>JAXIVH010000001.1:18734541-18744541 GCA_036785325.1 Urophycis tenuis
GACGCAATCTTTATTCATTAGCGGCTGGGGTGGGTGGGTGTGTGTGTGTGTGGGGGGGGGGGGGGGGGGGGGGTGTCTCAGCTGCCTGCCATTACGACAGCAAACAGCAGCTGTTTCTGAGCGGCCGGGGCTGAGAGACGTCCCACTTGGGGAAGGTTCATAACTCTGGCGGCGCTCGGTGGGAACCGGGGAGGCTCAGTGACAGCACTGCCCCAACGGGCTGAGTCACGCGCCGCAAGACTGGGGTGGGAGGGGCCGCGAGGCTGGGGTGTGGGAGGGCCGCGAGGCTGGGGTGGGAGTGCGGTGAGGCTGGGGTGGGGGAGGGGCCGCGAGGCTGGGGTGGGAGGGTGGCGAGGCTGGGGTGGGAGTGCGGTGAGGCTGGGGTGTGGGAGGGGCCGCGAGGCTGGGGGGTGGGGGGGCCGTGAGGCTGGGGTGGGAGGGTGGTGAGGCTGGGGTGGGAGGGTGGCGAGGCTGGGGTGTGGGAGGGCCGCGAGGCTGGGAGATGGGAGGGCCGCGAGGCTGGGGTGGGAGCGCCGCAAGGCTGGGGTGGGAGGGCCGCGAGGCTGGGGTGTGGGGGGGCCGCGAGGCTGGGGTGGGAGGGTGGTGAGGCTGGGGTGGGAGGGGCCGCGAGGCTGGGGTGGGAGCGCCGCAAGGCGCGATCGGCGGCCGACAGCCGGGACGCCAGAGAGCCTCGCCCAGCCCCGCGGCGAGGGAGCAGGGGGGGCTCAGGAGCCAGAGGGCGTGACCGACCGCACACACACTGGAGCCCGAGAACACTGCATTGTTTCCTCGCTCTTCCTCGCTGGAGAATACAGACGAAGCTCGGACACAATTAAACATGTTAAACACACCAAACATGTTAAAGCCGCCGTAGTGGCATGTGGGCGCGTGTGTAGCGACGTTATGTACCTTAACATCGGCACGCGGCCAAATTGGATCCTCTATGACTGAGCTAATAGCACTTCCTTCCTGTCCTTCTGCCTGACTGTCTGTCTGTCTGCCCGAGTGAGATAGAGAGGTGTGTTGAAATGTGGGTCAAAGAAACCAGAAGCACGCCCAAAGTCAGAAGTTGCAGCCAAAAAAGTAGAACTGAGTAGAAGTGGAGGCAGCTCTTACGCCATCCCCAGTATTGGCTTCACGGCGGGCGAAAATTGTCAAAAAACAAACGTTCTACACTCCACAATCACCCGGGTCCAAGAAGAGAAATCGGCCTGATGAAGAATGTTGTCCAATACTACTCTTTAATTCATCAGTCCCACCGAAAACAAACACAAACAGGCAAACACATCGATTCCAAATATTGAATTCAGATTCCAAAATATGTGTTCCCGGAACCGAGCTGTTCTGGGATCCGAGGACGGCGCTCAAGACCTCCCCCCCCCCCCCCCCTCCTCCCCTCTCCCCCCTTCCCCAATACTCCCCCGGGGGAGGGCGTTTTGGCGGGAAAAAGCACGGCGGAGAAGAGACTGCGGCGTGCGGGAGGAAGTGGCGTCGTCTTCCTCTTGAGGCGCTCACGGCTCATCGCCGTCTCACACACACACACACACACGCACACACACCAGGCCGCACAGCACCGGGCCAACAGGGACGCCAGCGTGGGGCTGACGTCACACACACACACACACACACACACACACACACACACACACACACACACACACATACACACACACACACACACACACACACACACACACACACACACACAGCGGCTCTCTGATGGACGCCACACAGGGGGGGGGGCTTTCCCCCACGCGCCGCTGTCGTCGCCCTCGCTGATTGTGCAGAAATGGAAAAAAAGATAAAAGGCCCACATAACCACCTCCCCCCCCCCCCCCCCCACCCAGTCCAGCACCTCGTCACCACTTCCTCCATCGCACATCGTACAAATTCTCGTCAACAGGACAAAAAACCTCCCACACACAAGCACATACACATATGTAACACACACACACACATGCACCCACAGAGCGACACAGAGACACACACACACACACAAAAAAAAACACCCACACGCAAGCACATACACTTCCGTGACACACACACACACACAAAAACACCCACACTCAAGCACATAAGTATGTGAAACAAACGCACACGCACACATACAGACACACACACCCACACGCACACACACACACACACACACGCACACCCACACACACGCACACCCCCCACTTCCACAGTGTAGGTCTGCAGCTCTCGGACTCATCGAGTGCGCGGGCTGAGGCATGGCGACAGCCGCGGCTCACGGCTCAGCGAGGACAATAAACGGCACACACACACCGCAGGGGGCGTGTGGACGATGGCCGTTGCGCGCGGACAGAGGGGATCCTGGACCACTGGGGCCCTCCTGCATATCGGGAGGGTTCTGCGGCGTACAGGACGGAGCAGAGGGGAGGGAGAGTAGAGCGTCTGAGTGTCCTCAAGGGCTTCAGCAGACGAGGGCAGCGTCGGCCCGTTGTTGTGTTAACACCTGTACAGTCAGAGACGCATTCATCACGGGACCCAGTGCACCGGTAAATAGTCCTTATTGTTTTATATCGGTGTCACAGTAACACGGCGACAGATGCTCTGTCAGAAACCTCAAAATGTTTCCATATCCAGGAGCCGCTTCAGGACCAAGACGAGACATTACAGGGGCTAGATGTAATAACCAGTCCTAAGCTATAAAGGACTCTCACAGCGGCCTCTAATGGTTTTGCTTTAGGAACAAATTCACAGCTCACACGTCTGTCTAATTGGGTTTATTTAGGAACACGCTCCACACTGCATTCCAGGGCCGGGAGTGCAAACGGATTACAAAAACGTGGCCAGAATGTTGTGCATGAAACGCGCCTCATTCCCCCCGCAAACCAAAAGCCACGGCTGCTTTTCCATCCTTCTGCAGAACCGCCGCCGGGGAGCTAAATCATTTTTCTGCCACATTCTGCCATACGCAGCCTAAAATATGAATGACTTGAAAATGAGTTTTTCTGACCAAACTCCTCGGTGGCCACACATGAACCCCTGCCGGACCCCTGGACCAGGACCTTCACCGTGACCACCAGGCCTGTCTGAGGGACACGAGAGCAGAGATCAGCTCACAGGGTGAGCTGGTCTGGGCCGCCATCCTCCATATACATACGACATAATGAAACGAGTCTCACTTTAACAACAATACCCCCCCCCCCCCCCCCCCCCCCACCCCCACCCACCACTCCCCCCCAGCACGAAAAGCACTTTGAGAGAAAAGCACACTAAGTCAACACATCCTTCTGTCAACATACCTGTTAAACAATTTAATCTAGCGGGGACATTTGATCATGCTACTGTTCTCCATTCTAATCTTTGTCTCTCTCTCTCTCTCTCTCGCACTCTCTCTCTCTCTCTCTCTGCCTCCCTCTCACAAGCTTATTAAAAGTCTCTGGGTAATATGACCTATTGGGTGCAGTCATTTTAGCCACTATGTTATTTCAACAAGCAGCTGTTCTGTGTCCCTGTTTGCTACCCGCCCCCCCCCCCCACCCCACCCCCACCACATCACTAACACACACACACAGACACACACAAATCCCACTTACAAACACGCTGATATGACTGACCGAAAGACATGACTTGCTGGCACCGAAGCGCCTTAGTGTCCGATTGAGAATAGTCACTGACAGTCAAACACATTGTGAGGCTGTGTTGTATTAATTGATGCTATTATAATATGACATGTGGACTCTCCCTTTCACTCAAACACACACAGACACACACACACACACACACACACACACACACAGACACACACACACACACACACACACACAAACACACACACACGCACCATCATGTGCCTCACCATGAAGGGATGAGAAATCCCCATATATCCCGACATATCGCAGCCTCTGAAGGCACGTGAGGAAATCCCTCAGCCCAGGGACAGATCCAGCTCCACATACCGGGGGGAAAATCCCCCTGATATAGTTACTGGGGTCCAGCTGACCCCTGCTGTGGGGTTGGGGGGGGGGGGGGGGTCACCACAAGAAAGGATCCATCACCTTCAACAAGGCCAGGGCTGAGGGGTGTCAATGAGGACACATCGTCATATTTATAACCTTTGGCTCTGAGGGGGCACAGTGCAAGTCAGCGCTGAAGTCAGACTAAAACTAAACTACACTAGAACTCAAAAATCAACCAAAATTTGCTTATAAAACTAAACTAAACTGGAATTGAAAACAAGTCAAAACAAAATTAAAATATAAACCAATAAAAAAAATTCTTAAACATAACTCTACCTTGGCATAACTAACTCAAAACTTGGCACACACCTGCACAAATATACACCTACCCACGCACGTGCATGCACACACACACACACACCTATGCACAAATATACACCTACCCACGCACGTGCATGCACACACACACACACACCTATGCACAAATATACACCTACCCACGCACGTGCATGCACACACACACACACACCTATGCACAAATGCACACACACAAACACACTTTTGCACACACACACACACACACACACATGCAACCTATGTATGTTTGGCATGTAGCAACAAGATGAGTAAAAAAGTATCGATAGCTTCACATATATCATATATATTCCACCAAGAAAGTTATTGTTAGATTATTACATTATTAGATTTGATCTGTAATTGAAAAGCATATCTAGTCGAGAGAGAGAGAGAGAGAGAGAGAGAGGGGCAGAAGCCAGCTCATCATGTCACCAGAACATGCCTCGGTCACTCTCTCTGTTAACCCTTCCTCCCGTTCCCTGCCTCCCCCTTCGCCCATCTGTCCGACCATCTATCTGTCAACCCCCCCATCCCCCGATGCAGATGACAGAGCAAGCTTTTCCGGAGGTCACCGTAAGAGCACTCTCTCTCTCTCTCTCTCTCTCTCTCTCTCTCTCTCTCCCTCTCCCCCCCCTCTCTCTCTCTCTCTCCCCCTCCTGACTGATGCATTCTGACATGCCCAGGGACAAGACAGCCTGCCGTTGGACTGGCAGCACAGTGGCAGTGCGCTGGTGCAGAAAGTGAGCCCCCGACCTCCCTGGCGTTTCATCCGCGGCGCAGAAACACTACAAAGCTGAATGCGCCCACCTGGAAACATCCCAAACAAACCCTGTGTTCCGGTTGGAGCGCTTGCACAGCGGCGCCGCTAGCATTGGTTAGCATTGTTAGCATTGTTAGCATTGTTAGCATTGGGGACGGCAGGTCGGCGGAATGTCAACGGTTCAGGCCCCCCGGTGCTGTTAGGCGGGGGGAGGGGGGGGGCAAGGGAAAAAAAAAAAAAAAAACTCTTCAGGCTGGCATGAAGAACATGAGCTTCTCACTCAGGAAGAACATGAGCTCCTCACCGCCTCCTCGCTCCTGGGAGAGTTCAAGCGCTTGGATCCTCCGACGGGACCCGTGGGCCATGCCCTGAGAGAAGCCCGACCTGAAGGAGACCCATCTGAGAGAGACCCACCTGAGAGAGACCCACCTGAGGGAGACCCACCTGAGGGAGACCCACCTGAGAGAGACCCACCTGAGGGAGACCCAACTGAGGGAGACCCACCTGAGGGAGACCAGCCTGAGAGAGACCCACCTGAGGGAGACCAGCCTGAGGGAGAAACACCTGAGGGAGACCCACCTGAGGGAGACCCACCTGAGAGAGACCCACCTGAGAGAGACCCACCTGAGAGAGACCCACCTGAGAGAGACCCACCTGAGGGAGACCAGCCTGAGGGAGACCAGCCTGAGGGAGACCCATCTGAGGGAGACCCACCTGAGGGAGACCCATCTGAGGGAGACCCACCTTAGAGAGACCAGCCTGAGAGAGACCCACCTGAGAGAGACCCACCTGAGGGAGACTAGCCTGAGGGAGACCCACCTGAGAGAGACCCACCTGAGAGAGACCAGCCTGAGGGAGACCAGCCTGAGGGAGACCCACCTGCTAGGCGGGTCCAACTGAGGGAGACCCACCTGAGGGAGACTAGCCTGAGGGAGACCCACCTGAGAGAGACCCACCTGAGAGAGACCAGCCTGAGGGAGACCAGCCTGAGGGAGACCCACCTGCTGGGCGGGTCCGCCTGAGTCTCCCTCCACCCCCGACGGGCCCGTGAAGTACCGCGGGCGACCATGACGTCCGGTTCCGGTTCCGGGTCCGTCCCCCCCCCCCCCCCGTTGGGTCTCACGGGGGTCCGCAGGGCGCCAGGAGAGCGCGGCCCTCCGCCGTGTTTTCCACACAGAGACTTATTGTGAATTACTGTCTTTGCCGAACAACGCCGGCAAGTCACCACAGGATGGGGGTTGAGACCCCCCACGCCCCCGAGCTGTGGGGAGGGGAGCGGCGAAGTGGGGACAGGTTGTGGATGATAGTGAGCGAGCAAAGCGAGCAAGAGAGAGAGAGAGAGAGAGAGAGAGAGAGAGAGGTTGAGGGAGGTTGGTGAAAAACGCTGGGCTACCAAGAATAATCTCCCTTCCACGGAGCAGAAGAACCACGGGGTAGAAACGCGACCACGCAGACGACCCGAGTGAAGAGCGGCACGCGGCAGTCTGTCGCCATCTGCACGGCGTGGCGATGGGCGGCGTGACGATGATGAAGGAGCCCGCGCTCCTCCGCCACGAGAACACGCGAGACACGCGGTGGCCCCCGTGGGTTTGGTTGTTGCCTTTTAAGTAGTCAGCGAGAGCCGAGCTTCTGAGGACTGTTTTGAAGCCCTTAGCGAGCGATTCCACCACACTTGAGATATTTCTCCCTTTCCATCTGCTCATCCGTTTCTCTGACCTGCTTTCAGACTTTTTTTTCTGCATTACACACACAGTCACACACACACACACACACACACACACACACACACTCTCTCTCTCTCTCTCCTTAAGATTAAAAATCTCTTTTCCAGCAATATTTCTGTCCTTCTCCCATCGCCTGCCTTGTGATAAAAGCATCACTTAATTTACACTTTCAGGGAGAACATGTAATGTAAGGAAGGATTCCGATGACCCAAGCAACAAGACTGCTCTGTGTTTTTTTTTGTTTTTAAAATGTTTCTATTTATGTGAAATAAAAAGAATCCTTAATGGCGACACCTTACATCTATCTTCCAATCTCTGGGAGGTTATGTTCTGGTAAACAGGATGTAAACCTAACAGCCTTTGGGCCGTTTCACGGGGGATGTTGACATAAAGAAAAAGAAAAAGAAACCCCATCACATTAAAAGCGACCTCGTCCGTTAACAGCTCCACTCTCCATCCCTGGAAGACCGGTTCTTTTTCTGTCCCCCACTTCCTTCCTCTCTGTAAATGGCCACGCCGCTCGCCGCCTCTCGCTGGAGAGGCGAGCCTGCTGCCTGGCCAGCTGCAGCGCGTTGCCACTGGCTAGGACAGCGAGGTCAGGGGAACCTCTGGACGACCACCGACCGCGCCACAGCATTGGAGGGTTAGTGCCAGAGCTGGTGCTGGGGGACATGGCCTCGTCTCTCCCCGGTGTTGTGGTGCCGTTCTCCCTGGGAACCATCTCTGCCACACCGGCCTGCCTGCTTTTGTGGATGTGGCCGTCGCATCATCACGGTCTTTAGACGCAACGCTGGCGATAACCCGATAGAATGTTCTACATTGTGTGATCGATTATAGGATGAACCGTGGAGGTGTTCCACAGTGAGTCGGCCATTCAAACAGTTTCATGACGGGCCATGCTCCTGATTGACTGCATGGCCACGGGATTTTTGTATTTGGATTATGTAACTGTGTGTGTGTGTGTGTGTGTGTGTGTGTGTGTGTGTGTGTGTGTGTGTGTGTGTGTGTGTGTGCTTGGCAGTATAGCAGTGTTGTTCCTAGAGAGGGGAGAGCAGCCCCATAGACCCCTGGACACTAAGCCACTTTGCTGCATATCTATAAATAGCACAGGGGCACCACTGGCTAGGGGCTGGTTTAAATCTTGGCTGGCTGTTAGTGGCAAAGCTTCATTACAAACAACACTTTCAAAAAGAATCACCAGGCCGCCAACAGAGGAGGTTCACTTTTGATCTCATGGTGGGGTGCACACTGACAGCCAGCTTCTCGCTTCCAACAGTCTGGCCTTCCTCCCGTCTACAGTGAATGGAACCTTCTCTCACATGGACGGCTAACGCAGCACTCTCAAAATGAAGGAGGCAGCCTTGTTATCTCTGGCCATCCCTCAAGGGCTAGCATCTGCTGGCCCAAAATGCCCCTGGATGAAGTGACGGTTCAGCTATCTGAAGACAACAACAAAATACAAAACAACTCAGTAAGTGTGTATTTCAGGCGTGCACCTCCGCGAGGGTCTGCAGAAAAGCTCCCCTTGATATGGTCTGTTTAAATACGGCATATATATATATATATATATATATAATCAGTAACTGTGACACATTAGAGCAGGACTGTTCAATCGGCGGCCTGCAAATCATTTGATTCGGCCCGCCGGGTGTTAAATTAAAACATAAACAATCACAATAAATATTCATGAAAGAAAGCAATTTCTGAGCAAGAATGAGAGCAAGTTCAACTGCTTCCCACAGGAAGCCGTTTGGTCTGCTGGTTGTCCAGCCTGTCTGCTCTGTACTCCCTCAAGGTGCGCGCCGATGTTTTGTCTCTGCTAAAGCGAAAAGCTGCAAGGCTTCAATGTTGTTGTCCACCAAAAGGTAGCCAATGAAAAAAGACAATTCAACGAGGAGTGGGCTGTGAAATACCTATTTATTGTGGGGCCGAAGCCCTCGTGTTTGATCTGCACCGATGCTGATGCTATTGGCGGCGACAAAACAATCACAATCTGGTCAGACTCTGCATCTCGCATCACTCTGACTTCAGTGGAACACATTCGGGGGTTCAGATGCTCGTTGAATCAAAGTGTAGTGCCTCTCTGGCTGTCTGTGGACGACCGACAAGAAGGTAGTTATGACGGCCTGGTCCTGTTGGGAACAAGACAGGAGTACTACAGACTCCCTCGGTGCTGCATGGATTCTTGGTAAAAAATAAAGAAAACCCTCAGGCCATCCTTAAAAATATTTCTGTTTGCAGTAACAACCAAAAAAAAAAGGTCGGTAGGTAGGTCTATATTTTTTTTCTTCAAAATTCTAAGTAAAAAAAAAGTACACTTTTGGTCATGGTGAATACTTTGGTATGAATTTACACAAATTTGCAAGTTGTGACGTCACTGACTGCGTCTCCAACCCGTAAAAGTTTAGTGGTCTCCTTGACATCAGCTGACACGGTCACTGTAAGACTCAAGAGAGAAGGGATGGGTAAAGATCTGGGCACAGGTCTTCCAGAACTTCCTGTCCCGTGATAGCGGTGACGAGATATTTCTATGCATTTTTTAATGTATTGCTACGGCGCCTGAACCCATATAACTTTGAACGGTGACCGTGAACATTTTCTCTACTGCAGCCGCAGCCATCATAACAGACAAGCACAAACAATTGAAGAAATTAAGCGAATATAAAAGAAAGAACGTAGCCTACGTGTGTATGTTGGCAATTTATATTTGCGATACTTACAAAAATATAATTAGTAGGGTTTGTAGTTGCATTACTTGTTTGATGAGTTAAAAAAAAAAAAAAAAAAGGTCTTAACGCAAGTTTACAACCGGCAAGTCGATCGGACTAAAAGGGAAAAAATATATATATTTGGGTCCTAAATTGGTCCTAAATTGACAGGGTTGGTCGGGTTATGTTAACAGATTGGAAAAAAAGTGAAAGACTGCATGCTAACTTTCATTGAATATGTAACGTTGGCTATAAGGTGAATAACAACATAATTTTGTCTTTCCGAAAAATATCATGCTTGTTCCAATGCCAAGAAATCTTGTGATCTTGTGAAGTCACAAGATTAAAGATAAAAAACAGTGATTTATTGTAGAAATGTATGAACTGACTTCCTGACTGCGTGCCCTGCATTAGAGCAGCTCTGCACTACGTAGCCTACAGTTTGTTTGACGTATTTTGCAAAATTATATTAAGCCTACCTTTGGTGACATTAGGATTTACGATGCAATATTATTGTTCCTTCAA
>JAXIVH010000001.1:18749541-18762041 GCA_036785325.1 Urophycis tenuis
AGACCGTGTTGAAGGCAAGTATATTTAATTAACAAAATAGCACAGTATGCCTCAAATGAATAATGAAATTAGTGTAGGCCCACTGTGCGTGTGTGGGCGATAATTAACGTTATATGTATACGCGTATTTCAGGCTGGTCTGCAAACTGAAGCATCTATGCTACCATAGGATGATTAAACAACAGGTGTGTATGTGTGTGTGTGAGCGCGCGCGCGCGTGTGTGTGTGTGTGTGTGTCTCCCGTGTTTGCAGCGAGAAAACTAGTTTCCATGCAAATTACATAGAATTCTACAAACAACTGAAATGAACTTACACTAGGACGTGGTAGATGAACGCCCAGGACCGGGGTCTCTCCAGCACGTTGTAAAGGTAGTTCTGGAGCCGTCGGTAGCGCACGTTCCTCCGGCCGCTCTGCGCGCTGTATATGAGCGGCTTCCCCAGCAGGCTGAGCCGGGCCCCCTGCTTCCCCCGCAGGCTCTCCGAAGCCCCCAAACCCGCGGCACTCGAGGTGGACAGCAGCAGACCATCTCCGGCGTTGTTCACCATCCTTCCTCCCGATTCCACATCCTTCAGACCGTAGCCATCTATGCGGTGCCCCGGCGACGTCCTCATCCAGAGCCCGGCAGCGCCTCCCTCATCTCCGCTATGGTTGCGGGGCATGGCATCACCAAACCGGGCATGAATTGCGCGGGGGTTCTTCCGAGCATGCAGGTCCACTGCAGCGCTCTACGAACAACAGATATCTATCGCCAAATGAAGTTGAAGGCTTGCTTGTGCTGCCAGCGCTAGGCAAAAAGCGGCTGCGGTTAGTGGTTGGCTGCCTTCACTTCCCCTCGCGTTAACCAACTCGGTCCACAATCGATTTTCCACAACTGGTGCCGCGCGTAATCGTATCCGCGCCGTGCGTGTTCTGATCGAGTGGATCCCAGCGGAACAACACACGAGGGTCTAACCTGAGATTCTCGGTATGTTATTCTAATTAAATACATAGGAGATCTCGTTCCCCCCTGATGGGCTTCACAAATAAGAGGCTGTTCTTCTGTTGAATTGTGAGCCTCGAGTTAGCCGTGCTGCTGGAGCGCGGTACCGCCTGTTGCTTCAGAACGCTGGACGCCTACGGCAGATGCGCATCACCAGTGCGAACTCCCAGGTTAAAGCTCGAACCGCGGAGATTGTCATATGGGCCCAGTTGGTTCCTAGTACGCCCACTTGACTTGATTGCGCGTTTGAATAAACCATATAGCCTTTATGTTTCGTGGTCGTTTGGATGGAAAAGACATTTAATTAAGACAGTACCTCCGCGTGTATTTCAATTTCGTCCTAAGAATAGAATACAAAATAAAATAACTGCCATTATTTTCATTATTATTATTAAATGTATTATTATTATTATTATTATTGTTCTTCACCTTTTAGGTCGTGGCGTATTTAGTCGCCTCGTGAGCTATTATGCAAAAAAAGACTCACGTTTATTTTAAACTTTTGAAAATGTTTATTTCGTTTATATAACGCATTTTTGTCAGTTAAGTCAACGGTTTGAGCACACTTCCTTATTCAATGGGCGAACTAACTGAGATTAAAAATAAACTCTTTTCATCTTTTTCCTCTTCAAAATGTACTTTGATTTGCATTGCGTTCGTTGAAAGTTGCGTCATCGTGCGCCAAGATCCTGAATCCATCACACCGCCGATAAGATGTAGTATAAAGTGCTGATAGTGCGGGGGCTTGCCTGGATGGATGTGTTGCAACGTTGGATTTTCCAGCGCGAGAAAATATACCAGTAAATATATAATAGTGCTGCCGGCTGTCAAGAGCATCCTGCCTGTCGTCAATATGGTATGTCTGTGAGTCTTTGTGTGTGTGTGTGTGTGTGTGTGTGTGTGTGTGTGTGTGTGTGTGTGTGTGTGTGTGTGTGCGCGCGTGCGTGTGTGTGCGTGCGTGTGTGTGTGTGTGTGCGTGTTTGTGTGTGTGTGTGAGCGTGATTTACACTGCACAATTGTTTGACAGAGCTTAAATATAGCGGAGATGTGGCGCGACGCGTATCAGGCCACCGCGCCGTGCGCTGAGAAAACTACGCCATCTACTTGTGACCAACGGTATGGGGATCATAGCGATCACTATACATTTGTCTTTTCCAATGTTTTCCAATGATGATGATTAGAATTGATTTCACAAATACAGTGGAACTCTAAATAAAGATGTCCTACACCAAGAAATGTTTTTTTCATCCCTATGCAATTTAAAAGAAAGTTCTCCTTTAAATCCAATTATAGCAGCCAATCGCATGGAAATTAAGTGAATTACGACTCGGTTTCTCATGAAGCGACAGCGTGCCCCTTGACCCCAGGGATGATTAGATCATCTTAGAATAATATAATAATATACTTCCTCAGGAGGAGAATCATGGGGCTTCATGTCTTGTTGTTATTTCTTCTACTTTGCACACACACACACAAGTCACAATGGGCACTAACAGCGTGCCACGGAGCTAATAGAGGGCTTGATTGATGTTATGTTGATGGCTGTGTGTTTCTGTGTGTGTGTGCGAGCGTGTATGTGTTTGTGTGTGTGCGTGCGCGTGTGTGTGTGCGTGTATATGTGTGTGTGCGCGTGTGCGTGCGCGCGTGTGTGTGTGGGGGGTAGCCAAGATTGCCTGCAGATGTTGTTTGGGGCCCCTCTGCTTTTTTAAAGAGAGGATGTGGAACATAAATCTCTCAAGGCACTGCATCATATGTGAGGCTGCACATGACCCCACAGTGCCCCTTCAGCTAGCACCGCAGCCGTGTTAGCAATGTAGCACAATACACACACACACACAGACAGACAACAGCCTGCCATTCAAGTAGTTTCACTTGAAACGTCATCCACACACTCCTCACTCACTGAGTGAGGAGTTTCCATAGCTGATTCGTCCATAAGGTTTACGTTGCCTCCAAAAGCATCATAACACTGGATAAAAGAAGCGGCTGCATATTTCATATTTCAATGTGTATTCCAGCGGCGACCAGCGGCAGGTCCGCCTGCTTCGTCGGCAGGTACATCTTCATCGACCGCGCAATCATTCCTCTCCGTTCCTCCTCTCCTTCTGTGGGCTCGGCATCGAACGTCGACTGAAAAAATATTAGCCTTCCCGCGGGCCGAGGCCGCGTCTCACAGAACAGCCCGACAAACACGCTCCGTGTTCGAGGCTATCGACGCACCGCTCGCGGGGGTTGCGCGGGTCAGATATCGGCAGATCGATCGGAACGACGTTTGCTTTGATGACGTCTCAGGAAAAAAAAAAAGAGCCGAGCCTTTGGGGCGGGACCCCACGGTGGGTTTTCTTCCACACATTCTTTTTATTTGTAAATAATAAAAATGAACTTTTTTTTTAAAATATAAAACATACACATCATCTGAGCGACATCTGTTATACAAACAAGTAATGTTGCAGTGAATACTTATTTTCTTTTTAGTTTTGTTTCAGTGGAACACATGAATTGTAAACAATCAGCATTTTTCCCAATAACACTGATAAAGTAAAGGAAAAAAAAAAAAGGTTTGACGGTAATAATAGTAATAATTAAAAAAAAAAAAAAAAAAAAAAAAACAGCCTCATCTTGATGTTGAGAAAAAAAAAGTCTCCTTCACAGAGGGGGGGGGGTTCACCATGACTCGGGGAGGGGAAAGACATTGGGTTTAAAGCACAGGGAAGTGTTGACACACAACTCATGTTTTCGGGCGGTGATACACCAGCGACTTCTATGGCCTCAGTGGTCCACGTTTGTGTCCGACCACCCTGAGGGCCACGGGCCGGGGGTCCGGGTGCTGTTCAGACCTGGTCTGCCAGAGCACGCCGCCCGCTCCCCCAGAGATGTGTGAGGAACACGTTGTACACCACAGACCCTCTGAGGAGATCGCCTGGAGTCCACAGACTGCTTGCCCGGTATTTACATATTTGTGCACATCGGTGGTCACGCGTCAATAACTGATCGGTCTAACTGTTAAGTTATGTTTATCTGAAATAACTCCGGTGAAACATACTCCACACTTTTCCATATATAAACAGATGTAGTGTTTATATATATATAGAGAGTGATAGGCGTACGTCTCCCCGGCCCCATAGAGGTACACCACGATGTGGACTAACAGGAGGGAAGCAGTGAGCTCTGGTCAGGACTATTGGACAGTACAGTACGACTGCTGCATCGGGGTCAAAGGGGATAGACATCAACGCAATCTTGGGTTGTTTGAGACATTCAGCACCGGAATGGAGAGAGAAAGAGATAGAGAGGGGGAGGTAGAGAGAGAGAGAGAGAGAGAGAGAGAGAGAGAGAGAGAGAGAGAGAGAGAGAGAGAGAGAGAGAGAGAGAGAGAGAGAGAAAGCAGTAGAGAGAACGAGAAAAAAAGAGGTAGAGCGAGAAAGCAAGAGAAAAAGAGAGACAGAGAGAGACAGAGAGAGAGAGAGAGAGAGAGACGTGGTCTAGACTGCAGCTGTATTTCGAATGTCTTCGCATGATGACTTTCGGGAATGGCTTCTGTCTTGATTTTTTTTTTTTTCAAATGTAATATTCGAGGACGAGCAAACTGTACAACTGCATGCAACATACAAGCCGGCCTACAGTATGTGGAAATAACACATGTATGTAGTTCAGTAGGTCTTCTTTTCTCTCTGAACTATCTGTTTTGTTTCATAAAAAAATGTGCATGCAGTTTGAGAGGGGAGGGGGGGGGGGGGGGGGGGGGTTCCAAAGTCATGCTGGCTCCAGATATTCCAGGTCTGAGGCCAGGGGAGGATGGTCATTGGTCGATAGGGTCCTGACAGATTGATTTGATTGGTTACTTGCACATTCACAGAGATGCACATAGGAAATTGTGAGCAATCCTTTTTTTTCCTTAGTTTTTCCAAATTATAGATAAAGAAGAAATATAGCGAACCAAAAATGGGAATTATTGTTGTTTTTGTTTTTTTTTCCTTTTTTTCTCAGTGTTTTCTTCAAAAAGTTAGATGTTTGTCATAAAAAACCAAGCTATTGTGCTTGCCATTAAATCTCAAAACAATGTAAACTGAAGATAGGATACAAATCCTGAATATGTGCTAAAGGTTAACGGGATGTATTCGCCAAAAAACTGAAAATCAAAAGGTGTTCCCCTTTTTCTGTTCTTGCAAGAGTGAACATAGATATATGCTTGTACAGTAAAGTGATTCCCTCGTGGCAATAAAATCTATTGTATTGGTCACCTCCTGCGAGGCCTATTATACATCTATACAAAGACGACTGGAGCGTTTTGCCAGTGGTGGAACAAATAAAACGACATTTGCACGCTAATCTCATTATCGTGTAGAAAGTTAAGATGTGCCACAATCAGACTCTTTCCCCCTGCAATACATTTGCAGAATTTCGTTGTAGTCGTTTTTTTTGTAATTTTTTTGTTGTATTTTTTCGTTTCGTCATTTTAATCACTTGCTTTTTTTTTGTTTTGTCTCATCATGCACACTTCGGACCGACAACACACCATGAACAGTTCACGAGTTTGAAAAAACATTTTTTGTGCAAGAAGTAACAAAGGGGAGGAAACATGAAAGTAAAAACACTGAACAGAGAGAGAGAGAGAGAGAGAGAGAGAGAGAGAGAGAGAGAGAGAGAGAGAGAGAGAGAGAGAGGGGGGCAGAGAGAGAAAGAGAAAGAGAGGGAGAGAGAGAGAGAGAGAGAGAGAGAGAGAGAGAGAGAGAGAGAGAGAGAGAGAGAGAGACAAAGAGAGAGAGAGAGAGAGAGAGAGAGGGAGAGGGAGAGAGAGAGAGACAAAGAGAGAGAGAGAGAGAGAGAGAGAGAGAGACCGCACCCCATGGTAAACATACTGAAAACGGGTCTCTTCCGACACAAACAAGGACCGGTGATGCAGCTCGAAGGTCTAGGCACCAGATGAAGGCCCTGTGCTTCAACACAACGCGCCCCTAGAGGAAGGCAACCTGCCGGCAGTCTGTATTGTTATATTGTGTTACTGGAGGAGCAGGAGGAGCAGGAGGAGGAGGCCACTGGGGCCAGGACTGGAGAGTGCCACCTGCAGGCTCGGAGGGTGATTGCCTCTGATTCTCAAGTCCATACATTCCACACATTCCCACGGTTGCAGACGTTTTTTTGTTTGTTGTTTTTTTCAGTTTATTGTCGAAATGGTTTTGAACCACCCTGCTTTATTTGAAGAATCTGTCTCTGATAACTGCCTACTTGTGTGTGTTTTTTTTTGTTTCTTCTGTTGACGCCCAGCAGAGTTTACTCACTCGGGTGGAGTGACAGCCCGGGTTCTTCCGTACAAACAAGAGTAGAGTATGAAATCTAGCCTTGAAATGACACAAACATCAAAATGATAGCTTCCTACGGTGCGGAGGAAATCAAAACGAGACAGGAGTGATTGTCAGATCTCAACAAAGCTTTCTCATTTGCGACTCTGATTCTGATTGTTGTTCTACATATTCACCACTGTTTGTTAGTTTTTTTTTTTTTTTAATATTCATTATTTCTCCTTCGTCTACAGTACGTCCCAGGTATTTTAAAATTCATCATCATCATCATCATCATCATGGTGGTCGTGGTCATGGCAGTCTTACCGCGCCCCCCTAGGACCGCACGGCGGGGGGGGCCCGGCGAGCTGTCCAGGGAGGACTGGGACGCTCGCCGCGTGAGGATGCCAGCGTGGGATCCACCAGGGAGGAGGGCGGGAACAACTTGTACCAACCAATCACGGTGCTCGATAAGTCCAGCTCCTCCAATAGGATTTGTGCGACTCCCATGAAGCTTTTGTGGTCCATGCGTCCGTAATCTCCCCAGACGATCACCTGCGGACGCGGCGCGGAAGCCGTTCAAAACAAAGACGCTTTTGCACGGCAGCCAGAACCCATTCCGGGCTTATTTGAAGACAAGTGATTCAATTAGAGGAATTAATTATCTTCAACGGGAACACATCGCATCAGGGTAGAGCCGCTATGACTCCCAGCTAAAGGCTGGTTTATGCGTCTGCGTAGGGATTGCGGCGTGATCACGCAATGGCCACGCAGCTTGCTCGGACGCAGTCATGAGCCCGTGATGGTTCTGCGTGGGGTTGACGTCTCGAAATGCAATTCAATGCCACACCGGTAGAGGGACCAGAATGACCATTCTGGTCATTACGTACGTATTACTAGCGAGTTAAAAAAAGTTTACAGAAATGAAGGCAAAATTTATATATATATATGTTGTCGCCAATCAGTCGAAGTATTTATCAAGGCTGTGTTTACACCGTGGCGGTGTTTACGAGTGGAAACCGGAAAAGCGATCTCCAGCCAATGTAGTTCGTGGACCAATCACAGCCAAAGCCACTGCGTTGGGGTTGCGTCGCCTAGACGCGCGTCTAGGATTTTGGGAGGTGCACGTCGAGGACGTAAAGGGTCCGTAAAGGGTCCGTAAAGGGTCCGCAACCCCCCAGCGTTGCGTCGACGCGGAAGCATAAACGAAGCATAACCCAGCTTTAAGGAAGCAAAACCGTTTTTGAAGAGAAGACACTAAGTACGAGGTTACCTGCAGTACTTTCCCTGCGGACTCTCCTCGAACTGCAGGGCTTGCTGGTACAGCGGGTCCAGCGTTTTCCTGGCGATCTTGGTCTTCTTCTTGGCCACGTAGGCCCCGTTGTTCAGCAGGTACACCTTCACGTACGGCGCTGGGAGGACACACACACACAGACGGGACAACGGACACACACCGTCAGCGTGGAGGCTGAGACCACCGGCACCACCCCGGACCACTGGCACCACCCGGACCACCGGACCACCCCGGACCACCGGCACCACCCCGGACCACCGGCACCACCGCGCGTCTCCACCGCTGACGGCTCCGGGCCCGGTGCCGGGAGCCCGGGCCTGGGAGCGCCCCTCCCCCCCCCCCCCTGCACATGCTAGAGTAAGAGAGACGCAGCCCGCCTTTACCTGGAAGGGATTTGGATCCCGGCTTCTGGACGAGGCCCCGGGCCCTGATCACCTCCACCTCCAGCTGGCCCTTCTTGTCCATCATGCCGATCTGGATGTCACCTGGGAGGGGGGGTGAGGGCACAACCACACAACCTGCTCTTAATGTCAACGCCACGGAGGGGGGGGGGTGGGGGGGGGGGGAACCACTGGGAAACGCATCGCCACACCGGCGGCCATTTTGTGACGGTTCTATTGCCCTGCAGAAGGTGGGACTACAGGCGCATGAAGAGGGAGACGAAGAGGAGGGAGACGACAGCACAAGAGGGGAGAGAGAGAGAGAGAGAGAGAGAGAGAGAGAGAGAGAGAGAGAGAGAGAGAGAAGAGAGAGAGAGAGAGAGAGAGAGAGAGAGAGAGAGATAGACCCACCTATGGCGGGCGTGGCCAGCGTCTGCCGGCCTACGAGCTGAGCCGGTCCCAGGCCGTCCAGGAAGTCGCTGAACTGACTGTTGGCCCCGAGGTTCACCCCGGAGAAGATCAAACTGAGGGGAAAAAAATCCCCAACTTAAGACTCCTTTGTTTCACAACACGAAACACCACAAAAGCACCGCAGAACAGAAAAGCACAAAGCACACTCATCGAAGGTTTAAAAATAAGTCAAAGATGGGAAAGTCTGGGCTAAGGAGGTGGGTGGGGGGTGGGTGGGGGTGGGTGGGGGTGGGGTGCGGGGGGGGGGAGATCGAGATTAGGAGGAGACGGTTTGAAAACAGGAAGATGAGGTGGCGGTTTCACTGACTTCCCCTCCGAGTTGTAGCTGTTCATGCTGCCGTTGTTGGACTCGCGGGCTGGGCTGCCGGCTCATGTTCCTGGGCAGCTCCACCGCCATGCCCGGTCTCCGTGCTCCGCTGGATGGGCGCGCCTTTGTCCTTCTTACTCTTCCCCTCTGCCAGGACACGGGACACCGTGTGAGTGAGTGAGTGAGTGTGTGTGTGTGTGTGTGTGTGTGTGTGTGAGTGTGAGGGTGAGGGGTGAGGGTGAGGTTGAGTGTGTGAGGGTGAGGGCGAGGGTGAAGCTAGGGGGAGCGTGGGTGGCTGCCACGTTTCAGAGGAGGGGAATTGAAGCCGACATCCGAAAAACAACCTTTTTTTCAAATCCCTTATTCAACCGCAACAACAATCCCTCATTCAGCCCCCCCCCCATGGAGAAGGTCCTCAAAAGGCTGCGATCCAGCGTTTTGAATCCCACACAATGTTCCTGTGTCGGGGACCACGGAGCGACCGCGTCCCGCGGGGGGAAAACCTGCGGCCACTGAGTCCGGCGGCCACGGCGGCGGAGCAGGTACCAGAACCGCCTCGTCCACTTACTTCATGACAGAAGTAAGCAGGAAGGCGGCGGCAGGAAGGCCCGGCCGGTGGGAGTCCTGCCGCTCCGCTCGTTCACCTCCTTGTAGTCGCCGAGGTCAAACAAACAGCAGCCAGCGTGTGACAAGAGTCACAACGTCAATGGGAGGCAATTTGTGTATTTATTTACTCCTTCGCTCGCAAATTAAGCCCGAGAGTGAGAGGAAGTGGGACACCGTGGGACAGCCCCTGCGAGGGCCCTGTGATGTGCGGCGTCTGAAGTGAGGCCAAAATCACACCCATGTTTGTCAGAGCTCGCTCTCTCTCCCTCTCTCTCTCTCTCTCTCTCTCTCTCTCGCTCGCTCGCCACGTAAACAGTGGTAAACAGGAAGCCATCGAGTGAGAGAAACCCCTGGGTGAACGGGGTCGGGGTGGGGTATCACAGAAGTCCTATGGCTGTGGGACGTGCTGCTCCTGGCACACTCCATCCCCCTCAAAGTGTAGCACACACACACAGGGACAAGGGAACGAGGGGGGGGACGGCGGTCACATGCTCACCAGGGAATTTCAAAGTAAAAGTCCCCGCAGTGGGGTTGTTTCTTGCGGGGGGGGGGGGGGGGGGGCTTTTGTTTTTTATTTGTAGGAAACCAAAAGGAGAGGAGAACAACATGTTATTTCATGTCTCTGTCGAGCCTTGATCCCACCGCGCGCAGATATCCAGACACAAACATCCCCGGACAGACTCAGAAGATATGAACATATAATAACATAATCGCACGCGCAAAAAAAAACAAAAAAAAAACGAGCGACAGCAGCAGAACCTGAACCCACAAAGACGGAGCGTGCGATGGCATTCTGGACAATATAATCAATGAGAACCGCAATATCTCCTGCCTTCTCCATCAAAAGCCCCCCTGCCCCCCGCCTGGTGCCCCCTGACCGTCCCCTCCCCCCCCCCCCCCTCCCCCCCCTCCCCCGCCGCCGGCCGTGGGCCCACCATCCCTCCCCTGGCTCGTGTGTTACGGAGAGAGAGAGAGAGAGAGAGCAGGCCAGAGGGGAAAAACAAGACTGAGAGGGAAAGCCTTTCATTTCCAGCCTCGCGCAGCGCGGAACCTTCTCTTCCCCTGGAGCATCGCGGCTCTGGGGGGGCGGGGGGGGGGAACCTCGGCCCGGTCACGATGTTCCACGGCTTTGAGGCTGGCGGAACACGGAACACACCGCATGTTGGCTGAGGTGATGTGAGGACAAGAGGCTGCTCTGCTCTCTACGCACGGTGAACACGCCCCGCTGTGTTCAGTCCTTCAGACGGAGAGAACGGCAGCTTTGGTTTGACGACCGTGCCGACAAAAGACACGCACGCCAAAGTGAGTCTGGCGATAAATGTGGACTCAAAACATGAAACTAAAAATATTATTAAAGTCACTACAGTACAGGTGAGTATTGAGTGGGTATTTCGTGTTTTTAGGACTACAGATAACGAGTCATTGAGATGTTTTGTACCAACTGGCTGATAATGTATATTTGTATGATACTATGTATACAATGTATTGTTTGGTATAATAATGTCTAATATAACATCCTATACATTTATATCCTTTGTAATGTATATCTAAACACAATGTCTTGTGTATATACAGTATATTAAGTATTTGAAGACTATGTCTAGTATATTTGTTCACCATGTCTGTGTAAAGTGTGGGTCCTGCGTTTGTATCCAAAAAAGTCCTCATTCATACTGTCTATGCTCTACATGGTGTGGTCTACATGGTGTGGTCTACATGGTGTGGTCTACACAGCATGGTCTACATGGCGTGGTCTACACAGCGTGGTCTACACAGCATGGTCTACACAGCATGGTCTACATGGCATGGTCTACACACTGTGGTCTACATGGTGTGGTCTACACAGCATGGTCTACATGGCGTGGTCTACACAGTGTGGTCTACATGGCATGGTCTACACAGCATGGTCTACACAGTGTGGTCTACATGGCATGGTCTACACAGCATGGTCTACACAGTGTGGTCTACATGGCATGGTCTACACAGCATGGTCTACATGGTGTGGTCTACACAGCGTGGTCTACACAGTGTGGTCTACATGGCATGGTCTACACAGTGTGGTCTATACAGTGTGGTCTACATGGTGTGGTCTACACAGCATGGTCTACACAGCATGGTCTACATGGTGGGTCTACACAGCGTGGTCTACACAGTGTGGTCTACATGGTCGGTCTACACAGCGTGGTCTACACAGTGTGGTCTACACAGCGTGGTCTACACAGTGTGGTCTACACAGTGTGGTCTACATGGTGGGTCTACACAGCGTGGTCTACACAGTGTGGTCTACATGGTGGGTCTACACAGCATGGTCTACACAGCATGGTCTACACAGCGTGCAGGGCGGAGACTGACCGGGGCCACTGATCTGCGAGGTGCTGCGGCTGCGGCGGTTGCCCACGATGGCGACCACGCGGGCGCTGAAGCTGGAGCGCCGCTTCTTGGCGCCGCCGCCCACCGTGCCCAGCGCCGTGTCCGACTGGCTGCCGTCGGTGCGCTCCGGGGCGTAGATCTCCCCACTGACGCTGGAGCTTTTCGGCATGCTTCGCCCCACCGACGCCCGCATCTGCCGGCTGGGGGGACACCAAGAGAAGAGGAGGAGGAGGAGGAAGAGGAAGAGGAAGAGGAAGAGGAGGAGGAGGAGGAGGAGGAGGAGGTGGAGGAGGAGGAGGAGGAGGAAGAGGGGGAGGAGGAGGAGGAGGAGGAGGAGGAAGAGGAAGAGGATGAGGAGGAAGAGGGGGAGGAGGAGGAGGAGGAGGAGGAAGAGGAGGAGGAGGAGGAGGAGGAACGAGGAGGAACGAGGGGGTGGAGGAGGAGGAGGAGGAGGAGGAGGAGGAGGAGGGTTGAGGTGAGCAAGAGGAGGAAGAGGAGGATGCTGCCGGTGAACTTTGACCCCCCCCCCCCCCCCCCCCCCCCCCCAGCACAAGGGAAAATGGTTTTGGGGGTGAAGAGGGTGTTGTACTGTACCTGATGATGGGGTGCACAGCTCAAACACATGTACTGCACTCAGGAGGTGAACAGACGGGTGACACAACACGGGTTGTTCTGGTGTTCCATGTTTAATAAATCAACACGTGTGTTCAACCTCATTCTGATTGGCCGGGACAAGTTCCCCACCAGACAAACATTGAACGGGCTGCTGACTGTCGTTTTTTCAAATCGACGCAAACCGCGCCGCACGTCTCAA
>JAXIVH010000001.1:18767041-18768721 GCA_036785325.1 Urophycis tenuis
AACCAGAGAATTGATGTGAAGGAGGAAGAGACGGGAAGAGAATGTACAGATGAGCACTGAACAAAATGGCTGCATGAAGGCCTGTGGAGGGGAGTGCTCATCTGTCCATGTGTCTGAACCTATAGGTACACACACACACACACACACATACACACACACATACACACACACACACACACGTACACACACACACACACACACACACACACACACACACACACACACACACACACACACACACACACACACGTACACACACACACACACATACACACACACGTACACACACACACACACACAAACACACGTACAGACACACGTACACACACACGTACACACTCACGTACACACACAAGTACACACACACACAAGTACACACACACACACACACATACACACACACACACATACACACACACGCACACACACACGTACACACACACACACAAACACACATACACGTACACACACACGTACACACACGCACATGCACACACGTACACACACACGCACATGCACACGCACGTACACACAGGCACACACACACAGACATACACACACACACACACACACATGTACACAAACACACACACACACACACATACACGTACGCACACACGCACATGCACACGCACACACACACATACACACACATCACACACACACACACACACGTACACACACATCAACTAGACAAGCACCTTGCTCGATGCTGCTGCTTTTGGCAGGGATTTGTGGCAGCTGCCTGCCCCTGCGACCTGATGAGGGAGACCCTGTAGGAGAGGAGGGGCCTTCCATGGAGTTTTGCTCTGATGGGAGAGAAAGACAGACAGACAGACATGCAGTAAAAGACAGAGAATAAATAATACGATTCAGCCACATGATGTGAACACAACCCAAAGTCAAACCGATTAAAACAACACGTTCAAAGACGTGGGTTGAACATATTACAGGAATTATAATAATGTACTGTGAGGGATGAGAGCCACTACTCTGTTGTCTTTACATGTCATTCAATGCCTGTTCCCGCACCGTGAAGGAGCAACTACACAGACCTCATGTGTGCGGTTCGGTTCTCATGCGGTTCTCACGGTTCTCATATTCAGGACCTGACTGACAACATCAGTCAGCATACCGGCTATCATGACAGAACAAGCAAACAGCCGACAGACCGAACTAACATGGACTCCACCACCTGATACCGCGGGGCCGATAGCCTTTCACACGGCCCCCCCGCCCGCTTCATGAACAATACAGCTCGGCTGCGAGGCCGCGCGGGGAACCTCAGGGTTCACCACACGTGTGTCGCCCCACCCAGCGGGGGGGGTGGAGGAGAGCGAGGGGTGGAGGCGGGGATGGGGGGCGGGGGTGGGGGCGGGGGGTGGGGGCGGGGGTGGGGGTGGGGGCAGGACGGGCGGGGGTCAGCGACATGCACCTGTCGGGCCACGGCGAGCTCGGACAGGACGCGGTGAGGGGCGGCTGGCCGAAGGGCCTCAGCAGACCCTCTCTCCCCCTGCTGCCGCGCAAGATAGAGGTGGGCTGGATGCGACTGGCCGAACCAAACCAAAAGACAGGGGGGGGGGGGGTCACCAAAACAATATCACGCATCATGTGCAACGTGGAACCAAAACATGAGCTGCTGGGTGGGTTAGAATCAGAAACAAATTGAAACGTTAAATG
>JAXIVH010000001.1:18768921-18786421 GCA_036785325.1 Urophycis tenuis
CCACCGGTCCCTGGGCGGCGGGGTTACGGGGAGGAGAGAGAGAGGAGAGAGAGAGCAGGCCAGAGGGGAAAAACAAGACTGAGAGGGAAAGCCTTTCATTTCCAGCCTCGCGCAGCGCGGAACCTTCTCTTCCCCTGGAGCACCGCGGCTCTGGGGGGGGCGGGGGGGGGAACCTCGGCCCGGTCACGATGTTCCACGGCTTTGAGGCTGGCGGAACACGGAACACACCGCATGTTGGCTGAGGTGATGTGAGGACAAGAGGCTGCTCTGCTCTCTACGCACGGTGAACACGCCCCGCTGTGTTCAGTCCTTCAGACGAAGAGAACGGCAGCTTTGGTTTGACGACCGTGCCGACAAAAGACACGCACGCCAAAGTGAGTCTGGCGATAAATGTGGACTCAAAAACATGAAACTAAAAATATTATTAAAGTCACTACAGTACAGGTGAGTATTGAGTGGGTATTTTGTGTTTTTAGGACTACAGATAACGAGTCATTGAGATGTTTTGTACCAACTGGCTGATAATGTATATTTGTATGATACTATGTATACAATGTATTGTTTGGCATAATAATGTCTAATATAACATCCTATACATTTATATCCTTTGTAATGTATATCTAAACACAATGTCTTGTGTATATACAGTATATTAAGTATTTGAAGACTATGTCTAGTATATTTGTTCACCATGTCTGTGTAAAGTGTGGGTCCTGCGTTTGTATCCAAAAAAGTCCTCATTCATACTGTCTATGCTCTACATGGTGTGGTCTACATGGTGTGGTCTACACAGCATGGTCTACATGGCGTGATCTACACAGCGTGGTCTACACAGCATGGCCTACACAGCGTGGTCTACATGGCATGGTCTACACAGCATGGTCTACATGGCATGGTCTACACAGCATGGTCTACATGGCGTGCTCTACACAGCGTGGTCTACACAGTGTGGTCTACATGCAATGGTCTACACAGTGTGGTCTATAGAGTGTGGTCTACATGGCGTGGTCTACACAGCGTGGTCTACACAGTGTGGTCTACACAGCATGGTCTACACAGCATGGTCTACACAGCGTGGTCTACATGGCATGGTCTACACAGCATGGTCTACATGGCATGGTCTACACAGCATGGTCTACATGGCGTGCTCTACACAGCGTGGTCTACACAGTGTGGTCTACATGGCATGGTCTACACAGTGTGGTCTATAGAGTGTGGTCTACATGGTGTGGTCTACACAGCGTGGTCTACATGGTGGGTCTGCACAGCGTGGTCTACACAGTGTGGTCTACACAGCGTGGTCTACATGGTGGGTTTACACAGTGTGGTCTACATGGTGGATCTACACAGCGTGGTCTACATGGTGGGTCTACACAGCGTGGTCTACACAGCGTGGTCTACATGGTGGGTCTACACATTGTGGTCTACACAGCGTGGTCTACACAGCGTGGTCTACATGGTGGGTCTACACAGCGTGGTCTACACAGTGTGGTCTACACAGCGTGGTCTACACAGCGTGGTCTACATGGTGGGTCTACACAGTGTGGTCTACATGGTGGGTCTACACAGCGTGGTCTACATGGTGGGTCTACACAGTGTGGTCTACACAGCATGGTCTACACAGCGTGGTCTACACAGCGTGGTCTACATGGTGTACGGTGTGCAGGGCGGCGACTGACCGGGGCCACTGATCTGCGAGGTGCTGCGGCTGCGGCGGTTGCCCACGATGGCGACCACGCGGGCGCTGAAGCTGGAGCGCCGCTTCTTGGCGCCGCCGCCCACCGTGCCCAGCGCCGTGTCCGACTGGCTGCCGTCGGTGCGCTCCGGGGCGTAGATCTCCCCACTGACGCTGGAGCTCTTCGGCATGCTTCGCCCCACCGACGCCCGCATCTGCCGGCTGGGGGGACACCAAGAGGAAGAGGAGGAGGAGGAGGAAGAGGAAGAGGAAGAGGAAGAGGAAGAGGAGGAGGAGGAGGGAGGAGGAAGAGGAGGAGGAGGAAGAGGAGGAAGAAGTGGAGGAGGAGGAAGAGGAGGAGGAGGAGGAAGAGGAAGAGGAGGAGGAGGAGGAAGAGGAAGAAGAGGGGGAGGAGGAGGAGGAGGGAAGAGGAAGAGGAAGAGGAAGAGGAGGAGGAGGAGGAGGAGGGTTGAGGTGAGCAAGAGGAGGAAGAGGAGGAAGCTGCCGGTGAACTTTGACCCCCCCCCCCCAGCACAAGGGAAAATGTTTTTGGGGGTGAAGAGGGTGTTGTACTGTACCTGATAATGGGGTGCACAGCTCAAACACATGTACTGCACTCAGGAGGTGAACAGACGGGTGACACAACACGGGTTGTTCTGGTGTTCCATGTTTAATAAATCAACACGTGTGTTCAACTTCATTCTGATTGGCCGGGACAAGTTCCCTTCCAGACAAACATTGAACGGCTGCTGACTGTCGTTTTTTCAAATCGACGCAAACAGCGCCGCACGTCTCAACCATCGAGTCCGTTCACCAACGCGTCTCGCGGGGCTCTTGGTTAAAAGTGCACCACGAGGGGGGCGTGGCCATGATCCCGCCGTCTCCACAGCGCTGCAAAACCCAGGGGGCGGAGGAGGGGCGTGGCTGAGGAGGCCACGCCCTCCTCAGCCCCCCGGGGTCCGCAGGAGCCAGCGCGTGTCCGTCCCCTCTGAGGGGTTGAGGGAGCCGCAGGACACACACACACTGCCCCCCGACACACTGCCCCCCGACACACTGCCCCCCGACACACTGCCCCCCGACACACTGCCCCCCGACACACTGCCCCCCGACACACTGCCCCCCGACACACTGCCCCCCGACACACTGCCCCCGACACACTGCCCCCGACACACTGCCCCCCGACACACTGCCCCCCCGACACACTGCCCCCCCGACACACTGCCCCCCGACACACTGCCCCCCGACACACTGCCCCCCGACACACTGCCCCCCGGCCACACTGCCCCCCGACACACTGCCCCCCGACACACTGCCCCCCGACACACTGCCCCCCGACACACTGCCCCCCGACACACTGCCCCCGGCCCCCCCGTCCGCCCACACCCCCGGGCCCGCCCCCTGGGGGTCGGCGGGGGGGGGACACGCCCCTCCGCCCTCCCCCGCCCGGGGGTGAGGCGGGGAGGCGGGGCGTGGGGGAGGGAGGGCTGCGGGGGGTCCCGTCTCTGGAGGGGGGTGGAGAGGGGGGGGGGTCCAGGCTGTGGCTGCACCGCTGGACGCATGCAAGGAGGGGTCTGAGACACACACGGAGACACAGCCTGGTACGGGCACAAGACACGCACACACACACACACACACAGACACAGGCAACACAGACACAGGCAACAAGGACACACACAACACAGACACACACACAGACATGTGATGCAACGGCAAACGTTAGGGATAGGATGTTGAGACGGTAATTGACTGAGAACACAAAACACATGCTTTGGATGTTTTTCGTTGGATAATGTGTGTATTCAAAATGTGTTGGTTGTGTTTTTTTTTTTTTTTTATGTTTGACACTTTTGGCCAAAATTAGAAATGGTTGCCCAAGAGAATGTGCATATATCTCCGCATACATGCATTTTTATTAATTCATATAAATTAATTAGTGATAATTAATATTAAGGACTCATCCCAGTCATTCATCTCAATCACCATAACAATTAGGAGTAATGTGAGGAAAAGGTCACGCAGTGCAGAATGGGGAAGACGTGTTGAAGGCGAACACCGAGCACGGCTCAATAATGTATCGCAGAATCAATCTGGGAGTGTCATGGTCTGACAGCCAGCTCTGTTACGCAGGTAAAAATATCCTCTTCCGTCCAAAAAACTGACCCCAAACCAGTCTTTCTACAAAAGACGATTCATAATTAATTCATCCGTCTCTCTCCGAGCTGACCCCGGAACCGGGCCTATTAATCCTATCAATTATACACAAGCCGAGCGATCAAGTGATGGAGCTGCTGGTTTCAAAGCTCCGGGTAGTCTGTGCGTTTGCTCTCGATGGCGTTTAGAGATCACACACACAACACAGCGAGCACACGGCTCCCACCAGGACAACTATACTATAACATACTTCCATAAAGGGTAAAGGGGGCATTTATCAGACGCTTTTGTCCAAAGCGACCTACAATCAGTACATGAGTGGGGTTCGACATGTGGACAGTTGGAGGAGGAGGATCAAGGGGATCGAACCACCAACCCTACGGTTAGTGGACGACCTGCTCTGTCCACCTGCTCTACCTACTGAGCTACTGCCGCCCCATATACTTACAATTAAACCATATATATATATATATATAGCCACCAGGTGGCTCAGTGGATGGAGTGGTGGACAGAGCGGGGTCGTCCACCAACCGTAGGGACGGCGGTTCGATCCCCTCAATTCCCCTCCTCCAACTGTCCAACCGTCCGCATGTTGAAGTGTCCTTGAGCAAGACACTGAATCCTAACTTGCTCCCCGGGCGCTGAACACAGCAGCCCACTGCTCCTATGTACCATAGGATGGGTCAAATGCAGAGAACACATTTCATTCCCATATCTAAGAAATACTGAGAATGACCAAGTTGAATCTAATATATCCATACACTCCTATCTCCATCCATGTGAGTGTGTATCCTTCTAGGTCTCTCTTCCCAGGGTGAGGCCGCTGCTTTGTACCGCTCCGTTAGATTGGATCTGAGGTGGGGCGGAGACCTCCACCTCTTCTCCCCCGGTGCCTCCACACCTCAGTGCATTAGCGCGCTAACTAGCTGCACTCTGTCGCCCGCTGGCCCACTGGGCACCACTGGGGGGGGCTGTGTCTGTCCGCGTCAGCACTCTGGCCAGCCAGCCGCGGCTGGACTCCGGTCCCTGTCCACGAGTGTGTGTGTGTGTGTGTGTGTGTGTGTGTGTGTGTGTGTGTGTGTGTGTGTGTGTGTAGCTGTGTGTGTTTATTATGTATTGAGGTGTGTGTGTGTGTGTGTGCAAGTGTGCATGTGCAGCTGTGTGTGTCTTTGCATGCATATGTATAAAAGTGTGTGTGTGCGTGCGTGTGTGTGTGTGTGCGTGGGAGCGTGTGTGTGTGAGTGTGTGCGTGTGTGTGTGAGAGTGTGTGTGTGTGTGTTTGTGCGTGTGTGTGTGTGCGTGTGTGTGTGTGTGTGTGTCAGACACACAGCTGGGGTGGGCAGTGTGGGAGCAGCAGCAGGAGCAGAGGAGGAGGGAGGAGGAGGAGGTGGTGGAGGAGGTGGTGGAGGAGGAGGAGGTGGTGGAGGAGAAGCGCGTGGCGTGGCGGGGCGGGGGGGGCTGGGGGGTCCGCTCCGTTACCTGGACTCCCCTGTGTCCCCGGTCACTGTGTGCCTGCGGCGTTTCAGCTCCTGGGAGAAGCGCCTCTTCCCCGCCGCCCTCCTCCTCTCCTCCTCAGACCCAGTGACCCCCCAGGAGATCCTCCTGTCCTTCTTCTCCTCCTCCAACGACTTGGACCTGGGTCCGTCCGTTGGGTGTGTGTGTGCGTGGGTGCATGTGTGTGTGTGCGTGTGTGTGTGTGTGTGTGTGTGTGTTTATGTATGTGTGTGTGTGTGCGTGTGTGTGTGTGTGTGTGTGTGTGTGTGTGTGTGTGTGTGTGTGTGTGTGTGTTTATGTATGTGTGTGTGTGTGTGTGTGTGTGTGTGTGTGTTTATGTATGTGTGTGTCGTGCGTGTGTGTGTGTGTGTGTGTGTGTGTGTGCGTGTGTGTTTATGTATGTGTGTGTGTGTGTGTGTGTGTGTGTGTGCGTGTGTGTGTGGTGTGTGTGTTTATGTATGTGTGTGTGTGTGTGCGTGTGTGTGTGTGTGTGTAGGCCAGAAAGAGCATGCAGGGGCAGCGCGGCATGCAGAAGAGCGCATGCAGAAATGAAGGACAAGGGACAGACAGCACGTTATCGATTAGCATGCAAAGGGCAACACTGGGGTTGTTCTGGAGAATTAGGGCTCTTGTTTTGTGCTTTTTGTACACTGGTATGTTATGTTTTAGGCCTTCATGGCAAACGTCCATGTTTATTTATGTATTATGTCTATTTATGTTTATTTTTCATTTTTGACGAGCTTGTACGGAGAATAAAACACAGTATACATGTACTTTTTAATTCTCACAGTAGAAGCTTGTTATAGAACTTATACGGTTGAAGTTCTAGGTACAAGCGTTAAGTATAAATGTTTTTTGTATGTCCACGTTTTTGGTCATGAGAAGTGTCGACCTGACCGCGGCGCGCGCTTGACTACATCCTGTGCCCGAAGACGCGGTGACAAACACGCCGGCCAATGGGGACTGACCTGAGCCGTCCCCTGGGCCGCTCTGATTGGATGGACATGTAGCTGGTGCTACTGAGGCGGGAGATACTGCTGGCGCGGGAAATGGCCGACACGTCGCTCATATCACTGTCTGACGATCTGGCGGACATGTTGTCACTGCTACGCCTCTGCTCTGCGTACATCTGGGGAGAGAGGGCGAGAGAGAGAGAGACAGAGAGACAGAGAGAGAGAGAGAGAGAGGAGATGGCTGTCTCATTCAGATGCTGTCATTGATTGTGGAGGAGGAAAACAGACGGTTGTTAGGCACTGATGGATGCAGGGGCTCTGTCGGAGGAACCTCGACTTCTGTAGTGAAGCCAAGTGCTCTTAGTGATAGTTCTAGTGGAACCTAGTTCCTAGAACCTAGGAACCTAGTAGAAATCTTAGCGGAACAGAGCTCTTAGTGACACCTACCGGGTGTATTCTTAGTGAGATACAGATTGCGTGGTGAAACCGAGAGCTCTTAGTAAAACATAAGAGTTATTTGTGAAACCGAGAGCTGTCAGTCATCATAGGGGGTTTCAGTGAAAGCTGGACAATGGTGATGATGATGGACAATGATGATAAAGGTAATGCTGTCCAAAACAGTCAGGGCATGTTAAAGAAGATCACGCAACACTTAAGTTTCATATGGAACGACTCCATTGCTCACACTGCAGCATTAGTGCACTGATGGTCAGCTCTCCTCAGTGGAACTAAAACGTCCCAAAGTAAGAAGAGCAGAGACTGACACTGACCTCCCCGTTTGGTCTTGAGGTCAGTCTCGGGGCCATGGGGGGGCCGAGGGCCGGTAGGAAGGTACTCTCATCTTCGCCTGTCGGGCTCGCTCTTCCACTGCAAGGGGCTGAGAGAGAGAGACACAGAGAGAGAGAGAGAGAGAGAGAGAGAGAGAGAGAGAGAGAGAGAGAGAGAGAGAGAGAGAGAGAGAGAGAGAGAGAGAGACAGAGAGAGAGAGGGAGAGAGAGAGAGAGAGAGAGACAGACAGACAGACAGACAGACAGACAGACAGACAGACAGACAGACAGATAGATAGATAGATAGATAGATAGATAGATAGATAGATAGATAGATAGATAGATAGATAGATTGATCAGGATACATCTCAGATGAGTGTAACAATAGGCTAGAGGAGGTGGCATGAAGATGCAGAAACTAGTTCCTACCACTAGGAGGCCAATCTTGTGCAAGTATTTATTTCATTTTCACTTCATTCATTTATTTTATTTATTAATTTATTACCTTATTTCAGTGACTTATCTGCCGCATATGTGTGATAGGTGTATTTTAAGTGTCTTGATGCAGGCCTACATGCATCAAGAGGAAAACACAGGAACTGTGAAAGTGAGACTGCTAGGCAGGCGATATGCGACACAAACACTGTTGTCAAAAATAATCATCGAATCACTTGTGAAGTGATAATGCTACCTGGTGTCATAGCGACATGTTCTTCATTGGCGTGAAGATTTACCAAGAGAACCAGAGAATTGATGTGAAGGAGGAAGAGACGGGAAGAGAATGTACAGATGAGCACTGAACAAAATGGCTGCATGAAGGCTTGTGGAGGGGAGTGCTCATCTGTCCATGTGTCTGAACCTATAGGTACACACACACACAAGTAACACACACACACACATACACACACACATACACACACACACACACACGTACACACACACACACACACACGTACACACACACAAACACACGTACAGACACACGTACACACACACGTACATACACAAGTACACACACACACACACACGTACACACACACACATACACACACACGCACACACACACGTACACACACACACACAAACACACATACACATACACACAAACGTACACACACGCACACGCACACACGTACACACACACGCACATTGCACACGCACTTACACACAGGCACACACACAGACATATACACACACACACACACATGTACACAAACACACACACACGTACACACACAAACACACATACACGTACACACACACGTACACACACACACGTACACACACACGCACACACGTACACACACACGCACATGCACAAGCACACGCACACACGTACACACAGGCACACACACACACACACACACACACACGTACACACACATCAACTAGACAAGCACCTTGCTCGATGCTGCTGCTTTTGGCAGGGATTTGTGGCAGCTGCCTGCCCCTGCGACCTGATGAGGGAGACCCTGTAGGAGAGGAGGGGCTTCCATGGGAGTTTGCTCTGATGGGAGAGAAAGACAGACAGACAGACAGACATGCAGTAAAAGACAGAGAATAAATAATACGATTCAGCCACATGATGTGAACACAACCCAAAGTCAAACCGATTAAAACATCACGTTCAAAGACGCGGGTTGAACTTATTACGGGAATTACAATAATGTACTGTGAGGGATGAGAGCCACTACTCTGTTGTCTTTACATGTCATTCAATGCCTGTTCCCGCACCGTGAAGGAGCAACTACACAGACCTCATGTGTGCGGTTCGGTTCTCATGCGGTTCTCACGGTTCTCATATTCAGGACCTGACTGACAACATCAGTCAGCATTCCGGCTATCATGACAGAACAAGCAAACAGCCGACAGACCAAACTAACATGGACTCCACCACCTGATACCGCGGGGGCCGATAGCCTTTCACACGGCCCCCCCGCCCGCTTCATGAACAATACGGCTCGGCTGCGAGGCCACGCGGGGAACCTCAGGGTTCACAACACGTGTGTCGCCCCACCCAGCGGGGGGGGGGCGGAGGAGAGCGAGGGGTGGAGGCGGGGGGCAGGAGTGGGGGTGGGGGTGGGGGTGGGGGTGGGGGCAGGACGGGCGGGGGGTCAGCGACATGCACCTGTCGGGCCACGGCGAGCTCGGACAGGACGCGGTGAGGGGCGGCTGGCCGAAGGGCCTCAGCAGACCCTCTCTCCCCCTGCTGCCGCGCAAGATAGAGGTGGGCTGGATGCGACTGGCCGAACCAAACCAAAAGACAGGGGGGGTGGGGGGGGGGGGTCACCAAAACAATATCACGCATCATGTGCAACGTGGAACCAAAACATGAGCTGCTGGGTGGGTTAGAATCAGAAACAAACTGAAACGTTAAATGTCATAAATCATCATAAATAAACAAGACATGAATGTGAAAATATAAGTATAACATGACAAATAATAATAATAATAATATAACAAATGAAACAAATGAATGTTACCGGATGACAAAATCAATTCAGTGAGTGAAGAAGCCAACGTGCAGCTAGATATCTAACAACACTGACACTGAGGACAGGTGGGGGGAGGGCGATGAGAGGAGCAGAGCCCATGTGACACACATGGAGATACACATCCCATCTCCATACTTTAGAAACAATGCCCAATATGCATGTCACAGGCCACAATGAGTGAGTGACTGAGTGAGTGAGTGAGTGAGTGAGTGAGTGAGTGAGTGAGTGTGGATGAATGAATGAATCTTACCTGTCCCCCTCCTGGAGTTTCTTGCAGCCTCTCTGGCCGTTTGGCTGTGAGCCAGTGCCTGACTGCCTGTCGTGGCGAACAGGGAAGGACCGAGATGGAGAGAGAGGGGGGCGAGGGAGCGCACACACACACACACACACACACACACACACACACACGCACGCACGCATGCACGCGCGCACACACACACACACACACACACACATACACACACACATGCACACAGAGACACATACACACACACACACACACACACACACACACACACACGTGCACGCACACACACGCACACACACACACACGCATGCACGCGCGCACACACACACACACACACACACACACACACGATAATGGAGACGAGGTAATGTATAAAAACATAACATCGCGTAATGAATGAGCTCTGACTGTCATGATTGCTTTTCAAAATGAGACATGAGAGAGCGATCGGAATATCTGATGCACAATCATTCACTCATTCATTCATTCATTCATTCATTCATTCATTCATTCAGCGAGGCAGTGAGTCCACCACCGGCAGCTTGAAAAAAAAAACGAAAAGCAAAACCCGAAACAACACCAAACACAACCGACCGGCTTGAGGGAGCTGCCGTTGCGCATTGGGGAAGGAGGAGGTGGTGGTGGTGGTGGTGGGGAGGGGGGGGGGGGGCTGGGTACCGGCAGCAGAGATCTCAGCAGAAAGAACGAGGAGGAAAAGACGGAACCGGGACGGTACCACCGAGAGAGAGACGGAGGAGGAAGGGACAGGCGGCAGCACCGACCGGCCGCATGACCAGCAGCACACGATACAGCAGCTACTCCACCACGATCTACTGGACCAGAGAGCTACTCCAGCTAGCAAGGAGGGAGGTTTGAGGGGGGGGGGAGGAGGAGGAGGAGAGTGAGGAGAGTGAGCGTGAGGAAGCAAAGCTGCTGCAGAGCCTCTGAGAGGGGGGAGGGAAGGCGGGAGGCGTGGGGGATGGCGGGGGGGAGGGGGGGGGGGGGGGGGAGGTGCAGGCCTGGTACCTCTCTTCCTCTAGGAGGCCTGCTCTATAAGGATCCTGGGACTGGGGGCTCTCCTTCGGGGCAAGGAGTTAGAGCCCCTGGAGGGGTGGGGGCACCCGCCCAGGCTGGGGGGGTCGCCCGGTGGGAGAGCCATGGGGAAGAGGCAGAGGGTGAGCAGAGGGTGAGTGTGTGCGGTCGGGTCCGCGGTGTGACAGAGGAACGTTAGTGAGGTGGACGGCCACGGCTTCCCGTGAGCCCGCTGCCTCGGGTTCGACTTGAGGGGAACAGAACACGCTGCTGCTGCTGCCACGGCAACGCACCATTACAGCCTCACATCTTTAGGATAAATACTCAGCTAAATAAAGAGGCAGAGAGAGGGAGGAGGATCAGAGAATGAGGGATATATATATACATATATATGTATACATATATATGTATATATATATATATATATATATATATATATATATATATAGAGAGAGAGAGAGAGAGAGAGAGAGAGAGAGAGAGAGAGAGAGAGAGACAGACATAGAGAGAGAGAGAGAGAGGGAGAGAGACAGACAGACAGACAGACAGACACAGAGAGAGAGAGAGGGGAGAGAGAGAGTGTGCACACGACTCCATACCTTTCTCTGTCTGTGTTGTGGTAGTTGTTGTCTGGTCTGAGGCAGGTGGTGCTGGCACTCCTCACCCTGTCGAGTGAGGGCTGCAGGTCACTGCAGCGCCACAAGGTGGCAGCAGAGAGGTTGAGCCACACAGACGAGAGCGAGAGGACAAAAAAAAACAGAAGAGAGAGAGGGAGAGAAGGAAAACATTCAGGAACACAGAATCGATACAGGAAACAGGTTGACAAAGCACGGCGTGTCAGAGTGTGGGGTTAATCGTGGATGAGGTGATACAATGGGATAACTGTAAAACAAAAGCAAAAAAAAAGGCAAATATCAATCAAGTATAACGGAGGACAAAGCACATTCCATATCCATATTCCAGACATATAGATATAAATAAAGACAGGTCGTGGCGGGTGGCGGGGGGGGGGGGGGAGGGGTGTGCGGGGGAGAGCAGGAGCCCCAGAAGAGGGGGTAACGTAGGGGTGTGAGGAGGTGCAGGGAGGCGCACTGTAACGCCATTGATCATCACCAGACACTGCTGACGGCCAGAGTGCCCCGGTCCACCCAGACGGGAGGCTGGAGGGTTGCTATGGGAACCAGGTCTAAGTGGGGGGTGGGGGTGGGGGTGGGGGGGGGGGGGGGGGGTGTAGCTGTGTGTGAAAGTGTGAGACACCAGCCTATTGGGATGGGAAGAGCAAACGAGAGAGAGAGAGAGAGAGAGAGAGAGAGAGAGAGAGAGGTAGAGAGAGATAGGTTAGAGAGGTAGAGAAAGAGAGGTATTGAGAGAGGTAGTGAGAGAGAGTGAGGTAGAGAGAGGTAGAGAAAGAGAGAGAGGTCGTGAGAGAGGTAGAGAAGGATAGTGTAGAGAGAGAGGTTGAGATAGGTAGTGAGAGAGAAGTAGAGAGATATATGTAGAAAGAGATAATATCTCTTTCTCTAGAAAGATGTAGAAAGATAGAGAGAGAGAGCTAGAGAGGGATGCAGAGTAACACACACAGCCTTCAGACACATGTAACCCTTTTTTTGTCATCATGACGGCTCTCCCCCTCTCTCCCCCTCCCTCCCACCCGTGTACTAAATGTTTCCACGCCAATACTTGTTCTTTGGTGATGTGTTTTTTTTTCACTTTGTCACGCCATTGTCTCGGTGGCCAGATGGTCCTCCTCCCTCCTCCTCCTCCCTCCCCCCTCCTCTCCCATCCTCCCCTCCTCCTCCCCCCGTCCGTTTAACTTGACATCCACGTCCTGGCGGCCAAATCCGCGAGGCCTCGCGGGGAACGGGACGGACGGACGGACGGACGGGCGGGCGGACTGCCAGGATTACCCAGAACCCCCGGGGGAGCCGCCGCCGCTGTCTCTGTGTGGCACACGGCCCCACCGGTGACCCCACGCGCAGGGCTAAGCCGCCGCTGCCGTTCTGCGGTCAACCTGGAGCAAGGAGTGAGCGGAGGGCGGGGGGGGGGGAGGGGGAGGGGGGCGGGGCTGGGGGGGCGAGCTGCGTCTTACCTGACGGCGACCTCGTCAGTGAACCTGAGCACGCGGTGTGGCGGGAGGAGCACGCGCGTCGCGGCGCCGCTAGAGCTAGCGGCTTCCTGCCTGCCGCACAGCCCTGCTGCTGCCTTGCCCTTAAGGCACACGGGCAGGGTGGAGCTACGGGCCGCACACGCGTGTGTGTGTGGGGGGGGGGGGGGGGAGGGGGCAGTGGGGGGGAGACGCATGCAAAAATAAAACAAAGTAAGAGAGAAGAAACAGAGGCGTGACTCGTGCAGACTGATAACGGCACAGAGGACAGAAACAAACAGGAAGTCCAAGTATTCCTGGGGGAGGGGCCAGAGGTGAGGCGACACCATAATGTAAACATGTAACGTGACACGTCGAATACAAACAGACGATGGGAAAGCAAAGGCAAAGCAAAAAACAAATGGTGCGGTTGTTTGACACGTAACACTATTGTGGGGGCGGGGGGAGGGTCCAGATCATCCAATCCACGCCATCTTAATCTCTTCGCCTGAGTGATGGAAGGATTTCCAAACCAATCGGGGGTCGAGTATCTCCTGGTTTATGCCGACCCGTGGTTATTTATAACGGAGAGGCGCCAGAGTTGACATCTGACCTCCACTCCTTGCCAAGAAACTCACGACACTTGGCGAGTTCGGTCTACGTTGGGAGGTTCGTTCCTTCGGCGGCCACTTCAACGTACCGTCAGCGATTACTACGACTAACCCAACACCACCGCCGGCCTCCTCTGTGTGACCTTTGACCTCAATCAGGGAGGAGCGGCTCTTGCGTAACGAGCGCGTCTTCCGGCCCCCCGCGGCCAGAGGTGCCGTCGCCGCCGGGCGACGTATGCACAGAGATTATCACATGTAATGCTGCTTATGTAATGTGTAGAGTATAGCCTGTGAGCTCCCATGGGTTAATGCACAGAGAGAGAGAGAGAGAGAGAGAGAGAGAGAGAGAGAGAGAGAGAGAGAGAGAAAGGGAGAGAGATATAGGGGTCGGCACACAAAGGATTAGAGAGCCCCCGGTCAGAATACAATCATTTACTTTTGTGATTTGAGATCCTCACGGTTGTGCTGACACTGTCCTCTCTGCTAAATGAGTGAACTAGTAATAGTGGTCGTAGTAGTAAAATGTAGTAGTAGTGGTAGTAGTAGTAGTAGTAGTAGTAGTATAGTAGTAGTAGTGGTAGTGGTAGCGGTAGTGGTAGTAGTAGTAGTAGTAGTAGTAGTAGTAGTAGTAGTAGTAGTAGTAGTAGTGGTAGTAGTAGTAGTAGTAGTAGTAGTAGTAGTAGTAGTAGTAGTAGTAGTAGTAGTAGTAGGAGTAGTAGTAGTGGTCGTAGTAGTAAAATGTAGTAGTAGTGGTAGTAGTAGTAGTAGTAGTAGTGGTAGTATTAGTAGTAGTAGTAGTAGTAGTAGTAGTAGTAGTAGTAGTAGTAGTAGTAGTAGTGGTAGTAGTAGTAGTAGTAGTAGTAGTAGTAGTAGTAGTAGTGGTAGTGGTAGTAGTAGTAGTAGTAGTAGTAGTAGTAGTAGTAGTAGTAGTAGTAGAAGTAGTAGTAGTAGTAGTAGTGGTAGTGGTAGTGGTAGTGGTAGTGGTAGTGGTAGTAGTAGTAGTAGTAGTAGTAGTAGTAGTAGTAGAAGTAGTAGTAGTAGTAGTAGTGGTGGTAGTCTCAACAAAAGACAATGCACTGAAATGGAGTCCATTCACAATGACTCATTTCGGCCGTCATCGTATTCATGAATTCAGACTTCCCTCGGTGCAGACAACCCTCAGATCGTCATGCGGCAGCAGTGCATGAGATCCGGGGACAACACCGCGCCATGCTACCGGGGCTGGTACCATGGCAACCACGTACAGCGGGACGACAGCCACACACATCACAACAGCCGCCGTGTCGCAAAAACACACAAGCAACGCGACACACGGTGGAACAGAGAGGGGGGGGGATGTGACGCCTCAGGAGCACTTCAACGTCACCGACCGCAGGACTCCACAGGGGGCACGGGTTCGAGGGAACAGGGGGCTCTTTGGTGTCACCGAGGGCTTACCTGTAAATGCCTTTGTGGATACCGTTAACGAGCAGGGGCATTTTGGGAGGGAGTGTGTTGCTGCTGCTGTGTCTACCTGAGCCACTGCTCATTGTGAGTAGGGATGCACATGCATGTCGAGGAGAGAATGGAGAAATTAAATGGAAAAACCAAAAATTAAGAGTGGACAAACACAATGGGTAAACCACCATGACACATCCGTGCAGAAAGGAAACAGAACCCAGAGCACGACGTTCTGACGAGGTCTGTCGCTCGTCGGGGGCTACATCGCAGAAACAAAAGTGTTCCTCAAAGTTATTTCGGGGCTGTGGGGTGGGTTGCTAAGCAGGAGACAACGGGGGAAGGCATTTCTTTGGTGTCCAGCGTGTATTTATAGGTGTGCTCTGTTATCACTCTATATAAAGCCCCTCTAAGTGACTTAAAATATCTGGCAGGAATATCACTTTCTGTTTTCACGCGGTCAGGGATAATGTCCACGTGAGCGTCGTCGGCAGACACCGAAAGCAAAAACACTCTGCCGTTAAAAAAACAAAAACTGTATTCTACATGTTTCTCAAACACACAGCGGAGCCCAGTGTGACCCCCCTGGGACCCCCCCCCCCCCGCGCGCGCGCGTGTGTGTTCACCCTGAGCCTGTTCTGGCTTCAATAGCGTTGATGGTTTCTCGTATTTCATGTTTTACCTGTTTGTGTGCAGGCACTCAGCACTCCCGCCCCGGATTGACCTGTGCGTGTCCAGGACCTCACTGTCATAGAGCATGGCGTGGTGCCAGCCAGTCCACACAACACAACCCAGAAAGAAACGTGAGAGGATGGCAACTCATGACATACACGTGGACACTATGAATGAGAGAAATCATGAAATCATAATAATCGCTTGGTAATATTATATATTTAGTGAGCTGAAATGGCTGTTGTTATTGATTGTTAGTAGTAGTAGTAGTAGTAGTAGTAGTAGTAGTAGTATAAGCGAATACCTTTACTCCGGAACCCCAAAAATGCACAGCCAAATTAACACAGTCATATATACCTTTTTCTCAAATCCAGGCAAAGTAAAATTGGAGACCATAAACTCCACTTTCATGATAAATTAAACCCAAATTAAACCCAAATAACCAAACTCCTATTCTTGAACCAAGAGAGAGCCTTGTCTTTTTTTTTAATAGTATTTTACTACTACATTGTTTTATTTATATTCATTCATTACATGCTATAATCCATAACATGTTGAATCAAGTTAAAACTAGTATTGCAGAAATCTTCAGTTTTCCCTGACTTGACGCCTGGCTAAGCTACTGTTAACCTGACTAACCTAGTGTCAACCTGACTAACCTACTGTCAACCTAACTAGTCCTCTAGCTCTCCACCACTGCTCTCCTCCTACAGCAGGTAGACAGACAGCCAGTAAGACAGACAGACGGCAGGTAGACAGACAGCAGGAGGTTAGACAGACAGACAGACCGCAGGTAGACAGACAGACAGGCAGCATCTACGACAGACAGACAGCATCTACAACAGACAGACAGGAGGGAAGACAGACAGGCGGGAGGTAGACAGACAGCAGGTAGACAGACAGACGGGAGGTAGACAGACAGACAGACAGGAGGTGAGACTGACAGACAGAGGGTGAGACAGACAGACAGCAGGGAGACACAGACAGGGGGGTGAGACAGACAGACAGACAGACAGACAGACGGGTAGGGGCGTACCTGTCCTCTGAGTACTCGTAGTCTGAGTCTCCTGAGCGTTGGCGCTCCAGGTGGGCGTCATGGTAACGGGCGGGGCGAGAGAGAGTGGTTGCGGTTGTGGTGAATCTCGTCCAGGCTCCTAATGGACGGGTGACAGCCAGACATCAATGTATTTACTATCACCACTAAGGCTGTTGTACCTGCACACGACTACCATTACTATTGAGGCATTCAGCACACACGTTTTTCATACCAATTCAGTGATTGCTCTTAAGATACATGTTGATAATGAGCAGGGGGGGGGGGGGGTGAGCTCAGCGGTAGACCCCAGAAAGTGAGGTGCGACCTTACGACCTTTCAACACCATAACCCCTAGACGTACGATGTGTTCCTGTGTGTGTTCCTGAGTGTGTGTGTGTGTTCCCGTGTGTGTGTGTGTGCGTGTGTGTGTGTGTGTGTGTGTGCGTGTGTGTGTCTGTGTGTGGGTGAGTGCGTGTGTGTGTGTGTGTGTGTGTGTGTGTGTGTGTGTGTGTGAGTGTGTGTGTGTGTGTGTGTGTGCGTGTGTGTGTCTGTGTGTGGGTGAGTGCGTGTGTGTGTGTGTGTGTGTGTGTGTGTGTGTGTGCGTATGTGTGTGTGTGTGTGTGTGTGTGTGTGTGTGTGTGTGTGCATGTGTGCGTTCCTTTTCCTTTAGCGTATGTTATCCGTATGTTCCTGTGAACCCGGTCCCCCGTGGGCCCGTGGGCCCGTCGGTACAGTGTGTGCTGTGTGCGTGTGCCCGGTGCTCAAGGCACGGTGAATTGTGAGGGGGCCCGCGGGCCGGCCGGACCTCTGCATGGGCACGTGGGCGGGCCGGGAGCGGGCCTTGCAG
>JAXIVH010000001.1:18788921-18791421 GCA_036785325.1 Urophycis tenuis
GAGAGAGGAGAGTTTAGGGTTAAAAAAAAACAGAAGCAGGGATCGAAAGCAGCCAAACAGGGCAGGGCAACGTGACGTGAAGATTGTAGGCTCCTCTCTGCCCGTGAGATGATTCACGGTCGGACATGCAGGGGGAAGGAGATAGTCTGGCGTGTGTGTTTCAGAGAGGTTTGCCATTGCAATCGGTCTGGATTGGTTTCAGGATCGCTCTGATCCTGACCGTCAACCCAGGAAGTCAGCGCTCATCTCCACCAGCCTCGCGTTCAAGATTGTCACGTTCCAGTAAAAAATGTTTGGATTTTTCCCAAGGACAGTTTACAGAGTGCAGTCTGCCATTACAACTGTAAACTAGTCTCACAAACACAGGGCCTAGAACGCACAGAGAAGGATGAGAAGAAATACATGGCAGCCTACTTTCATCCTAAACATATGCTTTCAGAAATGTGATTATGTTTGTTTGTTTGTTTAGTCCCGTTCAGATGTATTATGTGAGTAACTGTGAACATAAAGTCAGGTAATGCCAGTCTGAGCAGCCGCCAGTCAGATAACCAACATTAACCACTCACTCATGACAAAATGCATTGTTTCTAAAGAATAGTTATCTACAGAAGAATACACATGAATAAAATTATAAACCAAATTGTTTACTGATGCTTTTCAGTAACCCACTGCCGCACCTGTGCTCCTTTACTCTACTTTTACTTTTTTTTAAATTATGTTAACAATTTTGTGATCTCTTTATGACATTGCAATTATTTTAATTCATGTGATTTTTTCATGACCATCTTAAGCACATTGTGTTACCGTTCCATGTATGAAATGGGCTTTATAAATAAAACTTGACTTGACTTGTCTTCAAGACATGTTTAAGAAATACAATCAAAAATGGACACGTCCACAAGTGGACTAGGCCTACTCTCGAGGGTCTAAGCGCTGGCCAATGACCTCCTAGCGTCAACATAGCGTAGTGTAGCCTGATAGCATGGGGCGTGTCCCACCTCCCCTAGGAAGTCACTCTCCTCCTCCTGGACCCTGGGCTGGTCCCACACCGTGATCTCCAGCATGCGCTCCCTGAAGTCCCTCCGGTGGACGTGGGAGTAGAGGAAGGTCTGGTTCCACTTGGGCTCCACACTCTTCTTCACCGTCTTCGTCCGCCGCTTGCTCTTGTCGCTGCGAGCGGGACACACGCACACACAGACAGACGCCGCACACGCACACGCAGACACACCCACACACGCACACACACACACAGACACGCACACACACAGACGCACACGCACACACAGACACACACGCACACACAGACACAGACGCACACACACACGCAGACACACACACACATACACACACACGCACACACAGACACAGACGCACACGCAGACACACACACACACACACGCACACACAGACACACACACACGCACACACAGACATACACACACGCAGACACACACACATCCACACACACAGACCCACACACGCACACACACACGCACACACACACACACACACACACACACACACATGCACACACAGACACACACACGCACACACACACACACACAGACGCACACACGCACACAGACACACAAACACACACACACAGACACACACACGCACACACACACACAAAGACGCACACACGCACACACAGGGATTAGGATTCACACTGATTCATAGGAAAACCCTCACGTAGAACACGATCCCGCAGTCAATTAGCCCACAATCGTTCACCTAAAGGGAGAGCGGCTGGCAGCCTGAGGACACATCCCTCAATCTCAAGCGCTGATGCTGAGGGATGCTCTTGAGGACGGCCATTGATCATCCGTCGTGGTGAAACCTACGGGACGTTGTGTGTGACGGGCGCGGCGGGGCGGTCTCTTTACCTTCTGTCGGGTAGGAAGTACATCTTGACGTAAGGGTTCAGAGGTCGACCATCGGGCCTGGGGGGCAGGTCTATGGCTTGAAGAACGTTGACAATCAGCTGATGGCCCACCTTATCGTACCACAGCTTCACCTGCGGGACACGTGACAAGGCTGTTGTCAGGGAGGATGTGCTTCTCTGTCTGAGTCTAGGTGAGCACAATATGTGTGCCTATCTGAGTCTAGGTGAGAATAATCTGGGTCCCCATCTAAGTCTAGGTGAGAACATTCTGATTGCAAAGTTCTCCACTCCATCTGTTCTTCGTCTTTCTCCTTTACCACCTGCAGGGATTTTGTCCTTGCTCTGTCGGGAGCCACACGATCAGGAGGCTGTCATAAAACGTGGCCTGTGAAGCCCTTCGAGACCGCAAGAAGTGATGTGAGAAAGGGCTACACAAATACTAACACAAATACTTTCTGCGGCTATGTGTGTACCCATTCACCCTGAAAACCCCACATCCCTCAGTCGACGGTGCATCCATCCATTCCTTCCCTCTTCCAGCCTTTCCGTGCAGCCTGTCACTCTCTGTCTCCCTCTCTGTCTGTCTGTCTGTCTGCCCTGGCCATGCCGTTCTCC
>JAXIVH010000001.1:18796421-18798921 GCA_036785325.1 Urophycis tenuis
ACGCAGTTCTTTCCAGTGAGCCGCGGCTTCCTGTGGCAGTGGGCGCTGGCGTTACACGGCCAGCGAGCCACTGACCTAATTCCACAAATCTGCTGCCCTAAATCACGAGGACTTTTCAAATAAATAGCTGTCCCGAGCGCAACAGGGTTTAGCCACATAACCGAGGAGATATCAAATACGGATTGTGATAGTGTGCGCTAGGTGCTACATCGCATTACAAATCCTTTAGTGTCGTAGTGCCGCAGTTAGCATGAGCCAAGAGCATTCTGGATCCAATGATGTGTTTTGGACGGTGGCCGAAGTAAGTAAGATCTGGATAAGTCAATCGCATTCGACACAATTATACCATCTATTATACAGTGATTTTTAAAATCATTTTTAAATCCCTACACAAAAGTAAAGGATAAATCATTGGGATGACAAATCAAGCTAACCATGGTTTTTATTTGCTTTCTGATTGGAGGACCCTGACTTGACAACCTGAGCTCTCGTTAAGAAAAGTCTTCAGGCCAACGACGAGCAAAACGGTTCCCATCTAATGGCGGAAAGGGAAACGGAATACCGACGTGTGTGTTAGAGGATGAAGTCGGGAGAGGTTTGGCAAGTTTAGCGCGGAGCCCCGACGGCACAGCTGCACCACTGACCTTTCTCGCTGACACTCTCCATGTCCACGTCCTCGCAGCTGGTGTACTCGGGCGTGGAGCCTCCCTCCTCCTCTGAGCTGCTGATGGACATCTGCCTCTTGTTGCCGCCTCGCTTGCTCTTGTAGGGCCGCGGAGGGGGCGGCCGCAGAGTCTCCGACTGGTCCGAGCTCTGCGAGTCCTTCCTCAGAAGGCCGTCCCTGCCGCCCCCACCCCCGCCGCCCTTCTCCCGGGGCGTCCTGGTCGGACCCGCCGGCTCCTGACGCCCCTTGTTCGCACTCCAATCCGGAGACACCGACCCGGCTCTGGGCGGGCCGCCCCCGACCGGCGCCGGCCCCGTTCCGCCCCCCATGGTCCTGTCCGCCTTGTACGCCCAGTGGTTCTCCGAGAGGCCTTTGCCGTCCCCCTCGCCGCCGCCGGGGCCCCTCCGGCCCAGGCGGTTCTCCGGCACCTCGCCGGCGTGCCCGCCCCCCCCGCCGCCACCGTCGCCGGGCCCCAGCCCCACCTCGTTGATGGCCAGGTCGCTGTGGCGCCGCTCGTGGCGCACCTTGGACACCCTGGCGTGCATGCGCATCTCCTGCTCCTCCTTCTGCGGCTTGACCGGGTAGCGGGCCAGGTTGGGGTCGCTGCGGTACCGGGCCTGGAACTCCTCCTCGCGGCGCTGCCGCTCCCTCTTCTCGCGGTCCAGGTCGTCCTTGCCCTCCTCGTAGTCCTGGGAGTGGATCTTCTCCAGCCGCCGGCCGTCGCCGCTCCAGCGCTCGCCGCCCCGCTCGCCGCCGCGGTGAGCCGGCCGGTCCTCCAGGGAGGTCTGGCTGGGCAGCTTCCCCGCAGGCCTCCGGCCGCCGCCGCCGCGCCCGGCGCCCGGCTTCCCGTTCTGCTCGTGCAGGGACACGGGCCTTTTCCTGGAGGAGGGAGACCGCATGAGTCTTCCCACGAACAGCGTAAACACATCCGCGTGAACGAGGTAATGAAAAGTAAACGTGTGGATGTGTTGACAACATGCTGTCAAGCGGAACACATGAACAATTCCTTCACGAAAACATCAAGAGAGATTCAGACACACGGATACGTCCTCCATGAGTCATCAGACAGAGGGTACGACCACCGCCAGCTGTGAACCGATGTGAGCTCAACGAGCAGGACCACCAGCTGGCGGTGTGACCACGCGATGGAGGCGGGGAGCGGGGGGGGGGGTCTTACTTGTCTCTGGGCGGCTCGCTCTGGGAGCGCAGGCCGGGCGCGGCGTCCCCGCCCTTGGCGGCGTTGACGGCGTTGGCGGCCTGAGTCCCGTCAGCGGCGTTGGCGTTGGAGCCGGCGGTCGGCGCCTGGGAGCGCGAGCGCAGCATCTTCCTGTCCCGCGGGCCCTCACCGCCCGCGCCGCCCCGCTCGTTCAGGTTGGCGCTGGCGGGACGAAGCCCCGGTCCGGAAAACCATTCCCCTGATTTGGTGAGAATCTCCTGCTGCTTACGGCAGAGGTTGCAGACCCACATGACCTGCGGAGACGAGGTGGAGGAGGTCAGGCGCAGGGGGGGGGGGGGGGGGGGGGGGGGGGGGGAGGGGGGGGAGGGGGTGTGGGGGGGCGGGGTGACGACGGACAACGCACCGCACTCACAAAAGATGGAGGCACGGCGTGGAGCACAGCGTGTGACGGCATGCCTGTTTAACTGCGCAGAGACGGCGCCGCGACTGTCTGCTAACAGACTGCTATTCATGTGTCCGGGAAGGACGGCTGTTACTGCAACGCGCTGCCGTCACGCCGATTCCCTTCCCCTGCATTCCCGCTCATCAACGTCGGATTGATCCGGGGGGGAGGTGAGTAGTAGCCAGAGTGACTTTGTTATTGCGTCTATTATTACTGG
>JAXIVH010000001.1:18801421-18817543 GCA_036785325.1 Urophycis tenuis
TCTATTTATGTCGCTTCTACACTTTGGGATGAAACACGGCCAGACAACAGGCGAGACTTCAGAGACATGAGCTGACCTGCCGCTGCTTGAATGCTGCTTCGCGGTGTGTCCTCCTGTCAGAGTCATGTCACACCACCTACCTGCACCAACGTTCGCTTCAGTTAATACGAAATACTAAATGTTCTTCACAGTGTTTCATGAACATTAGGGTTCCAGCACTGGACAGATAGCATTTGACCGGTACTTGTGTTTTTATGTGGCGTAAGTGGGTTTGGAGTGGACGAGCGGTATCGTGTGAGTATAGGCGTCAGATTCCAACATGTACCTTCTGATGAGCCTGGCTCCCCATGGCAAGGCTTGTCTGGTCATAAGCACACTGGCAGGAGAAGGCATGCACAGGCATTCACTCTGCATTCAGAGCAAGTCTCCCAAGCTGCTGTTTAGTGCATTCCAGCTCAAATAAAATAAAGAGTCCACCCCCACTAACATTTTAGCCAATAATCAAATCATTATCAAATGGCCAACGCCTGCAGCCATAGGAAGAGGAGCAAGGTGAGAGACATTTAAGAAAACAAGGAGGTAGGATGTCCCTTCTAACAGGAAGCCTATGCTGTAACAACAGCCCATGCTTGCACTGGTGGTGAGCTCACGAGAGCATCTGTACTCATCAACGTTCTCAGAGTCAGGGGGTTCTGAATCAGGACCCTTCGCAAGCTCATCTCTCAGGACCTCTGATCCAGGGGTCCGCGTTTGTGTTCTCTAAAATGTCGATGACTACAGACTACAGGGGGAGGGGAGAGAGGGGGAGAGAGGGGGAGAGAGGGGGAGTGGGGGGGGGGGGAGGGATGGCTGTGTGGGTTGGGACTACAGTTGTGACCCATGCATATAAACTGGATTACTATGAGAAAGTCTTACCCTCTCCTTCACTAAGAGACACTATGCAAGGGAACAAGACACACAATGGACAAAGCATTAGTCGGGTTCCTCTCCTCAGCAGTGACACCTCACTTGGAGACATCAGGCTCGCGTGGTTTTAACCCTGTGCAGAAGTTCTAAGGAAATGTGAGCGTGAATTTTTTTTTAAAAAACAGATAAAAAAAAGTTCATCGATTGCCTAGCCTGGAATGCCGCATGTGAAAGGTTGTCACGTGAAATAAAAATGAAGTGCATGCATGAACGCACTACAGCGGTGGTCGGTGACACAACTCTGGATTCTTGAGCGCCACAATCCTCGGACACCCCCCGGACGGAGGGTCAGTGGCTCGGTCCGTTACCGTGGACACGGCCCCCGTTGGCTGATTAAACTGTGATTTTGTTGTTGAATATTCGCTCTCTCTCCCTCCTCATGGAGCCATCGCTTGCGTTTGCGTTTACAGCCCCATGCTGCTTGAAGATGGGGTTGTCCTCTCATGGGAAGATGACCATACCAAGGCCTACAAGCTTTGTACCTTCCCATGGCCATGCTTTGATTAACATATATATATATATATATATATATATTTATATATATATATATACACATACTGTAAAAGTATATATACACTGTATATATTATGTACGAAATGTTTGTATAGCAGACATTTTGTTGTTTGTATATCATTGTTCATGGGATTCCGTTCCCAGTCGCCGGTAGCAGTACAATATTTATCAACACTCCAGGCTGAGAAGCGAGGGCTGTTGTTCAACTCATTATCTGATGTGTTGATTGTGCGGCCCGGACTACATCAAATTGTGGTTCCAGTATCATAGAAAATCATACGTAAGACGTCGCTACACCACGCTTACATGTAGAATGAAGCCTACTTTCCATTTGATCTGTTGTTTTAAATGTCCAGGTCAGACCTACATCTGAGTTTTAATGGGCAGTGACAGCATGAGAGCTCCATCTGCATGAAGAAGCTCAGAAGCTCGGTCACGGCAGAGGTTAGTGGAGGTAGAGGACACAGAGGAGCAAGCGAGGAGACGAGGAGGAAGAGGAGGAGAGGAGGAGGAGGGGGGGGGGAAAGGAGGAGGAAGAGAAGGAGGAGGAACAAGAGGGGGGGGCACCACAGCATCGTCAAAACACAAGAGGTCAACGGGGGTGCGAAGTGCGGGGGTCAGGGGTCGGGGTTGGGGGTCTGCGGTCTGGGTTCGAGCAGTGAGCTGGGCTTTTTTTTTTTTCAGACATAACATCACATCAACAGCACAGAGAGTACAGAGAAAATATGCTAACCACTTTGTCCTCCTTTGCGGCATGCAGTCCGGGTAGCAGTGAGAAGTAAAAGGAGGTGGGAGAGGAGGTGGAGTGTGGAGAGGAGGAGAGTGCAGAACAAAATCATTAAGGACATGGTGAAACAATAAGGTGTGTTGGGGGGGAGGGGGGGGGGGTGTATAGACAATGGAATTGCAGTTTGAGGGGAAAAAAATGGATGAAGTGTTGGAAGACAAGAAAAAGAGGAGGAGGAAGGAAGGAAAACAGAGGAAGGGGTGATGCAGAGGGTTGTTAATCATTATCGGCCCAAATATCTCCGCACACAAACACTTCATAATCCACCCTGCCTGCTGAGGGGATGTGGGGCAGAATGTGCCACTGAATGCAGACAGCGGTGAAGCAACAGCATGCATGCGTGACGCGGCCTGGCGTGACCTTAGCGTGATTCATGACCTCCCGACGCCGCCTCTCTCTCTCTCTCACACACGGGGAAATGACGGGACACAGAAAGCAGGGCAACTCTGAGCAAACCTTTACCTGGGCTAGCATCTCTTTGCTGGAATGGCAACGGCATGTGGTTAGACTTTAGACCTTAAAGTTTGCGAAAAATTTGCATAGAATTGTTTTAATGTTTCCTTTTTGTTTGTAGTGTAGTGTTTAGTTTTTTTATTATTATTATTATTTTTATTATTTTTATTATTTTATTATTTTATTATTATTATTATTAATATAATTGTTATCAACTATAGAGTAATAATAATAATAGTCATACTATTATTAAGCCTATTATAATGATGGACAGACAGGACAAGCTTCGATGGATGCTGCTTGGTTGGCATGGAGACGGCTCCTGCTTCACCATGCACTGGCATGCCTTCTGCAGGGCACTGCCCAGTACTGCACTGTCGCTGCACAGCCTCAGCATCAGTTTGACTTGACAAGCTGTCAGTGCTGCCGCTTATATTTAGAAGACAAAACGCTACAACATGGAGTTGTATTTGTTCACAAACATGCATTTGATTTTTTTTTCTAATCTTAAATTTAAATGTTGTTTATGTCAGAGGAAGGAAACACTAATCCAAGACACAGATGAAATGCTAGCTTTATGTATAGGGTATAAATATATAACGCTATCAAATTATTTATATATATATATATATCCTTAGCTTGGATGGCCTTTGTGGAATCAACCACACACATGTCTCTAGTGACCTCCGAGGGGAATGTCAATACGGGATCTATGACACTAAACACAAGGAAACACGATAGGTCCGCAACGATCATCGATATTCATGTTCAAAATACTCAAACATGAATACATGAAGAGAACCCGAGAAACCAAAAATAGTCAAGTAAACAAATAGATTGGAGTGCGGCTGGGTCTCTTCCCTCCTCCTCCGCCTCCCACCGCGGTCAGGTTGTTCACGTGGGGTCAAATGTACGTGAAATGGCCGTAGAGGAATAGCACACAGGAACAGCCAGTGTGTGTGTGTGTGGGGGGGGGGGGGGTTCTGATGTAGTGAGACCAGGGCACACACACTTCCCTGGCGCTGTGGTTGTGAGTGGCAGTGGAACCTGGTCTGCAGGGACACGCAACACAGCAGGCCGGAGTCCAAACATGTTGTGTCACTTACAGGACAGGTTACACCGACACCAACATACTGTATAGAGTTACCCAATGAGTTGAGTCAAACACAGAGTTTGCTGCTTGAATCTGTGTTTCCTTTTTTTGCATTTCCACTGACAATAGATATCCTGTGAAGTGCACAGTGTTAGAAACAAATCTGAAATCGATGCTAAATTATTGTGAGTTTGCGATGACACTTTTTGATTTTATTTATTTACACAATAAATGAAATATTTGAATTGGCCACATGCAGGCGTATGCCAGCAGCGTTCATAATTCTCGAGTGACATTAATAGCTAACCAATAGAAGTCCGGCCTTTGAAAGTGGCCTTATGTCTGCTCCCAGTGTGAGTCCGGGAATTGCAGAGCAGGGGTGGATCTGGAGCAGATTGGAGAGCAGCAGGCCAAGGGTGGAGGGGCCACAGACGAGCACCAGAACCTGGATGGGTGCCTGTCTCCTGGGCTGGTTCAGAGCCCCGCAGAAGGCCCGGGTGGGAGCAGGGCCTGCGCTTAAAATAGCCCCTACATGCTGGCCCCGGTGGACTGGTTCATGTGGCTCGTCGTGCAGACCACAGAATCAGTTGGTTTTGTGTTTGCCTCGGCTGCTGTATTTACGAGCACAGAGAACATCTCAAGGTGAACGTTATGGCTCACGTCATGCTACGTCGTCGCTAGTGTGTTTAGTTCAGTGATCGTGTCGTGAGGTGTCGCTCACTACATATCTTATCTTATATCTTAACCATGTTTGAAATTTCAAACGTTAAATATTTGATAGCCAATATTTGATATTGCACATAACCAGCGAAACGAGCGATCAGGAATGTGACGTTGAAACTTCTGAGGTTTGCTGAATGATGTCGTCCTAAAGTCCTCGTCATTTCCATTTGCATCACTTGAATAGAGGCACTCAAGTAACAAGTAAGAAATTGAATCAATTTAAGGTCTAAAACATCATATTCCATATTTATGTTACTCCTCCAAGTATATGACGAGCAATATACATTAATGGTTGGCATTATCCACATAAATGTCAATTAAATCATTTGGTTATAAACTTTCATCTATCACATGTTGGTAAAGCCTATTGAATCGTACCTTCAATACACAGTAAATAAAATGACTAAAGTTGATTTGTGGATGATATCCTAAGTTATGATTATGAGCTTCATCTATGTTGCTGATGTCCCTGCAGCTTGCTGAGCACACACACGTTGAATGGATGCTGCACAGTCACTGCAGACACAGCACAACCAGAGGGGCTTGCATCGTGTCCCAGTCCACAACACCGGTGGTCTACAGAGGAGCCCCTGGCCAGGCCTGTGGCAGGCGGGGGAGCGGGGCCAAGCCATTCCTTCACCCAATACACTTTGGTCCTGCCCAAAAGTGTGCGACCGGGAGGTGTGTGTGTGTGTGTGTGTGCGTGTGCGCGTGTAAGCAGACGTGAACCCAAAACAGACGGACAGAAGCGGGAATGAAATAAAACAAGGACAAGCATGGTGGTGGCGGCGATGGAGGTTTTCAGGGAGGATGGGGAGGTGGAGGTGGTGGTGGTGGTGGGTGGTGGTGGTGGGTGGGGGTGGAACATGCACGGGGTTCTCACATTGTTGGAACGCAGGGAGACACGGCCACCGCAGCGGGCGCAGAACTTGGTCTGGCAGTAGGAGCAGGGGTGACCGCAGCCGTCCGCAAACTTGGTCTTGCGGCAGATGCCGCAGGTGGGGGCGTCGTCCTTCTGCTGGGCCTGCTGGCGCCGTGACTCCGCCCCGATGCGCCGCACTTCCTGTTTGTAGCTCTTGAACTGCTCATGCAACGTCCTGCAGACCGTGTGGTCAGGGGGGAGGGGGGTAGGAGGAGGTGAGGAGGGGAAGAGAGAAGGAAGTTAAAGTTAAACTTTGCCCAGAGCATTACTTCGTTCATTCATTGCATCAAAACTGATATTACTCATTCACTCATTCATTCATGACTCCTTTCGCCCCCCCATTCACAATACAACGCAGCAACATGCCACCGCAACGACAATCAACGGCAACAGAAAATCAGTCAGAAGGAATAGCTGAAGAACTCAATGAGGACAAAAAAACGATTAAACATCCCTGAAAAAAAAAGCCCCTGGGTACCGGAGTGCCTGTGAGGAGGACCCCCCGGAGGGGCGTGTCGGGGAAACACGAGCGGCTCGCAATCACAACACGCCACCGGGCGCCGCCTTCGAGGCGAACCCGGCGACGTCTTAACCGAGACGTGGGTCCTACCGGGCCCCCCGCCCGGCCCCCCCACCACCCCTCCGCTGGTGTCTGGGACGGCGCGGATGGAAATAACCCGATTGTGAATTGCAAATCAGGCCGTGTGAAAAAAAGGAGAAGGAGAAGGAGGGGGGGAAAACCACCCATCAAGTTCTCTGAGCGGCACCCTCAACACAAAAAACAGCAACCCAAAACATTAGCATATCATGTCGCTCCTATATGAGACGCAGCCAAGCACTTTAATCATCCCACCCCGCCAGGAGACGGAGAGAGAGAGATAGACGGAGAGCGATGGAGAGGGAGATAGCAGCCTCATTTTGAGTTCTGGTAGACTGTTTATACAAGTGCTGAAACTTGTAAGCGACATGACGCTTTTCAGACATCCCGGCGATTTCTCTCACCCCACACTGCTGGGATCATGACTGAAGTCGAGTGAATGCCTTATCTTTTCACTGACAACGTAAGTTAAGTGTATCCATAAGGCTATGGGGCCAAAGAGCCGACGGAGACAAAGCATGTCTTTTGGATGATGGATTTTCAAATGTTCAATTGCAACGAAATAAATCCTATTGTGTCCAACGTACTTGTTCTCCATGTCAGAGCTTGAAGTAAAAGGCTTCCAGTATGATTTTAGCAATGTGCTAAATCACCTGGCTGCGTTGAAAGCAGCCATTTCCTCTCCCAGCCGACGTCGAAGAAAACCGGTTAAAAAACATGATTGAACAACAGCAACGACCTGGTCCAAATGATCAGACAAACACCTCCTCTCTGCTTTGATTACATGGATCTCTATGGAGAAACAAACAGAAATGTGGCTTTGCAGAGAAAAAAAAAAAACAAATCCAAGGAAAAAAACGTCCTCATGTTATTTCCAAAAGTTTCCGGAGGACATTGCCGGCCGACTCCTCAGATTCAGCTCACCACGCCTGGCAGCAGGCCTCACAATGAGTCTGTCTCAAAGTGTAGTGGCTTTCGTGAGAACAGTGGCAGCAGACTGTCCCCCCTAACGAGCTGGAACAGCAAGGTGATTGGTTAGCAGCAGGCCCCTTGGCCAATCACATCACACGATAATGGCACAAGGAGGAAGGCCGAGATTATGGCTCTTCTAATATTTGTGAATTAACCGACGGTGACTGTTGTGTGAGTGTGTACGCAGACTTCGGCACACACACACACACACACACACACACACTACAAGGAAAAAGGTTTCACTTTATCACTTCATTTATTGTTTAGTATTTATTTTCCTCTGATATGAGAGAAAAAACTAAAAGGAATCGCTTGAATAGAAGAAAGGTAAACTCGATAATAGTTAAAAGTTCTCTGCCTGGCTTCGTTCTGTATTTGACACATTTGAACTGCCCGACATTTCATGTCACAGACGTGTTACTCAGGCCTTTGTTTGATACGCCGCAGTCTGGGCCGTCAGACTGCACCGGCGTCAGAATCAACACATCAAATTGACAACCTCTTTTGGACCCCGACAATGGACGTCCACGGCATCAAAAGCAGGCATCTATTAGCATCTATTTTGGTTGATTTCCATGTGGACGTCTGCATTAAAGCACAGAATCACAGCAGCTGTGCATAATCCACACATGCATCATGTTCCCCCTCTGGGTCGTATCCAGAGCCCAAACTTTAGGAGGCCACAAAAACACATTTGGAGTTAAAAAAAAACCCACAGAAGCATCTCACCGGCGCCGACACGCAAGTCAGTGGTCACCATGACCCTGAGTGACCCTGAGTGACCCTAAGTGACCCTGAGTGACCCTGAGTGACCTCGAGTGACCCCGAGTCACCCCGAGTCACCCTGGGTGTCCTCGAGTGACCCCGAGTGACCCCTAGTGACCCCAGACAAAAAAAACCTCAGGGCCCGGACCGGCCACCGGCGCCATGGGAACAGCTGTCACCGCCGTAGGGTGCACACAACGCGTTGTCATGGAGACACGGCGATGTCGTCCTCCACGGGCCGCCTGCAGGGTCTCGCCGCGGCCGGACCGCGGTAAGACGTGCGCGCGGCGGCGGCGGCGGCTCACCGCGGCGTGCTATAAATACGTACATCGGAAACGTTTGTTAACCCCCCCCCCGATGTTAACGTATCGGGCTCTCTCTCTCTCGCTTCTCTCTTTCTCTCTCAATATAATGTCCTCTTTGTTTCAAAGAGGGCCACACAGGCTTACTCAGGCAAAAAAAAAAAATCCCCACCTTCTCTTCCAAACCCCCCCCCCCCCACACACACACACACACTTCTGGTTTGGTAGCTCTTAGTTCGCAGTACATTTGATGACCGCGGCAATACAAATGTACCGCAGTTTGCATTGCAGCGTTTGTTTTTTCGAGAGCCGGTTGTCGCCACAAGGGGAAGGCGGGAGAGGGAAAGCAACTCCCCCAACTGATGTCCACAATCTCAACCAGGATCGCACGGTACCAGGTTTCAGCCCTCCCTCGCCAGCTCCTAGAGGCTGAAGGAGGCGCAGATGATGCCCTATTTATACCACACTTGGAAGGCACAATCAAGTTACAACATGTGCATCGCCCACAAGACAAGCTGCCGAGCGGAAAGTAACACAACACCATTAAAACACAAATGCACAGACAGACACAAATGCATGCAAACAAACACACACAGACAGACAGACAGACAGACAGACAGACAGACAGACAGACAGACAGACAGACACACACACACACACACACACACACACACACACACACACACACACACACACACACACAGACAGACACACACACACACACACAAGCACTAAAAGGCCAAGAGAGACCCACACGCTGGTTAGCATGTCACCACAGCAGACAGTAATTGCTGGGGTCAAAGTGGAGGGACTGGATGAACTGTGGCTGCGTCTGCTCTCCAGGTCTGCCCCCATCCATCTCCGCCAAACGCTGGCTGGCAGGGACAGCCCAGCGCAAGGCGTGTGGAACAGTCCCTGCCGTCTGAACCAAACCGCGTATCACACGCGTGTGCAAAGCCGCACGCGCAAATGCAAACCGGCCGCTGTTGGCCGGCGACGCATGCACAAAAGCGGCGTGCAGAAATGACCCTGAGATCTGAATAAACATTGATGGTGGGGGGGGGGGGGATATACAGTCATGCGAGACATTCCCTTTGCCCTGGGTGGTGAATATTCAGATTGCAGGGCTGGAGGAATCCCCCCTTGTGCTCTTACTGTCTTTCCTCTCTCGCTTCCTTTCCTCGCTCCGTCGGCCCGTCTCTCCCACTCTCTCTCTCTCTCTCCCACTCTCTCCCTGTGTCTTTCGTTCTCTCTCTCTCTCGCTCCCCCTCGCCAACATTGGTGTTGCGTTGTTAATTAGCCCAGCTATGAATACACTGCCAACTGAGAGGCGGGAAGGTAGGAGAACACGCACGTGTTTGTGTGCGTGTCAGATTTTGTGTATTTATGCGTGCCTTGTGCACAAGCAAAGCGCACACGTCTGTGTGTGTGTGTGTGTGTGTGTGTGTGTGTGTGTGTGTGTGGGTGGGGGTTGGGGAAGGAGGGGTATCAACACTATTTCTGTCTTGTCAGCTGATTGGAGATCGTTGCAGAGGATTCTTTGTCTCGGGAAAGAGGGTCCGTCTAAAGCGCACAACAAATGTAAAGACGGCTCCCGTTTGAGCGGAGGACGACTTCAATCTACTGTAGAAGAAACGTCTACAAATGTAAAATGTGCTACAAACAATAATGACACACAACATAGGGGATGTTCCATGACGTAAAGAGAGATACACCAGGGGGTGTTCCAGGACACAAAGACAGATAAACCAGGGGATGTTCCAGGACATATTAAAAGAGATACACCAGGGGATGTTCCAGGACATAAAGAGAGATACACCAGGGAATGTTCCAGGACATAAAGACAGATACACCAGGGAATGTTCCAGGACATAAAGAGAGATACGCCTGGGGATGGTCCAGGATGAAGGGAATGTAACAGCAGATCAGGGAAGAGGAGACAAGATAAGATAACAAAGCAGTCAAACAGTGGAAATTGTAAACGAAAACCCAAAGCCAAAGCCATATTATTTATCACCAAAGCCATATCATTTATCACCAAAGCCATATCATTTCAAAAGACGATGAGCTGAGAATGTGTGCGTGTGTGTGGGGTGGGAGGGAGGGAGAGAGAGAGAGAGAGAGAGAGAGAGAGAGAGAGAGAGAGAGAGAGAGAGAGAGAGAGAGAGAGAGAGAGAGAGAGAGAGAGAGAGAGAGAGAGAGAGAGAGAGAGAGAGAGAGGGTAGTGTGGGCAGGAGACTGGGCAGGGGAGAGTAGGAGATGCATCCGGAGCCACTCTAAAAATACCACTTGACAGGAACGTGTGACGGTGAGAGGAAGGAGAACCGAGCGACGGAGAGGAGGAATAAAGGAGGGATGATAAAGAGACGGGATGTGAACAGGGGAGGTGGTCGAGAGAGAGAGAGAGACAGAGGGATGGTGAAGCTGATTCACCATCACAACCAAGCACCGACCAATGCTTTTCTCTCATCAACATTGTAAAGACGCTCTTATCCAAAGCGAGGGCTCTTGGCACGGGGGTGGGAATCAAACCCCTTACTCTGAGCAGAGTTAATGCCTTGCTCTGTCAATCAGGCAGAGGGAGGAATTGCTGTGAAAACAAAGTTGATCAGACTCTTGCTCTATTGTCCGAATGATCAGATAGGACACTTGGTCAAACACTTGGTTGCTGACATTAATGAAACTCTTAATAATTACGTTGGAGCCTTTATTAATGACCTGGTTTATGATTGAAACCAAGCTATTTGAAACCAAGCCATATGTGTGAAGTCACAGCAAGGCATCACATGCAGTGGCATCGGCTGCTGCACACCAAGAGGCCATTGACACATCCAGCAGGATCCGAAGCCAGCTGAAAGCAGACCAGGCCTCAGCATCGCTGGTGCATTATCTGGTGTCAGACTCCACAGAAGACTAAACCCACCAAAGCCCCGGATTCCACGCTGATAGTCTTTTTATCGATGGTGATAGTTTTCTCACACTTATTTATGGACGAGAGTGCCTTTTTGGCACGGCCTCTTTTAATGCATGTGGGCCTTTGTGCATATTTCAATTGTGCGCGTGTGATCCTGTGTCCATCACACTACCCTGTTTTTCTTCTCTTCCATTTATAGCATCTCTTCTACCTCTCTCTTGTGCATTTCCTCTTTTCTCTTCCTTCCCATCTGTATATTGCACTCTCTTGTAGCGTCCATATATTGGATTCCACTCTGTCAAAGCCTAGTAATTGAAAAAAATTGGCTCACCCATATCTTTTCCTAGCCATTACTCCTGCAGACCAGACGATCTAAAACTAACATGTAACAGACACACAAATTCAGACACACACACACACGCACACACTCACCAACGCACATATTCATCCACACTCTTTTGCACACACATACTCACTCTCTCTCTCTCTCTCTCTCTCTCTCTCTCTCTCTCTCTCTCTCTCTCTCTCTCTTTTTCTTTCTTTCTTTCTCTTTTGCTCTCTTTCTACATCTGTCTCTCTCTCTCTCTCTCTCTCTCTCTCTCTCTCTCTCACACACACACACACACACACATTGCCATGTTTCACCGTGATAGAAAATGTGTATGGTATGGTGTGGTTTGCTGTGTATGTGTGGTGCGCTAAAACATCAAAAGCTTCTTAAGGTACAGGGCAGTCACTGCACATTAACTATACGATACTATACCATACTGTAAGTGTGCAAGTTTGGTTTACAAGCAATGCTTTCACCTTGGCCCAAGATGGAAGCCACAACAGATGACAATCAGTCCATCCTTGTTTCTTTTCTGTTTCTGTCTTTTCCTTTTGCATCAATCATTGTCTACTTTTGCATACAGATTCATTTTACTACAGAGAGCTAAATAGAGAGAGAGCTAGAGAGAGATAAACAGAGATAGATCGATAGGCAGATAGACAGACAGACAGACAGACTGACAGACAGACAGACAGACAGACAGATAGATAGTTAGAGAATGGCTGGGCTAGCCCAAGCAGAATGCATTTTCATTCAACTTTGATATTGGAAAGTGTGTGTAGGGCCTGGAGTCCCTGAACAGACTGCTCATCATGTCAGCACAGGTTTTCTCTGTCTCTCTCTCACGCTCTATTCTTTGAACAATGTGTAGCCCTCTTCCCCATCCCAAGACCTACAACTCAACCCCCGTGGACACAACACACACCATGGCCACCCTAACCTCTGTCAGATGCACCATGCTTACTCACAGTTAGAACTTAACACTGACTCAAGTCAGTGGTAAGACTTCATTCTGTGTATACGCACATACAAACACAAAAGCCTTCCACTACCACATTGCACATTGAGGAAAAAACCCATGAAAATGAATGAATGAAATACAACATCGCACACTCACTCCACAGACGCAAACGAAATAGGCCAAAGGAAACCATAAACCCGATATTCTGTTCCACTGCTTGGAAACTTTCTGAACAGATTTCTCAGATCCTGTGGTGTCTTGTCTTGAAATCCCCTTGACAACAGCAAGAAAAAAAAACAACTGAATATGCATCTTTCCAGAACAGAGAACAATGCAAAGAAAAACGCTATCCTACTGTGATGCCAGATGTGCAGGCAATCCATAAAACACACACACACACACACACACATACTCACACACACATCACACACACACACACACACACACACACACACACACACACACACGTTTACTCTTACAGGTGTTGCAGGCATGCTGCATGCCAGACTGGCTTGGGGTTTATTTATTTTAATGAAGAGGAGTATGAATATCCAATCTCGCACTCTCTCAGTACTGCCACCCGCTGCAGGTTTCTTGTCAAGAAATGTGCACAAAAACGGTGACATTTTGTATGAGTCAACTACTTCCCTGACAGCGTTTCCTTCCCACTGCGACGCGACTTCCCCTCAAAGCCACCATCATTATGCACCATGAGTCCAAAACATTGTATGTCCACGAGAGGAACTGAAACCAAGGTACACAATAAGAGCAGGATAGCAGTATTATTTACCATGAAGAGCCACATAACTACAGCTGGTGCTGCGCATACAGCAATGTGGTATACCGCAACTCACACCTGGCACTCCAGAAAACTGCTGCTCTAAGGGAAAACATTAAGAAAGAGACAACAATAAGAAAACAGGCAGGTCATCCATCTCAGGCACATGGGGTAAGTCAAACCATTCATAATAATCCATTTAGCAACGTAATGCAAGGCCATGCAAGCACTTGCGTATATATATATATACAAAACTAATGTGTTTATAAATAACTACAAACACACAGACATATTGTCTTATAACTTTACAAAACAATACCCCCCGCCTGACTGGAATGGAATGGACTATTCCAGGAAGTCCAATGAGTGGATTGCTTCCTCAATGTACACCCTGTGTTCTGGGCGTTCTGGGCGTTCTTCTCTTTTGCCAGGATCATACACCTCCCAGCAGCAGTGGGCACTATCACCTGTATTGTTGTGTTGATCTGAGTCAATAGTTATCAGTACGTACTGTATGTAACATGGAACAATGTGTTGGTTTGTGAATGATTGACGGTGTTCGTTATGACGGTGTAGGTCATGATTGTGTGGCAAGCCATGTAGCCATCACAGTTCATCACAAGTTTAATTTAACAGTGGGAAAGGACCTGAAATGGATTTAAAATATACACTGAGCATCAACAGCAGGCAACTGAATATTTTAATATTTCAGGAGCCGCTTCCAAGTGTGTGCTATTTTCAGAAGTGATTCATAATTAAACATTAGCAATTTTCTCCCAGAAAACCCTGCGACTCCTTTCTCTGCTCCGGGTTTGTCCTGAAAGAAAATTAAGGCAAAAGAGAGCTTTCTTCTTTGGATTCCATGATATGATGTTTCAAGCTGCTGCTTTGCATTTAAACAGCCACAACACGAGGCCTCCCCGTTGCTCCCACGCTGGGACGCCGTTACAGGCCATCCAGCGCCACGTGTCACATCGGTGGGGTTTCTCCACCGCTCGTAGAACGCCATCCATGAAACCAAGCAGGACCGACGTGAACCTCAAACGGTATGCAGACAGGTCTGATCACACCGCCGGCCACGTCGACTGCTGCCAGCGTTGACTCCACTCCATGCGGTGCCATCCCACTTGGGACACTTTCCTCCACGCTGCTCCTTCTGCCCCTGACCTCTCCTCAGATGAGAGACTGGGTGAACGAGGTGCCACTGCTCTTTCTAAGTCACGTTTCAATGGGCCTGAGAGTCCCGTCGGCAGCAGCTGCACACCAGCGACTGACAAAGAGCGCTAATATGCCTGGCTGCTCTTCTCAATGGAGTCCACACCACAGGCCACTGCCTTAGCGAGTGAATGGCGGATAGCTGGCGCATGGATGCCAGCTAGCGCCCCATCTGCTAACTAGCATTCTACCCGCTAGCTCCCCACTGGGCCACGGGAAAACAGCTGTCGCTGCCAACTGCGGATGTGGCTGATGTCTATCAATCAGCGCTTTAGGATACATACATTTTATATTGTATGCGCACCGCCATATATGAATACTCGCCTGTAGTCGTCTCCACTCTGCTAGTGACCACTGCGGCCTGTGTTGACCAGTAGGCCTCTGTTTTGGTCCAGAGGGGTGGACGCCACTGTCGGCCCGGTAGGCTTTTGGGTGGAGCAGAGGGTTGGACACATTTGTTGACCAGTAGGCCCTCTGGGGTGGGACACAGCACTGGCTGCCATATTGGACACATCACAGTGACAGCTAAAGTAACTTTGGCCTCTAGATGCACCCAGTGTTCAGATAGCTGTGGGAGCCTGGTGGAACAGAGATTAAATGTGTGTGTGCGTGTGTGTGCGTGTGTGTGTGTGTGTGTGTGTGTGTGTGTGTGTGTGTGTGTGTGTATGTGTATGTGTGAGTGTGTGTGTGATGTGGTGAGGTGGTGTGTGTGCGTGTGCGTGTGTGCGTGTGTGTGTGTGCGTGCGTGTGTGTGTGTGTGCGTGTGTGCGTGTGTGTGTGCGTGTGTGCGTGTGTACGTGCGTGTGTGTGTGCGTGTGTGTGTGTGTGTGTGTGTGCGTGTGTGCGTGTGTGTGTGTGTGTGTGCGTGTGTGTGTGTGAAGCGGTGGGGCTCCTCATGGTGCTCCCTTTACAGAACCCCCTCCCACCCTCTTCCTGCAACCACACTTCCCACTCCGCAATCGTCTCACACACTTTCTCTCTCACTTTCTCTCTCTCTCCCGCTCTCTCTCTCTCTCTCTCTCTCTCTCCCTCTCGCTCACTACACACACCACTCTAATCCTTAAGCCTTCCTCGGCCTCTTCATTCGTCCAAGAACATGATTTTCCTTCCTTTCGGTCATCTTGTGTTGAGGAGGCTCCTGGGTGCTGTACTGGAGCATGTCCTCTTCCATGGGGTCCTCACGCTAGTCTACCATCCATCAAGCTGCTTGAGACATGAGAGTTCACATCAGTTAGAGCAGTTAAGAGCTGCAATGCCAGTTGACCACGAAGGTGAAGTTTCATATACTGTATGTATATATGCAAAATGTCTGGCAAAATTGAAACTGTACACTATTTATTGTGCCACGCATCCATCTACCACTGAAGGCTCTGCAATGTCTATAAAGGACCATCTTTGACTAACCCCTAAACACGCCCGGCACACAGGGAGTGTGTGACTGCTGGGTTTGTTGGAATAGAGGGTTAATGTGTGCGGTAACAGACACTGGGAAGATTTCCCCTGTGAGACGAAACATGGGGGGGGGGGGGGGGGGGGGGTTAAGAAGTGAAATAGTGAAATGCTGCGTTCAGCGTTTCGTTCACATGCCGGCTCACTTGCACTAACATCATCTGGATTAGAAAGTCAATAGGGATAGAGACCCTGAGGCCTCGGTGTATTAGCCATACACTGGAGAGCTGTTGGTGTTGAGCGCCAGCCAGCAGCGGACCAGGTGCTGTCTTCCCACCGGCCAGAGAGAATCATTAGCTCGGAAGGCACCGCTCCTGGCAGGGGAACGGACCAGCGCACCCTGGCCGGTCGCAGCCGCGAGGTCGACTGTGAGAGATCGA
>JAXIVH010000001.1:18820243-18835243 GCA_036785325.1 Urophycis tenuis
TCTCTCACTTACAATCGCCGTCCTTATCTCTTATCTTCCTCTATCTCACTGTTCAATGTTGCTGCTAGAAGACGGAGAAAAACCCGATCAATGGGCTGCAGCCTCGGATGCTCCGGTCTTCCGGTGTTTGGCGAAGGCTCGATTGCTCGTCTTGAAGCTGATTCTCATCCCTCGTTAAAACCTCAGCTGCAAAGAAGCTTGAAGGGGAGAAATCAGGCAGGTTTGCAACTTCAGTACCATGGACAGCGTAAATGCTACACGGGGCCAAACTCCAGAAACGTTTTCCACGTATCACTAACTTTACTTGGCCTGTATTGCCCGGGATGCTCTGTAGTGACGTCACCGAAGAGGTGACTGTACCGGGCTGACGTCAACAGTTGCCCGTGGTGCAGAGTTATGGAAACGTTCAATCTGCTGACGAGTAGCCACCAGTCACGAGTGACACGAATCACAGATAGGCTACAAACATACGTGGTCTTTTATATGTCCCTGACTTTGATGTATTTATTTAATTAGGGCTGTACATTTTGGAAACTCCAGACTCTCGTTTCCAGGTCGTTAGCTAATCATTAACTTAAATAAACACTGCAAACCATGACCTATACTATACGGATAATTTAAGGTATAATAATAATAATAATAATAATAATAATAATAATAATAATAATAATAATAATAATAATATATAAGAATAATAATCATAATGATAATAGTAAAACAATCGTTTGTAACTTTGTAATCTTAAACACCTAATAGCTAATACCTAAAACGACAGAGCATATTTCCTTAATCATCATTATTGTATTACTTAGGTAGGCTGTGCATTGTTGACGTATTACCATGATGAGGGTACCGTCCTAACTACGTTTTTTCTGAAGTAAAAAAAAAAAGCTCTGCAGGAACAGTTAGGGGAGTCACGATTACGCGAACCCCAATGAATATAGCACCATCTAGAGGTGTGTGTGTGTGTGTGTGTGTGTGTGTGTGTGTGTGTGTGTGTGTGTCATACATGTGGCATACATCAATGCTCATGACACATGCATGAAAAACAAATGTCATCACAATTAACATGAATATTTAGAGGATGTGTTTTTATTGGTGATACGTGTCATTCAAGCTAAAAGAAAGAGATCGATGGACACCGAAGTTCTGACAAAACCTTTGAAATTACAGTGCCATCTGGTGTACAAGCATGGCATTGCATTTTAAATTGAACTGAAGGTCAAAAAGATGGAACGTGGATATTGCGCTATATGATATCTAAACATAAACTCATTCACTCAATTGATAGGAATACGCAGCATTCTATCCGTATTTCATCAACACTAAGTATTTAATTACTATCTTGACGCTTGGACACCAATTCTTCGTCCACGTCTTCGGTGCGAGACACCACCTTGCCGTCGACAATCTGCTCCACCACCATCCTCACCCTCTTGGTCACCACAGGCTCCCCTGCGGAGGAAGACAGAAGGACCGTTGTCACGTCAATCGTTGTGTTTCCCCTTTGTTTCTGTGTGCGGTGGCGTCTGTAACACAAGTGTTTGCATTAGACTTACGCTTTGCGACCTCGGTGACGACAGTAGTTCTGGAAGATAGAATAAAAAAAACGTCTTAAAAAAAAAAAAACGCTCAATGTACCCCGCATCGCGACACAAACAAATAAAATCAGACGTATCGATGACTTGTATTGGTTCATCTGTTCAGTGGCTTACGTCACTTCCTCCCCATCCAGCAGCCTCCGGTACTCTGCGATCTCCATCTCCAGGCGAGTCTTGATGTCCAGCAGCCTCTGGTACTCGTGTCCCTGCCTCTCAATGTCCGTCTTCACCTGGCTGAGCTCCGTCTCCAGGGTGTTGACCATGGCCTGCAGCTGAGACAGCTGGTTGCTGTAGCGAGACTCGGTCTCCACCAGCTGGCCCTCCAGAGCTGATTTCTGCCATGGGGCGTTACAGGGAGGGGGGGGAGGCCACAGTTTTAGACGGCGCGGGTGCACTCAGAGCCATTGCAGACTCCTTCCTTCCTCAAGGCCTTCCGTTCAACAGCTGAGAGGGAAGTATGGCACGGTGTGCTTAACGGTTGATGGTAGAGGATTTTGATTCATTGCAGTTCTTGTTTTAAAGTAACTGCTTGCTAAGGCAAACAAGAAGAGGAACCGTGCGAGACTAGACGAAATAAACAATACTCAAAGAGAAAGCACATGGCACATGCCTCAATGACAGATGCACTCCTAAATCCTCATGCATTAAGGCTAGGATTTGTGTAGCCTTTGCTCTTTAGACCCGGACGGAAACAGCTTTAGAGCGCTGAACAAACACAATCACGGCCGCGTATGTCTGTGGAAACAAAAAAAAAGAAAGTAGTGCGGCAGCTGTGTGGGTTCGCGCGGGGATGTGTGAGGATGTGAGCGGTTACCAGGCTGAGCTGCGACTGCAGCTCTATCTGCAAGGACTGGACGGTCCTCTTGAGCTCCGTGAGCTGACTGCGGGAGGAGTTGAGGGTGTCCACGCTGGTGGCCACCTGCTTGTTGAGCTCGTCAAACTGGTTTGGGTGCAAAAAAAAACAACAACAACAAGATGGCCGAAGCGGTCAGTGTGTGCGTACCGCCATCGCGCTGCCGAAGCGCGCACGGCGAACGTGTCGGCCGACCGGCCGCCGGACGGCGCGGGTTTTGGCCTCACCTTGCCCTTGTACCAGGCCTCCATTTCTTTGCGGTTCTTCTCGGTGATGCCCTCGTACTGGCTCCTGATCGTGTCCATCACGTGGCTCAGGTCCTCCTGAGGCCCCGCATCCACCTCCACGTTCACCGAGCCCGTGCTCATCTGGGAGCGCAGGGTGGCCAGCTCCTGCACAGCGGGGTTAAAAAGGTCAGAAGTCAGCAACACCGACGGCCAACTCCATTAGCACCGTAGTGCTTGGGAAAACAAACGGAAGAGGGCGTCTTGTTTGCGTTGTTAAACGTGCGCAAACAAGAGTGGAGCTCGCGCAGAGTTGACCTAAGGTCAGTGGTGGGGAAGTACAGTCAAACCTCCGCACAAAAACAACCAAATACTTGACCCACTTTTGTCCCAGGACTCAAACTAAATTTGGGAGCTCGTGTCCGCCCTGCTAACGTGGGGATGCCGAGCGTCAGTACGGAGGGGGATCTGTGCGGAGGAGACTGCAGGCTGGATAACGAAGCCCACCATCACGCCTCCACAGAAGGGAGGCAGTGCCGGTGCTCAGGGAGAGCAGAACATAGTGCGGACAACGATGGAGTTTGAAGGAGCAAATCATCTGGAAGCGTGAACAGGGGATGGGCGTGTCTGATATTGCTTCGCTTTACGGCATAAGATAGTTATTGCTATTTTACTACTGCTAATCCGGGCTAAATGTAAGATTTTATACATGAAATAGTCTGTGTACATTAATTCTTACAGGAAAAATTGTTTCAGATTCACAATTCTGCAGAGTTACTCCCCATCTTCCGGATGAGACTCAAGACCGACTTGTTCAGAGTTCATCTGAACCCTGCATAACAGCCATCCTCTTAAAAAAACAAAACAAAAAAACCCCTACCCTCATGCTCTTATTTGTTGTACCTTTAGGCACTTCAATTGCTCTTTGTAACTTGGCACTTAGTCAGAGATGTTGTATACTAGCAATGGTTAACCTAGCAATTGAAATGCTTGAAACTTGTTCTGGTGACTTTTTTACTGTATTAGCAGCAATGAAATGTTTCACCTTCTTATGACAAATGTACTCTTTGTAAGTCGCTTTGGATAAAAGCGTCTGCTAAATGCCAAAAATGTAAATGTAATTCACAACTCCAACAGCCTGTTGGAACGAATTAAGTTAAGTTTCACTGTCTTGTCAAAACTGGTCTACAAAGGTAGGAAGATATGGGACGATATGTAAACTAGACCATGAGGAAGTACAGCTGAAAGGGAATGGTGGTTTGTTCAGATCAGGTTTATGTAATTACAGAAGAGGGTTGCTAAAGAACTGTATGTTGTAGTGTCGGATTTCCAATTCATTGGGCCAATTTGAACAGCTATTGTCTCTTAATAACACAGGCCTTGTAAATAGCTAATGGGTAGTTACGCAGCAGGAAATGTGGACAGGTGCAATTAAGTTTAGTCTACATTGTGTATTGTGTGCACCATTGTTTGTAAAATCCGGTTTAGCAGCAATATAAGCACACAAACTTGATTAAATGTTTGTCTTGAGACACACATGACGTGGCCTCGTCTGCCGCGATGTGACGCCGCCCACAGCCTTCACGCAACCTGTTGTGTGCTCATCGCAAAGCACTGCAGGCGTGCTCCGCGTGCACGGCTGCAGTGTTTACAGTGCAGACGTGCACTGGAACCACCAGTTCACACTCAGGGATTCCCACTGGAATGGAGTCAGCGGGGAACCGGGAAGGGATCCACTTTGTTCAGCTGTTCGGTGTTCACGGGGTCACAACGGGGAGGGGGGGGGGGTCATCTAAACTACGCGTGTTGGCGTCTGGCCAGCGCGATAAGACAGCGGGCGGCGGCGGCGGCGGCGGCGGCGGCGGCGAAGGGGGGAGGGGTCACCTCTTCGTGGTTCTTCTTCAGGTAGATCAGCTCCTCCTTCAGGCCCTCGATCTGCATCACCAGGTCGCTGGAGGACATGGTCAGCTCATCGCGCACCTTCCTCAGCCCGGCGATGTCCATCTCCACCGACTGCCTCATGATGAGCTCGTTGTCGTACCTGCGCCGTGGCAGGGAGAGGGAAGGTTGTGGGTGAAACTCTGTGTCTGCTGACTGCGTGCTTTTTACCCCCCCCCCCCCCCCCCCCCCTCCACCACCAGCACCCAGCAACACACACAGTGAGGCATCACAGGAACCTGTTCCACCCGTTCATCACTCTTTGTTGACCATTTACATCTGTGTGCCTCAGCGCCCACATCAAGGAAAAAGGGCTGAATCAACACGCAGCCCCGGACGTGCTGTCGAGCAAAGATGACTGGGAGATATCTGGCGCACTTTGTCCAAGGTCTCCTGATCGTCTCGTGAGCCCTCCCGTTGTTTTCCCCGTAACTCTTCCCTCGTAAACTTACTTCAGTTTGAAGTCATCTGCAGCCAGTCTGGCGTTGTCGATCTGCAGAAGGATTCTGGCATTGTCCATGGTAGCAATGTTGATCTGGCACAAAATGAACGCTGCATGTTAAAATATCATTTGCATGGGTTTTATTTGACCAAGTTCTTCAACACAAGCAGCCTTTTGTGAGCATAACCCAAAACCTGATAATAGCATCTCTTTTTTAATGCTGTTAAGGAATGAGTTCAAATGACATAACCAAATGCAATCACATATTATTATTATTATTATTGTTAAAAATGTTTAATTGATAGAGAGTAGAGAGACTCACCTTTCGGCGGAGGTCTTCGATGATCGCCTCATATTTGCTGTAGTCCCGGATCTGTGGCGTCCTCTGCTCGTACCACTCGCGGATCTGACGCTCCAGCTGGGCATTGGCGCTCTCCAGAGAGCGCACCTTCGCCAAGTAGGAGGCCAAGCGGTCGTTGAGGTTCTGCATCGTGGCCTTGTCGTTGACCGAAGCTCCCATGCCGTTGTCCCCGAGGCCATTGGCGAGGTCAAACCCGCTGTTGTTCGACGCGTAGGACACCCTGACGTTTCTCTTTCCAGCCCCGCCGTACACACTCGCTGGACGCTGTGGAGAGGTCCTGTACCCGCTGGAGTACAGGGACGTTCCCGAGCGACCGGAGCGACTCATGACTGCAAATGTAGGTAGGATGGACGACGACTACAGGTGAACAATGTGGAAATAAAAGAGGCAGGCCACGAGTTACAGACTTACGGGAGCCGTTGGAGCTGGGAGGTAAGGTGATGGAGCGGTCCAATGGGACGGCTTATATATCCATTAGGGGTGGGCGTGGCCGAGTGTAGTGGGAGAAAGTCGTTATCGTGTTACGCACCGAGAGAGAGAGAGAGAGAGAGAGATGCCGATCACTATCAAGGGTGCGTCTGCGCCAGGGAGTGGCGGAGCTCGCTGAAGTGACTCAACTTGCCCGTTTTCAATGAGTTGAACGAAGTCAATGTCATCGTCATAAAGTTGGGACAGGTGGAGCGGCCCACTCCGGCGGAGAATTTCAAAGGTGATGAGATGATGGGGTTTGCACGCTCACGCTCACCAATATGTGAGACACAGTCATGTATTGGCCTATGACATATGGTTATTCACACACACACACACACGCACACACACACACACACACACACACACACACTCTCTCTCTCTCTCGCTCTCTCTCTCTCTCTCTCTCTCTCTCTCTCTCTCTCTCTCTCTCTCTCTCTCTCTCTCTCTCTCTCACACACACACACACACACACACACACACACACACACACACACACACACAATTTCTCTTAACCTTCGCGGCTTTTGACACTGCTGGAATATTTAGTGACGTTTAACCTATATAATTAATAATGACTGGGATAATTGGCTGACCTTTCGTGTTAGTATGCAACGCTCATCACCACACCAGAGAAACCACTTGACTCACTTTTAAGGTGTCTATTATCTGTGCTTTGCCTTTGCCGTATTAACTCGTGTGTGTAGGCTACCCCATGAGTTGAGTCGGTTTTATCTGATGGCGTGTGTTCCCTCACCTGGCCACAAGATGGACTCAGTGTCTTCCCCACACTATAACATGTTAACATGCTTAACATGCATGTAACATGCTTAATTTACATAGATCTTTGCAATTTGATCTGTTGGAGAAAAACACTAAGCATACAATGAATCAAATGAGTGGTAAAACACAGGAAAGTACAATAAATGTCTAAACTGTGCTGAACCACTTTTTGTTATCATCAGATTGTGTGCATGTGGGAGATGCGTTCAGAGCGAAACACGGAGCCAAGTTTACCTGGAAGCCAATATCATTAGGACTGGTGTAGGTGGCCCACGCCTGGACCTGTCTCAAAACCTGGCAGCTGTGTTCTGGGCGACCCAGTCCGGTCATGGCAGGCTGGCACGAGGCATGACGATAGTGGGTGGCAGTAATATTGCAGTAATCCAGAGGTGAAAAGATAAAGGTGTTTATATTTCGTTTAAAACACAATTACACTGACTACAATTGGCCAATATTGATACTTTGAGGATGTTTCTCAAGAGCACCGAACCAGTGCAGTCATTATTGCATTTTTAACTGGGAGTACACACCGAGAATTCACCTTGTTCTCTTGGTGTTTAGTTATTTGGCTTGTGTGTTTGTTTTAGTTTATTTGTTTGTTTGTATTTGAGTGGAGTGGTTCCAGTAAAGAACCACTTTTATTTTTTGTCGCTTTAGAAAGTTGCCATAGAAGGAGGTGTCAAGGATTCTCATTGTTGTTTGTGGTTGTCACAATCATTGTGGTATTTTGGCAGTTTACAATCCAATGGATTCCAGCGTACACAAATACATATGCCAAACAATTATTGACTCATTAAAGATAATTCAAGTCATATTGTCAAATTAGACTCTGTCGGAGAAAGTTCTTGTTGTTGCTTCCATCCTTTCACCCGCAGCTGAAATGTCCGCATTCCACAAAGTGGTTTCGTTTCCAAAGGGAGTGTGGGTTATGCACAAGGTGTTTTTCTCTTAATGTTTTCCTGCTCAGTTCCTCATACCAGACCATTGCATTTTACCCAGTCTGTGGTGCTGTCTGTGGTGTTTGTGAACCCTGCATTTGGTTTTAACATGAAATCGTAACATGAAGTCGTGTTTTCCATCTACAGTAGCTTCACACAGCTCCCTTCCAGAGATGGTCATCAGTTTGTCCTCCTGACCCATGATTTTGACGGCTATCATTCAGCAGACTACTGCCACAGTTTTTTATACTTTATTTCCATTAAGAGGAATACAATCAAACAAATGTTTTGGACAGAACATTGACAACAGAATTCTAATTTAGCGCACAGCACAAACATGGTTATGGAACATGTTGAATAAAGTTTTCACAAAGAGTTTACTGTATATTGGTACATATAGGCCTACTGTATGTATGTGGCAAGTTGGCCAAAAATAAAGTAATCTTTGAACAGACTACAAGACATGTCACAGCTGAACATCATCCATCATCCATCATCCATTCCTGGAAGACTGGTGGAGGTGAAGACAATCATTCGGACTTCATTTACAGTTTTCTAAATCATTTATTTTCCAGCAGGCGATTGAGAGCCATTGAGCCATTGAGAGTCAATAGTCCTTTTTCCATCCAATTCTGAAGCGACTTATGCCCAATGTCGATTTAATTTAAAGCGACACTAGACGCACCAAAACCATTTTCCATCCACTGCGTCGCTCTTTTAGAACGTTTGTGTCAAAGGCAAAATAAACTATCGCGCGTGAGAATAGCCTTGGTTACCGGTTCAACTAAACAAAATGGAGAACATACGTGTCGTGTTTTAATAATTAACATAATATCCGCTATAATTGTCATCAGACGAAGGATGGTGACCCGGAGAATGCGACTCGCGAACGTAGACTGTCCTGATGACTCGTCGCAGTCGCAGATCGCCTGTAATCTGGCAGCACCAAAGGAGTAGTTTATGGTGGGAGGTGGACGTGTCATCCTTTACTGGCCGTCAGTTTATAACTTATTTCCGTGTGAACAAAACTTTGTTTCAAGAGTTATGTGTTCTTGTAGAGCCACATATGAGGCCAGACCCAACAAGCAGGAGAACAGCTGTATCTACAGATAAACGGGTGGCCATAGCACTGTACAAGTTAGGTAGCTGTAGCGAATACCGAGTCGTAGCCGGGAAGTTCGGTGTCAGCATCACTACTGTTCACAGATGTGTGTACAGCTTGTGCCGAGTGTTGTCTTCAGTGGTACACCGATTCATTAAATTGCCATCGGCAGAGGAGGCCCAACAAATAGCCTATAGGAATGATTTACGTCATCGCATTCCCCAGATAGGCGTGATTTATTTATTATGCCATCCAATCCCTGTCCCTTTGCTTTACAAATACAATTATATTCACATAGTTATTATAACACTGAAATCAAGTGGGACCATACAGTATGTGCTCAGATTAACACTCCAACATTTACTATTACTACCTACACAGGTGTACGGCGCAATTACGCTGTCTCTTCCCATCGAGGGCTGACAGCGCATCCAAATCCCCCAAAACGCTTATAAAAGTCAGGGTTTCCGCTCTCGACCAGCGTTGTCTCTCCATTGTAGGCTACTAGTCTCTGCAAAACCGATGAGTGACACTCACTGAGGTAAATTATGTAATTGTGAGACACAAAAACACAACATTCGAATTCTCGCGCATATAATAACACAGCACTGCGCATGTGCGAACTTCCTACGTCGCTTTAACCGTTTTCCATCTGATTTATGTCGAATTATCTCTCGCCAATCCACCTCTGAACAGCGACATAAATTAAGTCGACAAAGCTAGCGTTGAAGCGACATAACCGCTTTTCCATCACATGTGTCGCATCAACTTTGTAATGCGCATTATTTTAAAGCGACTTTATATTGGATGGAAAAAGGATTAGTTAAATCATTTGGACAGTCGCCAATTCATTTTCCATTTAGAAATAATTATTTTGCCCAAATGGCAGTATTAAGGGTGTTAATCCGTATTGGAACCTACCAGAGTTGGCGCATTCCGCTAAAACAGTTTCCTCAAAGTGCAGTAAAACTGATCAGCTGCATCCACTGAGCTCCACAGTGGGGACAAGTTCCATAATGAAACACAACGGAATCCAGGGGTGGCAAAAATGAAGTATTTTCTTTGATTTTCCTTTCATGTTGGAATGGGCCTCGTCCAATACACAGTATGACTGTCAGTGATGCTGCACATTTGACAATAAAGGACTTGAATCTTGAACTTTGAATTGAAAAAGTTAATGTGTGACTTTGGTGAATTGGTACTTATGGCTGCAACAGAGAATTTAGCCTGTGTTGTATTCTTTCATGACAAGGTTAACAGGTTATATCCAACTATTTATTATCAATGTAGTCTAAAATGTGATAAAACATGAAACATTGCTGTCATGTTCATCTCTGTTAGGAAAAATATTATCTAGCAATGGTACGGTTAGGTTGATCTGACATTCTGAAGAAGGACATAGTGAAGATTGTATTCTCTTGGCGACTTTAAGTCTGACTCTCTGGAACTTGGAGACATAACATAAAGTGATTGAAGGATAAACCTATGTCATGTCAAATCTGATAAGTAACATGTAATCTTTATACATTATAAGCCAATCAGAATGGGACACTCCTGTCATGCTGTTCCGATTTGAGACTTGTGTATAATAAACTGTGTTTCCGGGAGCAGGCAGAAGAAACTGAGGAAGATTCACGCACGAATCTCTTGCTTGATGAAATCCTCTGCTTCTCCTCGTACAAGATCAATAAACAACTTCAGCTTAAACTAGTTCCTGGCACTTCTTGTTCTTCGGCATCAACAACAATCTCCTCACTATCAATCTCGAATGATAAGCAGTTAGTTGTGGAGGCAATAAAACTACAATTATAAAGATGTACAGTATATTCTCATAATTTTTCATAATCTTTTTTGTGTTGCTATGAAATCAGCATTTCACCGGTCACAGCCGGTCCCACCGACTGTACATCTGTACCTCAGAACCTCTGGTGGCCTCTCTAACCACACAACAGTGACTGACATTGCCCCAACTCGTTTGACGTTTTAAGTATGTGCCCATCCTTGTTCGTGTCATTTTTGCGCGGGACACTCCTAGTGTAATTGTTTTTTTTGAAAGCACCCATGGGCTGGCAAACCCTGAATTGCTCTGCCAGGTGAACCACTGTCAAAACAGATTAGAGCGGGATAATGAGTTTCTTTCTGGCCCTTTTTCAGAATTATTTGTTTACTTATAGAGTTAACATATTTTCCTTGAAAAAATATATGTTGGTCTATATGTTAGGCCTTGTGGTAAAAGCCTTTATAGCATTGACTTATTGTCTATTAATATGGCCTTACATATAAACCCCTTCATTTCAAAATTGTGTATCATATAGATTAAAGACTGCATTAAGGAACAACAGGCAGATTCTACCTGATGCACAGTTACGACCAATGCTTATTTGAAACAAGCACCGAAACCTTATGAAATATTTCGTATTGTTCAGCCAGACGTTCTTGTCTGTCTGTCCTGTATTCTGTCGTTTTTCTTTTTTGGAAACCTTTACCCTAATCTGAGAGATGTAATTAACTCTGCCACGGCTACCCTAAAGTATTTCTGTCTGGCAACTCCCTTTAAACACCCTACTGCATATAATGCCCGAAGGTGAAATGTCAGGACATACAGGACATTTCAATCTCTCGGCTGTGCAATTCCAAGAATTCTTAGTATGTCTGGTAGGTCCTTTTATGACCAACTGACACTAGTTAATTTGGCATGTTGATGGTTTTTGGGAGGAGTGGCTGTTGTCATAACTTAATCGTGTCTGGCAAGTAGACTTCATTGTGTTTCCTACGCATCTCTGACTCAGTGGCTCAAACAGATCAACTTCCTTTATCGATGACAATCTTTCATCTGCATGTTGTCTTAAGCTTCCAAGGAGATGGAGTCTGATATGAATCTAAGTGTGCTGCGCCTGCTCTCTGAATCCTCAGTTGAGGAACATGCTTGTTTGCCACGAGGTTTGGAGTAGTGGAGTATGGTTACAGTTGCCTTGACAGGCATCAGATATCTGATCTTCCTGATAATGTACAATTATGAAACTGCATGACCAATTTGAGTCTCGAAGTGTCTCGACCAAGGTAGAATTAAAGAGCTTGTATTTTATTTTCTCGGGCATATATAACAGGCTACACATTTGCAAATTGTCTGGTGATGTCAGGCTATTAGAAATGATCTTATTCTTTAAACAGAGCTCACATAGGCTCTTGCTTAGAGTCTGTTGCCTATCATTTCACCATTCACTGAACGGCGAGTGGAAGATGAAAAATTAAATGAATAAAAAAGCCACCCACCAATATGACTGTATTTGTTGCTTGTTTCCAAAGCAATCCAGGCGGGTAAACAGATTATACACGGGTACAAAATATGACCTTTAAGACGCATTTGACTGCATTACACCCCGATATTTTAAATGTCCCACTTTGCCAAATGTGCGCATGCACTGGAATATGTTAAAAGAATATGTAGGCTATATGAATATGAATTAAATAAATATGTCTAATTGTGAATATACAGTAGGCCTATATACGAATGAATATGTATTCAAAGGAGAAGAAACAATGAATACTCCAGCGCATGCACACATTCTGCAAAGCGAGACAACGTAAACATCCGGTGTTTCCCAGTCAAACGTGCGTTACCTTCCGGCCCCTGAGTCCCGCCCGCCACCTCGTCACGACGGCTGGACTTGACTGTGCTGGTAATCACAGCGTTAACGACTCCTCGAAGCACACGCTGTAATAATACAGATTCCAGACGTAAAGGGAACTCTGCACTGAATTCTTCGCTGCTGTCTGCGCATTTTCCTCCCGCGTTTTACATAATCTACTGCCCTCCAGCAACGTGTCCCTTGAAGTGGCGTCTTACATTTGTAAGCCATATCTTAAAAGTAATATTTGGATGAGTTTAGCAAATAATCTGTTCACCCGCCTGGATTATAGCAAGCATCAAGTCCCATCATATCAGGGACTATATATATATACATTATATTAGATATCTTCCACTCCTGTTAGATGAATGAAATAATAGGCAGGAGGTAGAGTGCAACGTTCTATATGCACTCTGTTTACTGAGTAAGAAATCACCCAATTGTGTTTCAAAAAATCTCTCAATCTTTAGAAATATGCATCTGTCTCAAGTCAAAGTCTAGTTATCAATGGTAGTCAAGCAGGTCTCAACTCACTCAAATCTGTGGGTCATGTGACTCGAGTCCCCATCCTATGGGGGAAAGTAGATGTAAGGGTTAGTTCTGAGTGAGGCTGGTCCACCTGTGATGGGTTGAGAGGTTTTGAGTTGTGAAGGTATTAGAACCTAAATGTGATGAAGAATGAGTCTGCTGTCAGTGATGCCACTCTTAGCTGGACTCCATGCCACCGCGATTAAACCTTTGCAGCGTATCCAGAACGCTGCAGCAGGCTTCGTGTTCAACCGAAACAAATTCTCCCACGTGACCCCCCTCTTCCAAGACCTCCACTGGCTCCCTGTAGCGGCTCGCATCAAATTCAAGACGATGCTACTGGCCTACAAAGCCGTCAATGGAACTGCCCCTACCTACCTCCAAACCTTAGTGAAACACCACGCCCCTGCTCGAGCACTCTGCTCAATTACCTCAGCTGGTCGACTGGTACCGCCATCACTAAAAGGAGGAAAAGGTCGGATGGCGACATCTCAACTCTTCTCCGTTTTGGCACCGCAGTGGTGGAACGAGCTCCCTGCCAATGTCAGGACTGCAGAGTCACTCCCCATCTTCCGGAAGAGACTCAAGACCCACTTGTTCAGAGTTCACCTGAACACTGCATAACCCTACCCTCATGCTCTTATTTGTTGTACATCTTGGCACTTTACTCGTTCTTTGTAATTCGGCACTTTGGTCGCTCTTTGTAACTTGGCACTTAGTCAGAGATGTTGTATACTAGCAGTGGTTAATCTAGCAATTGAAATGCTTGGAACTTGTTCTGGTGACTTTCTTACTGTATTAGCAGCAATGAAATGTTTCACCTTCTTATGACAAATGTACTCTTTGTCAGTCGCTTTGGATAAAAGCGTCTGCTTAATGCTCTAAATGTAAATGTGATGTTCTGGCTGATCAGTGGGTTGAGGGCTGCCTAGGAGACTGCTGGATGACAAGCTGTGACTCCAGAGAATGAGATCTTCACCCAGCGGACTGAAGTAACAAGAGGAAGAGGACTCTCGTCAATAACAAATCATTTTCACTTTCAGCTGCAGCTGTCCAATATAGATTGGCTTCCGGTTTCTTAAAAAACGTTTAAAGGCTGAGTAATGCTTCCGCGTAGGGATTACGTAGTGATCACGCAATGGCCACGCAGTTGCTCGGACGCAGTCATGAGCCCGTGATGGTTCTGCGTGGGGTTTACGTGTCGAAATGCAATTCAATGCCTCTGGTCATTACATACGGATTATTAGGGAGTAAAAAAAAAGTTTACAGAAATGAAGGCAAAAGATATATATATATATATATATATATATATGTTGTCGCCAATCAGTCGAAGCATTTATCACACCGTGGCGGTGTTTACGAGTGGAAACCGGAAAAGCGATCTCCAGCAAATGTAGTTCGCGGACCAATCACAGCAGAAGCTGCTGCGTTGGTGTTGGTCGCGTCTAGGATTTTTGGGAGGTGCACGTCAGGCCCTTGCGTTGGACGCAAGGGGGGACGTAAAAGGTCCGTAACCCCCCAGCGTTGCGTCAACGCGGAAGCATAAATGAAGCATAACCCAGCCTTAAGCTGTCGGGAAATTGTTGCACAAAACTCAATTGAATCCTTCCATCGTATTAACGACCTGCCAGTCGCCGCCTGCCTTTTCGTTCGACACACCCTGGTACTGAGTCACCCGCCACCATTCGCCACACCAATGTCGTGCAACGTCTGGTTAGCGTTTGTAGCCAAACGATGTGGCCAAGGTGGGAACTGGCTCGGCGGCATTCCTCCTGGTGTTTGAGACCGCAGACATCGCTCTCTGCTCCAGGTGTGAGGAGGACGTGGGCCGCAGCCGCCCCGGACCTCCATTGTTTTAATGGGCTCAGCTCCGATGTCGTCTCTGACTCGCCGTGTCATCTGCTGCCTGATGCCAAGTGCGGAGCCGGCCTTGGTGTGGCAACACGTTGCCTTGGAAGATGTTCTCGGTTGCCTTTCTTATCATCATTCTTAATCCTGTTCTCTGGCGTCAACGGACACACGCACACACACACACACACACACACACACACACACACACACACATACGCATACACACACACGCACACACACACACACACACACACACACACACACACACACACACACACACAC
>JAXIVH010000001.1:18840243-18842743 GCA_036785325.1 Urophycis tenuis
AATGACAAATGTCTCACATGAGAAAAGCTGTGGCAGTTTCAAACACAACACAATGACAAATAAAAAAATGTCACCATTAATTACAAAAAAAACCCAATTACTAGCATTCCGATGCAGGCGGTCCAAAATGGAGGCGGTCATTGCAACGTGTAATTTCAATGTACTGTGTACTTTCAATGTACAAGCCCTGTAGTACAACTGTCATGTGAAGGAGGCGGGGGAAGCACCAGGGTGGAGGTCAAACCAGGAAGGGACCATCTTGTACCTCGCTGGGAGAACCTGGACCGGTGCCAGATTAGCAGACCCAATGGCCATGACTCTCATAAAACACATAAAACGCATGTCACTGACTCTTTGGAAACGGCATCACAATCACCCTTCATTTCATTCATGGCCGGCTGTGATGTCATCCTTTCTATTACTTCCAAAAAAGAAAACATGGCTGCCGATGAATACATTTGGCCCATTGAAGGCATATGATTACACCCTGTTGGATTCAGAGCCCTCTAATCAATTCCCCATTAGCCCTAGGTGTCACTTTAATGAGCCCGAGCACTTGAACACCACCTGGATGAGAAGTACTGAAAAGCCCCCTAGAAGCACGGACTGAATGAATCAACAGCATGATACAATAATGTGCATAATTGCATGGTATTCACAGCCGTGCTCTGTGTTGCCTTTAAACCCTTAAGTCGGCGTGAATGGCAGCAGAGAATCCTCAATGACAACACAGCCAGGAGCGAGTGAAGTGGGTCTGACTGGCCTCAACCAGACGCCTCTGAGCCCAACCCAGTAGGAGCAGCCCACACCTGTTATCATGGGATTTATTGTTTAAACAAACATTAGCGACTTACATTAAAAACATGACATATTTGTCTATGTGCTATGTCTTCTCAATGGGCTTTATTTACATTTACATTTAGGGCATTCAGCAGACGCTGTTATCCAAAGCGACTTACAAAGAGTACATTTGCCAGAAGAAGGTGAAACATTTCATTGCTGCTAATACAGTGAGAAAGTCACCAGAACAAGTTTTAAGCAGTTCAATTGCCAGGTGAACCACTGCTAGTGTACAACATCTCTTTATCCTCCTCAGGTCTCTAAACTGCTGATGGAGAATGCCCAACTGGCGCTGCAATCTGACAGCATGAAGTCCAGGGCTGCTGCCATACAGGCCAGGTCAGTGCATCACCACCACCGCCTCCACCTCCACCCTCACTGCTTCCTCCACCAGCACCACCACCATCATCAACCTGCTAAACGCAGTGCCACCACCACCACCCTGATAGCATCACCACCACCGTCACAACCACCACCACCACCACCACCCTGATAGCATCACCACCACCGTCACAACCACCACCACCACCACCACCACCACCACCCTGATAGCATCACCACCACCACCACCCTGATAGCATCACCACCACCACCACCCTGATAGCATCACCACCACCACCACCACCCTGATAGCATCACCACCACCGTCACAACCACCACCGTCACAACCACCACCACCACCACCACCACCACCATCCTGATAGCATCACCACCAATATCCCAACCACCACCACCACCATCACCCTGATAGCATCACCCCCACCGTCACAACCACCACCACCATCACAACCACCAACACCACCACCCTGATAGCATCATCACCACCACCACCACCACCACCACGACCACCCTGATAGCATCACCCCCACCACCAACACCACCACCACCACCACCACCAACACCAACACCACCACCACCATCACCACCACCACCACCACCACCGCCACCACCACCACCACAGCCCAGCTGGTTTCACCACCACTTCCACCACCAGCAGCACCAGCCACTCCTTCTCTAAGACCTTAACACAACCGAAACAGCTTTCATGGCGACTAAGCCCCTGTCAGTAATGACTGTAGATCTGGGACCAGGCCAGGGATGAGCTGCTTCTGTTTGCACATGCATCAACAACAACTTGTGGCTTCAGGAAGGCTTCGTGGGATCTTCGTAGGGGTTGTTATAACATGCTGTATTATTACCCAAAGGCTTTCATTATTGTTATTTGTATAATTAAGATTGTGATGCTGATTATTATGATTGTTGTGGTTATTATTATGATTATTATTATTATATCATCATTACATTGATTCTATCATTATTGTATTATTATTGATTTCCTCAATTGAACCATTGTAGAATCGAGCTGGCCGACAGGTCGGTTGCATCGGCAGGTTTGTGTTGTGCTGCTGGTTCAGAGAGTGAGACACACAGTAACCCATCGACAGGATGGGACGTGTCCCCCTGGTCGTTGGCACAAACAGCATCCATCCGATGGTGTGTAGCTCTGTAGTCCCCCGCTGATTCATTAGTCTTCATTAGGAGCGTAATGACAGCCATAAAGCTGCAGTCATCATAGAGTCCGTCATCCAACCCCGGGGCCCCGCGCTCTCATAATGGCCGGCCAACCTATCTGCAAAGCCAGGCACTGCCTCTTTGTGCT
>JAXIVH010000001.1:18852743-18860243 GCA_036785325.1 Urophycis tenuis
CCGGCGCTGAGCGACCCGGCGCTGAGCGACCCGGCGCTGAGCCCGGACGAGCCCAAGTCAGAACCCCTGCCGGACATCCCACCGCTCGTCCCCCCGGACCACGGACCCAAGAAGAGCTCCATGTTGCATAAACAGCATAGCCTGGTAATACTGACAGGTGAGACACACACACACACACACACACACACACACACACACACACACACACACACACACACACACACACACACAGACACACACACACACACACAGACACACACACACACACACACACACACACACACACACACACACACACACACACACACACACACAGACACACACACACACACACACACACACACACACACACACAGACACACACACACACACACACACACACACACACACACACACACACACACACACGCACACACACGCACACACACACACACACACACACACACACACACACACACACACACACACACACAGACATACACACACACTCTCACACACACACACACACACACACACACAGACACACACACACACACACACACACACACACACACACACACACATACACACACACACACACACACACACACACACACACACACACACACAGACACACACACACACACACACAGACACACACACACACACACACACACGCACACACACACACACAGACACACACACACAGACACACAGACACACACACACACACACACACACACAGACACACACACACACACACACACACACACACACACACACAGACACACACACACACACACACACACAGACACACACACACACACACACACACACACACACACACAGTGCTTAGGCTGCTCAACCAGCCGCATTGGCCCATTGGTCCTGATTCTGATTCTGCATGGGATGCCCGGCCGCTAACGGCTCCTCCGTGATGAGAAAAGAATCGCTTTTAAAAATAAAAAGCATCCGCGAAATGACGAACATTGGTGGACGACAACAAAGGAAAGAGAGCCACGCCCCTGCAGGGCCAGTGCCCCTCTGAATCCCTGCTGTGTGTTCTTCACACACGCCCCGCGTGGCCGTGAGCAGAGCCGGAGCAGGACAGCGAGCTGCAGATCTCCATGGTGAAGACCCAGGAGATCCTGCAGGGCAACGTGGTGCGGGAGAGTGCTGAAGGTCACGGCACCATAGAGTGAGTATCACCCACCCACCGTCTCACCCTCTCACCCACCCACCCTCTCACCCTCTCACCCACCCACCCTCTCACCCACCCACCCTCTCACTCTCTCACCCTCTCACCGCTCTCACCCACCCACCCTCTCACCCTCTCACCCTCTTACCCACCCACCCCCCTCACCCGCTCACCCTCTCACCCTCTCACCCACCCACCCTCTCACCCTCTCACCCACTCACTCACCCACCCTCTCACCCTCTCACCCTCTCACCCTCTCACTCACCCACCCACCCTCTTACACATCCACCCACTCACCCACCTCACCCTCACCCATTCACCCACTCACCCATCTTCATCAGCCAGACACTCTGTCGATGCGCGCTGTAGTCAAGTCCAGTCCACTTCAGTCCACTTCTGTTGACTCGACCTCCCCTGACCCTGGGACCCTGGGAAGGACCACAGAAGAGGGGTCCCTCCGTCCTCAGATAGTTTGATTGATTGTTTGCACTTCATCACCAGCACTGGGCACCAGGCTGTAGACCCAACACCTGCTGTGTCTGTCTGCTGTGTCTCCCTGATACTCATCCAGTATCCTTCAATGACATTAGAATGTCCTTTTTTTTTAATCACCGAAACGTTTGTGCTGGTTGAGCAATCACGCGGGACATTTCACACAACTGATCATTTCTGTGGATCTGATTTCCTGTGGGTCCCCCTTTGAAAATGAGACTACATCCGGAGGACCCCCCCTGGGAACACGCGGTGACGGGCGACATCACACACGCGTGTGGCGTCGCTGCCGGTGGCACCGTCACAGCCGTGGTGCCGTTGTGTTGCCGTCCCCCCCCGGAGACAAACGTTTTTCCCCAGATTCAGACCAGGCAGCGCCGGCTCTCGTCAGCCGCTACACACAACGTGGTGGTGGTGCAGTGGTTAGCACTGTCGCCTCACAGCAAGAGGGTTCTGGGTTCGAATCCACCTGGGACATTTCTGTGTGGAGTTTGCATGTTCTCACCGTGCTTGCGTGGGTTCCTCCCACAGACCAAAAACATGCAGGTTGGGGATTAGGTTAATTGGTGTCTCTAAATTGACCATAGGTGTGTATGTGAGTGTGAATGGTTGTTCGTTGCTATATGTTAGCCCTGTGATAGGCTGGCGACCTGTCCAGGGTGTACCCCGCCTCTCGCCCGTTGTAGCTGGGATTGGCTCCAGCCCCCCCGTGACCCTCTAGAGGATAAGCGGTTTAGAAAATGACTGACTGACATACAATGACAAGCAGCCGAGTAATAATAGTCGCGGCGTGTTTAACAACTCGGGCTACACGTGAAAACACGACCTCACCGCACGACCTCCCTGCACGGCCTCGTCTCATGAGCAAGTCATGGAGCCATGAGAATGTGTGTGTTGTCTTTTTTTTTTTCTTTTTTCTTTTTTTCTTTTTTGGGAGCAGTCCCTTTCAGTTTGGCAGGCCTTTGATGTAGGGCGGCTCCAGCTCTGCAGGGTGTGACACCTTAGGGTGTCACACCCTAACAACAACAAGCCTTGTTGTTGTTGAAGACACGGGGGTGGAGTGGTTTGGACACATCATCAGCAATTAAAAAGCAAACGCACATTCACTAAAGGTTCAAACACACATGCATGCATACGAGCGGACACAAACCGGCTGGCACACACTGACACAGACACACACACGCACAGGCACACACACGCACACACACACATATGCACACAGATGCAAAATACGACAACTGGGCAGGGCCTTTATTTTGAAGTACTTTTTTGTTCTGGGTTCAGCTCTATTAGACTGTAGTTGAATGTGTTTCAGGTAAATAAAGCCTGGTCTAATAGTTGAGTATAATTAAGTCATTTTCCTGAGTGATCAGGGAGCCCGAGACTCAGTTAATGGTGTCTCCCTTGTTCCATTCTGTTGGCTAGGCTAGGTACCTGGTGAACGCTGCCGCCTGAGGAGTGACTCTGTAGATTTATGATGGCGGAGCCTGATGTCTGCTATGGTGTTGCGCCTGATGGCGGTTATATCACTGGCCTGTTGTGTGTTTGGTCTTCTCTGAGCTGGCCTGCTACATGGGATTACCCTGGATGATGGGCACTAGGGATAGTAACATCTTGTGTATTAATGAATGTCATTATAATTAGTGGACAAATAAAAGCATATCTTCCTCTCATAGTTACGTCATAGTTGACAATGTCTAAATGTCTAATAGATAACTTTGTAACTCTATATTTAAGTTATTTTTTGCCTAAAAAGGGCCCTGAAATCTGGCAAACAGCTGGGCGATTGCTGTTATACTCTAGACCGCAGAACAAGGTAGCTCTGGTGTGACTCGTCATGTTAGCATGTGATACGGTATGACTACACCAGACCGCAGAACCGTAGTAGTGTTGCCAATAGCACATGCTAACAAGCAGCCTATTGACAGGCTAACGATGTCCCCATACCGGATCTGTCATGGAGTGATGAGTGCTCTGGCACCTCGCCAGCCCCCCCCCCCCCCACCCTGCCCTCATCCACTCACCCACTCATCCACTCACCCACTCACCCACCCACTCCTTCCTCCTCCCACACTCCCAGAAGCTGCCTCTCCGCTGTGTCACGCACGTTTGCCCCACCGCGCAGCGTCACAAAGTCTACGTCTGATCTCTTTACCCCTCCTCCCCCCGCCCCCCCCCCCCCCCCCCCCCCCCCTCCCCCGGGCCCTCAGGACGGAGAAGATCGACCAGGTGATCCGACAGTGGGAGGGCTCCTTCTTCAAGGGGAACCCCAAGCTGCGGAAGAAGTCGGTGTCGCTGCGCTTCGACCTGCACATGGCGGCGGCCGACGAGGGCTGCGCCCAGACCAAGCAGGACAGCCTGCCGGACGTGGAGGTCCGCCTGGTGATGAAGAGGTCCCGCAGCATCCCCACCATCACCTAGCCACTGGCCTCGGTGGGGGGGGGGGGGGGGGCTCGGAGATTAGACAGGGAGAGAGAGAGAGAGGGAGAGAGAGAGAGCGAGAGCGGTTGAACGAATGGGATGGTGAGTTTTTATTCTGTTGCACCCTCCTTGGGGGTCCCCACTGAGTCTTTGTCAGCCTGCCCCACAGAGTAGTGTAGACGCAACACATTCGGCTTCTTCTGCTGCCGCCGCCGCCGCTGCCGCCGCCCGGAGACCAGTTCATGAGCAACGAGGAAGGAGACAAAAAAACGCTAAAGAATTTCGTAAGAAAAAACACGAGAGCAGAAACACATCCTGACGACCTGTGCCTCCCGGAGAATAATACGAAACGGTTGACCTTGTGTTTGTCTTTATATTTCTTCTTTCTATATCAAAACAATGCTGATGTTACTGTGTCAAATTAAAAGTACTCAGATTGAATATTAATGCTGCAATCAGTACGATGGGGACATATCCTTGTGCCAACTTAAAAATGAGATTATTGTTGTTATTATTATCATTATTAGTATTAGTATTAATTCCAGTTATACACAGCTTTTAGCTATAATTGAACAGTGGAAAAATCTTGAGACCATTTCACAACAGTGTGTGTGTGTGTGTGTGTGTGTGTGTGTGTGTGTGTGTGTGTGTGTGTGTGTGTGTGCGTGTGCGTGCGTGTGTGTGCGTGCGTGCGTGTATGTGTGTCTTAACCACAAGGAGCTTTGTCATTGTAATCCACTCTCACTATATTCAAGGAAACCATTTTCTGGCAACTGAAATTAGTAATGGCCACAATGTATTGCCAAGAATGTATCACTGTGACCTTATTTGCAGTGAGGATTTTACCTTGTGTTTCAGTTTTGATAGCCTACTTCAACCAGAAGGGGGCAGTATTTGTAAATAGGTAACGCTTCAGTATCTTTAACGCTTGTTTTAAGGTTGTGCTATACATGCGCGGATCTTCAACACGCTACACCACACATTAAAACAGATGTTATGCCACATTTTCGCTGGCACCAAAGATACAACAAACGAAAATGAATCAGAAGAGAGAGAGAGAGAGTGAGGAGCGAGTGGTGGATCAGTTGGGTGTTTCCTGATGTTAAAAAAAAAACGAATATAAATATATCTATGCAGTTTTCTTCTGAGCTTGGGTTTTGCTATGCTACGTTGAGCACTTAAAAGTATGTTCCCTCTTATTTTGGGAGATATTTAACTTCAGAATAACTCTGGTAACTGTATGGTTTATCCGATGATTTATCCTTTAAAATAAAAGTCATATACGTTGCAAAGTGTATTGTTGTTTGTTATATAGCTTTGTTATTATGATTTGAGGATCCATAAGGAATGGATCTAAGACACACACACACACACACACACACACACACACACACACACAGAGAACGGGACAGAAAACACAGCCAATAAATGTTGACCAGACCTTTATTGGTTATAAGCAAAAGAAAACGTGATAAATTACAAAGAACGTTACACACAAAAAAAATCTTTACAAGTGCATTCCAATAAATACATCCTGAGGCATACAGAAGCCACAATCTCTTCCATCACTTCCACTGGCATGAACATATTGCAGTGTGGCTGCGTCTTCAACTTCTCGCAGAGCCTGGCCTCTGCAGTGCTCAACCTCGCTTGTCACGTGAACGTCCCCAGAACAATGGACTCAAGTCAATACCAGTGAGTAAAGACCAGGTGAGACCTCTGGCGTCGTGCCTGACCTGAGCCCATACAACTTGAGCTCAACCCGCTAGTCCCAACATGCTGACCATGTCGGCGGGGACCACACCTCGCGGGTGTGGCGCGCAGGTGCGATTCCGACCCACCCGTGGGTGCCATGCGCTACGTGTCCCTTCCCTCGACGTGCAAAAGACCCACAGAAATGCTTAGTTTAAACGGTAGAGGGCCATGGGGGGCCATGGGGGCTCCATGGGGGGCTAGGACTTGTTGGTGGATCCCGGGTTTGTTGGTGGATCTCGGGCTGGTTGGTGGATCTAGGGCTTGTTGGTGGATCTAGGGTTTGTTGGTGGATCTAGGGTTTGTTGGTGGATCTAGGGCGGGTTGGTGGATCTAGGGCTGCTTGGTGGATCTAGGGCTTATTGGTGGATCTAGGGCTGGTTGGTGGATCTAGGGCTGGTTGGTGGATCTAGGGCTGCTTGGTGGATCTAGGGCTTATTGGTGGATCTAGGGCTGGTTGGTGGATCTAGGGTTTGTTGGTGGATCTCGGGCTGGTTGGTGGATCTAGGGTTTGTTGGTGGATCTCGGGCTGGTTGGTGGATCTAGGGTTTGTTGGTGGATCTCGGGCTGGTTGGTGGATCTCGGGCTGGTTGGTGGATCTCGGGCGGGTTGGTGGATCTCGGGCTGGTTGGTGGATCTCGGGCTGGTTGATGGATCTAGTGCTGGTTGGTGGATCTAGGGCTGGTTGATGGAGCCCTGCATGACGTCGATGGCCTCGGCGCAGCACTGGAGGGGGTCATGCTCGGCGAACACGTGGCACACGTTCCCCACGCCGGCCTCCGCGCCTTTCGCCACGAAGCCAAACATCCTGCGGGCGGCGGCGAGGGGAGCGAGATTAGATTAGCGGCGTGTTTGGCGTCTTGACGACGGCACGTGCTGCGCGGCGCCCTACGCCCTTAGGGCGGACGGACGCCCGAGCAACGCTCGCCAAAGTCCACTCCGCAGACACGGAAGGATTTTTAAAAAACAGATTATAAGATTTGATGAAGACGTGAAATACGCACCTCCCTCCAAATTTGCCGCCTTTGAGCCACCTGCGACGAGGGGTGAAGACGAAAGAGCAGAAGGTTAGAGCGAGATCGATTCGCCGAGACGTGACACCCTGTTTACACAAAAACTTACACCAAAAAAAAAATCCCTTGACTAATCTTATCGTCAACATGAAGTGTTGCAACACACCGTGACGCTTCACTCACTCAAGTGAATATCTCAAAGATAGAAGCTGCCTGGCAGCTGTGAGTCACACAGCCTCACTGGGGCGTGTTGCTCTGCTCTACACTGAACCGGGTTCACCGCTAACATGTGGCAGGGCTGCTAACCGCTCGGGGGGGAATACTCACAATCGTTTGTCTGGATCTTGACCGCTGTGGCTCAGCAGGTGAGCCGGGTAGTGGCGCCTGAAGAACAGTCTGCGAGGAGGAGGGTTTACTGAGGGTTAGTACCAAGAAAGCACAAGAAGGAAATAAAACAAAACCTCCGCTCATCCTATTGTAAAGCCACTGAGTTCTTTTCTCCCCCGCGGCGTCTCAAGAGACGCCGCCTGGGAAAGATTCCGAAGATGCTAATTATCTGCGTAATTACGGAGAGGAAGTGTGGACACGGTGATGTTGGACTGAAGCTGGCGTCACGTTAGCAGCTCGCTGCGTTGTGGCGTGCAG
>JAXIVH010000001.1:18862743-18877743 GCA_036785325.1 Urophycis tenuis
TAGTTGTAGGAGAAGTATAGCAGTCGTAGAGGTGTTGTCTTCAATTGTAACTTTTGACTTTTTACCGCTAATATGCCAATTGCATTCCTATCCATGCATCCGATCTGCTGCAGTTGTTCATAAGAGTGTCTCAGACTAATCCCGGCCAGGGGGGTGAGTTGTAGAAACACTCCAGGCCAGGGAGTGAGTGACTACCTGCATGGCTTGCGGTGGGAGAGAAGTTCTTGGCGTCCGGCTCCACCTTCATCACCAAGCCGAAGCTGCCCCGGTAGGATGTGCTGTCTCTCACCACAAACACGCCGGGCTGCTTGTCCTTCACCAGAGCCTCGGCTGCAAACAAAGGATCCCAGATACAGATACGTGAAGACCATTTCATGTGGTCGACGTGCACCGCACCGCATCTCCGCGATGGTAATCACCCTGACAAATGGAAACACACTCTGTGCACCCGACGATTTACTGACAATTTTCCCTTCGTTCCGTTGCAGTGGTTTGCTTTTTCAACTCACATTCCCAAACAGGTTTCTCTGATTCTGACGTGCTGACAATAATATTAATTCATTTTGAGTTGTTATGTTGGGTTCCTTTAAAGGGAGTGGAGAGGAATTTTTGGCTCACCTTCAGCCCGGTTTATGTGTGGTCGGAACCAGAACTTTGATGTGTCCATGACAAATTTCATCGAGGGCTGACTTCCATGGAAATGGGCTTGGAAACCTACGAGGCCCATAAAAGTGTTTTAAGATTCAAGGTTTATAGGGTCAAGCATGCCAGAAGAAGCCAAGCCTCTTCACGGTGCATTCCTGCTCGTACAAGCAGCATGAAAAGGGCACGCTAGACTCTGAACCATGCCACTTCACTGCAGCCATCACAGTGAAAACATTCAGAGCATTCAAACGAAGAAAAAGAGTCCATTGATGGCTCAATGAACGAAGGCAGTTTTTTAACCCTATGAATCAAATTCAATCTGTGAGCAAAAGCATAAGAAACAGAAAACATCAACGTTCGGAGCATGGGCGATGCGTCTCGCTGGCCGTCGACGGCGCCACCCTGCGGACTCACCGTGAGGGATGGTCGGCTTGGCGGGCCCGTCCTGGGCTGCGCACGGCGTGCGGCCCGGCGCTGGTTCCTCTGGCGCCCCGTTGACCAGCACCACGGGGATGTCCAGCAGCGAGCCGGCCAGCGACGCCGGGCTGCTGTGGCTCCCGGAGCCGTGCAGCTCCTGGAAGTGTTCCAGCGTGGAGGGCCTGCTGGGCGAGGGCCTGGGGTCCAGGGAGCTTCTGGACACGTTGCTGTAGGAGCCCGACGTGCGCACCAGGAGGAGGGACTCCGGGCTGTCCGGGTCCTCGCTGGCCAAGGACAGACAGCTGTGGGGTCGGGGGGGGGGGGGCGAGACGCAGGGGGGGCATTGTTCAACATCGGGGCGCAAAACACAGACGCTCCATTCGGTGTGCCGTCATAAACCTCAACCTGAGTTTTTTTTTTGTTTGATTTGTTTTGTAGCTCGCAGGATAGTCAAGTGTATGACCAACCGAAAAAGGAGCCGGGTTCGATCTCCAGTGTCCAAAGCCTAACCTGAAAGCATCCTTCAGTAACCGACCCCTCCCTGCTCCTTAATGACCCAGATGTACATTCCGTGTAGGTCGCTTGCACTAAAAGCACCTTAAGAATAGATGTTACACTGATTATTAACACAAATCCATCCGCTTTGCACACGACGCATCGCGCGGTCCTGACTCTCCTCCGGGGTCCTGACTCTCCTCCGGGGTCCTGACTCTCCTCCGCCCCGGAGGAACACAGGCCTCCGTGACAGGACTCCGTGCTCCACACACACACACACCGCTCCACACCACTCACCTGCCCAGCATGTAGCTGGTGTCGGAGCCGGGAGACATGGACAGCATGGAGAGGCCGCTGTTCCTGTTGAGGTGCTGCTGCTGCGCGCGCAGCGGCGACTGGGAGCAGAGGGTCTCCCCCCCCCCCCGCCGTCGAGGGGCTCCGCCGCGGCACGCTGCCGCATGGCAGCGGGGGTCTCGACCAGGAGGAAGAGGGCGAGCCGCAGAAGATGAGGGAGCCGTGGGGGCTGCAGCTGGAGCCGACGGCGGCGGCGGCGGCGGGGATGGGGATGCTGGGTGAGGAGCCCCCCGGGGGGCTGCCGCGGGGGACCAGCACGCTGCGGTACAAGTCCTCCTCTGGAGAGGACTCTTCTGGAGGGGAGAGAGAGGACAGACAGGCGTTAGGGCGGCCGTCGCTCAGTGGGTAGAGCGGGTGCACAGAGCGGGTCGTCCGCTAACCGTGGGGTCGGCGGTTCGATCGCCCCTCCTCCAACTGTCCACATGTCGAACCCAAAATGTACTGATTGTAAAGTGGCTTTGGACAAAAGCGTCCGCTAAATGCCTCCTTTACCCTTACAGGCAGAAAAGGGGAAATTGGGAAATCGGCGCGGACATCCTCAGAAGACGGAACTTTGCTTTACTCACTCGTTTCCATGACATCTTGTGCAAGATAACCACGTCTGTGCACTCGATAACGTGAGACAGGGAGCTCTGGGTCGTGGGAAAACATGATGGCTTGGTGCCTCCCCAATGTTCCCCTTGCCTGGTTGGACCATGCGACTGGTGTGTGTGAGCACAGCTGGTGGATACTGATGCTTCTTAAAGCAGGTACCTACTTGCAGTCCCAACCCAGTGCTTTCATTCCGACCCAAATACAAATTCCACAACATTATGTTCCTGGTCTTATATACCGTTGGTGCAAGGACTTCTATGAGTTTAAACTTGCTCCTGCTTAGCTACTCCACTTGTTATTGTTTGATCTGCTCGGTTTTAGGCACAGGAAGCAAGGCCTACTTCGTATCTCACGACAGATGCTGACTAAGAAAATGGAAAATGGGTGATGTGCCATAGCGTGCTAGTGATAACCGCGTTTACTGCAAGTGACATTAAAATGCATTGGGGCACGGGGTACTGAGCGTCTTCTAAACATTTCCAAATGTGGTCAGCGTTGTGCCGTGTTGTGGGACTACATCAGGGTGTGTTACAAGAAACGCAATGAGTTTAGACGTGCACTTTTTTTAACGACAGGAAATGTGCTGATGTGTGCGTGTATGTGTGTGTGTGTGCGTGAGTGTGCATGTGTGTGTGTGTGTGTGTGTGTGTGTGTGTGTGTGTGTGTGTGTGCGTGTGTGTGTGTGCGTGTGCGTGCGTGTGCGTGCGTGTGTGTGCGTGTGCGTGCATGTGCGTGTGTGTGTGGGTGCGTGCGTGCGTGCGTGTGTGTGTGGGTGTGTGTGTGTGTGTGTGTGGTTATATGCGGGCGTCAAGGTTGCTCCCTGCACCGGTGAACTCAGCTATGCCTGCGATTCACAGGGCGCGGCACGCAGCCTGGGCAGCCGTCCAAACGCTGTCGAGTGGCGTAATTAACCTGAGTGCGTAAAAATTCGACTCCAGAACACTGGTGAATTTCCATAGCCCCGGGCCCTCCATGTGCAATTGGTCACAGTTCTCAAAGAGCAGAGTGCGCTCTAATTACTAAGCGCGCACCCGTAGCAAATAAATACTCAGGATAGGTTAGAGGCTGTTTTGTGTTAGTCTGTAACAGGCTCACCTGTGTAGGAGCCGACGCTCACGGGACTTCTGGCCACCGGCAGGGGTGCGAACGTGGGATCCAGCTCCAGGATGAGCTGGTTGAGGTTATCCAGGGAAACTTCGAGCTCAGGGTCACTGAACGCATCGCTTGACTTCGGGTGACTCGGGCTCGGACTCTTCGGCATCGCAGACGAGTCCAGCTTCACGGTTTGGCCCACTCGCAGGACATGGTTGGGTATCACGTAGGACATGTCTGCCACTGTAGGCATACCGTTGGGAAATAATAAACCACTTGGTGTCTGCAGGACAGGACAGAAACAGACAGTGAATGGAGCAGTTAGATGAGTTGGATCCATTTCACATCGTGGACCTCTCTCTTATGTGCTCAGGTATTCGGTTACAGCCGCCGTTTTCCCAGATTCTCAAATAGTCTCTTGTTGTGGAGCAGAACCCGAGGGCTGTAAAAGAACTCGGCTTGAATTGTCCCGGTTGCACGCATGCTGCTTTAAACTTGGGCAGCCCGCTATTGTGCAAAAGGGCCACACACACATCTATTGAAACAGCACACAGCTATTGAAAGGAGATGGTAGGCCTACTGTATAGACCACCACACCGGTCGTCATGACAGTGAAAGGTAAATGATCAATGCAGTTCATGTTGTTGGTTACAACCTTTTGACCCTGGATGAATGATCCGGAACACTGTGATGCACTGGGATTCCCTCCCGTGTTATGTCAGCGGGAAAGAGACGATCCCCAGACACGCTTCCCTCAAACCTCTGGTCTAAGATAAGGAGTGGCCATGAGCTGAATCACCCACCGCGGCTTGAGGTTACCATGGCTACAGACTATTGTTGTAAACACACTTTCACTGACGAATAACTGGAAGAGAGATGCTCCAACGCCAAGCCTCTACCGCTCACGATATACAGTCATTACACAGATTAGAAAATGTGATATTGTCATTACGGGCTTTTACACTATTGCTTTTGACATATAGTATGTGGGCCTACAGCATAGTACTAGACTAAAGTACAGCAGGATTTACTACAGTGGATAAGTCAGTCTATAATAGATAAAGTCTATATAATAAAGACAAAGTACAAACTTTTGATTGAGCCACATATTTGTAGAAGTACTTCTTTTTGCTTTGAATACTACGTACCTGCCGAAGTCTACATACACACGTCTACAAGTCTACACACAGCTATTTTGTGAAAGGAATTCCGATTCAAAGGGAAGTTTGGAATAACTGGGGGAATGTTTTTTTATAATAATAATAATAATAATAATAATAATAATAATAATAATAATAATAATAATAATAATGATAATAATAATAATTCTTATTATTATAAGAGTCTAATAATAATAAGACTCAATCCATGTTGCGGTCACGTTGTCAAGACAGAAGAAGAGGCTCCATTACCTTGTTCTCTTGGTGCTGCTGCGTCTGTCTTCTTGAGCAGGGTGTTGTGTTTGGTCTGTCTCGCTGCACTCACTGTCTTATCAATGACTCCCAACCCTTTCTCCTGTAAGCCAATAAGCTCCCCTGAGGCGGCTGAGGTGCGTTACTGTATGCTTCCCTCTTGATGATATCACCCTGCCTAGACTGCAGGGCTGGAGTTTTTTTCCTGAGAAGAAGTCATGTTTGATGACAGCGTGACAGGGTTTGTGACTCATTGAGTGTTTCTACATGCTTAGAGCGAAGTCAGTGTTGATGCAACTTGAGGGAAAATTTGTAGTATTTGTAATTTATAGTAAACCAGTTTGTAATTCGTTTGTAGTGTGTGTGTGTGTGTGTGTGTGTGTGTGTGTGTGTGTGTGTGTGGCCTTCCTTTACCCAGGATTGTGTTAAAATCTACGATCTTCAGATAGATTTATTAAAATGACAGAACTTTAGCCAGTATCTTTTACCAAGCTTGGCAAAAGATCGAGTGGATTTGTAACTAAAGATATGTTGTTGCATATACAGTACAGTGCTTTGTCATTTCCCAGGTTTGATTCCCACCAGTTGTGCTATGCTACATGTCATTCCCACTGTCTTTCTGCTTCACTGTCCTGTCCATAAAGACAAAAAAAGCCCATCAAATATATAAAACCAATATTTAAAGATTTTATGGATGTGATCTTGACTTGATTACAGTTCAAATTACACTCAAAAGATATGTTGTTTATTATAAACGCTTTACATTTTACAGACCCCTGTATTTACACACATACTGAACATGTATTTACACACATCATGTAATGTAATGAGGAAATTGTTCTTTCAGTTGCACTTTGAGAACAGTTCAGAATCAAATTGAATTGTCCGAATCAAGATAGCCTATATATTAGACGTTGCAATGAAGTATAATGATGGAGGAGGTATAAAAATTGATGGTTGGAATAATCACCTTTTGGAATAGATAACAACTTAGATAGCAAACACTGAAAATCTCTTGTTCTACAGTCTGTTTATAAACTCTTTGATATCACTGAGCAATGATTAAATTAGGAGCTTATTCAATGTAAAAATTAAAAAAAACGAACGAAAGAAGAAAACAAAAAAAGATAGCCATTGACTCAAATACACATTTAAGTCATTCATAGCATTCTGTACCTCCTACAGCTCTATTCTGCCTGCCTCCATCCTCACACTTGCGGTTGACAGGTCAGGTAGACTCCCATCAGGGACCAGATGCGTTGATTGGTCTGAATCGAGGCGTGAGCACCCTATACTGTGAATTCGCTAACATGTGAGGCTGGCGCAGTCGATTCAAAGCACACATCATCAGAGAGATAGACGGGCAGCTGACGGATGTGGTGTTGCTGCCATATTGCACTCTACTGATAGCGTGGGCAGCATCACACCTTCAGGGAGAGAACGTGGTGGTGGTGGTTTCAGTGTCTGCCGCGCTGCTCCTCCTGCTGGACTGTGTGCTGTACCTCCGGTGGGTCTCGCTGGTCATCCACCTCGCCCACCTCATCAGCTTCAGCAGGTCCTGGCGGAACTTCACCCCGACGAAGCCGTACACCAGTGGGTTCAGGCAGCACCGGAACACCGCCAGGATCTGCGTGACGTCATCGGCGAGGCGCATCGCATTCTGGAAATCGCAGTCGTCGTTGGGGCCCCTGGCGACGTCCAGGGTGCTCCAGAACAGCACCAGGGTGTGCGGCGCCTGGCAGACCAGGAACGCCGCGGCCACCCCCAGGATGACCCTGAGGGCGCGGTTGCGCTCGAAGCTGCGGGAGCGGCGCAGCGTCCGGGCGATGGCGCTGTAGCAGAAGGTCATCACCAGGAGCGGCACGAAGAAGCCCAGGGAGATCTGGGTGCTCTGGATGCTGACCTGCAGGCCGAACGAGGAGTTCCCGGGCCAGTAAGGGGTGCAGGTGGCGTGGCGGACGGCGGCGTACCGCATCTCGGGTGCGGACAGGACCAGCGCCACCGCCCACACCGCCGCCGACGACAGCTTGCTGAGGAAGGCGGTGGTGGCGCGGTGGCGGTGCACCGACACCGCCTTGGTGATGGCGAAGTAGCGGTCCACGCTGATGCAGGACAGGAGGAATATGCTGCTGTAGAAGGTGACCTTGTTCAGGGTGTGCATGGCCTTACACGCGACCAGGCCCAGGGCCCAATCTGCCAGGGAGTTGGCCGCCCAGAAGGGCAGCGAGAGCGTGAAGAGCAGGTCGGCGAAGGCGAGGTTCAGGAGGTAGATGTCGGTCATGGTCTTGAGGCGACGGAAGTGGACGAAGGTGAAGACGACCAGGCCGTTGCCCACCAGGCCCAGGACACAGACGACCGAGCAGAACGGGGGGATGAACCACAGACGGAACTGACGGTTGCCGCTGCGCTCGCAGAGGGGGTTGTACTGGCTGTAGTCAATAGTGCTGTCATCGTAGTCGCCGTAGACCGCCGTGCTCACGTTGTCTGGGTCGGGCTCCGGCTGCCGTTGGGACCAGCAGGTCTGAAAGGAATTGTAGCATGTGACCATCTTATCTTGACTGATAAAAGTGAGTGTTGGAAATAGTGTAGGAAGCAGTGAGGATCTGTACGGCTATAAGGACACGGTGCATCTCAGCTTCTATGGAGAGATTCTACGTTGTTGTTGTGGTTGTTGATGTTGTACTGACCTTAACATTGAAGATCCAAAGAAACAACAACGGCACAAATATCACAAAATCTGAAAGACAGAGTCAGGGTTATTTCTCTCGATGCATTATAGCACACAACTGAATCAATAACAGACACAGACGGGGAATTAATTCAGTGACACGGAGGCGGGCATAAGGTGGTTTGCAGCAGCAAGACAAACTAGGACTAAAATCTAATAATAACTAACTAATAATAATAATGCAACCATTACCACAGTATTTAAACGCTATTGAAGTGCTTACGGAATGGTACTTTTATCAACTTGATACATTGTTTTCATTGCTATTCATTTACTATATTAACTATACCAGTGATACATATTCTTTTGCTGACTACGATACCTTAGTGAAATACTCACCGTTGACTCTGGGCATGTCTCCGCTGCCTGGTGTTCACCTCTCACCTCCTTGACGGTGGTGAGCTGTGAGAGAGCTTCTCTCTGCGCTCTGAGAGGCTGCCTGGTGGCTGGCTGAGACGCACCTCAAGAATCACGTGGTGACGAAGAAGGCACAGGATCCTGAACCAAAGCCTGAGAGTGTGATTATCTGGGTAATGCTGTTCTAATAATCAACGGTGTAAACGTTACCCCGTGCACAATGGATAGTAAAACATTCAAATGAAACTTTTGTTTTGTTACCTTGCTTTGCCCAGGAGGTGTCGGTGCTTTGGGCAGTGGTAAATGATCATCAAAGAACATAGAGCACCGAGAGACACAGTTACTGTAAATCTGCTTCTACGTCTCTTACTATCTTCTTGAATGAAAAAAAACAAGTTGTGAAAGGTGCTAAATCTAACTTCAAAATGTTTCGTATTCCTCTTCGCATACGAAACCAGCACACCACACTCTCTCTCTCTCTCTCTCTCTCTCTCTCCCCCTCTTGCTCTCTCTCTCTGCACTCTGCTCTGCATAGATGCACAGCTGCATACCTGTTCATCAATGTGGTTTAAGATCCAACTTTCACCTTAAGGTGAAACTTAACCACATTGTCTACCAAGGGGCCCCAGAAGTATAAATCAACCTTAGTTACAGTTACAGGACGATGGATCAAGGCCTACTTGCACACAGCGGATGTATTATACATTGTAAGAATTTACTGGGGTGTTGTTTTGTTAGTTGTTGCATGAAGAACAAAATGTTCACCATCGTTGAAGACCAACGATGGTGAACACATTGTGGCGTTCCTCTTGGGCTCCTGCGTAACAAGAAATGGAGGCGATGTATTTAAACCAGTAGAGCACCCATTCAACTCATGATGCCCTGCTGGGCCACTCAGCATTGCTGCTTGCGTCTTTCTCCGAGAACCGCTCATCACAAACATCTTCTCGCTCACCGCTGCAGTTCCTTGGGTCCTCCTTGGCGACACACCTGCCCAGCCTGAAGTCAATCGGAAATATATATCGAGGGAAGGACAGATAGCCAGACTTCCAGTCTCTCTATAGACAGACAGAGACTGCTTCCAGTCTCTCTATAGACAAACAGAGACTGCTTCCAGTCTCTCTATAGACAAACAGAGACTGCTTCCAGTCTCTCTATAGACAGACAGAGACTGCTTCCAGTCTCTCTATAGACAGACAGAGACTGCTTCCAGTCTCTCTATAGACAAACAGAGACTGCTTCCAGTCTCTCTATAGACAAACAGAGACTGCTTCCAGTCTCTCTATAGACAGACAGAGACTGCTTCCAGTCTCTCTATAGACAGACAGAGACTGCTTCCAGTCTCTCTATAGACAAACAGAGACTGCTTCCAGTCTCTCTATAGACAAACAGAGACTGCTTCCAGTCTCTCTATAGACAGACAGAGACTGCTTCCAGTCTCTCTATAGACAAACAGAGACTGCTTCCAGTCTCTCTATAGACAGACAGAGACTGCTTCCAGTCTCTCTATAGACAAACAGAGACTGCTTCCAGTCTCTCTATAGACAGACAGAGACTGCTTCCAGTCTCTCTATAGACAAACAGAGACTGCTTCCAGTCTCTCTATAGACAAACAGAGACTGCTTCCAGTCTCTCTATAGACAGACAGAGACTGCTTCCAGTCTCTCTATAGACAGACAGAGACTGCTTCCAGTCTCTCTATAGACAGACAGAGACTGCTTCCAGTCTCTCTATAGACAAACAGAGACTGCTTCCATTTCAGTTTGATAGTCAATGTTGCTAAAGAGACAAGGGGGGAGACAGGCACATCGCGGTCACATCCATGTTTGAAGTCTGATTTGAGCGCACTGCGCAGAAGAGCCTACACAGAAAGTAGCCGGCTGTGTTTTTAAACTGTTGCAGTCTACATGCTGTACATGGGAGTGCACACCAACGTTAACACGTCGGTGAAAAGTGTATTTCTTTCAACATTGTGCTTTGCCTGTGTGCCGGCCGACACAGCCGTGATAAAAACAGACACAAATGCACAATGTGGCAAAACGCAGAAACAGGAAGATCCGCTTGAGCCCGACCACTTCCCTGTCCGCTGCGTCTCACGGGACTCAATTGCAGGTGTCGTTGATGTCTGTGTGCAGCGGTGAACTACCACCAAGTACTCATCGGCAGGTAGAGACCAAATCAACCTTTGATCTGTTCACGTCACCGTTTTTTTTTAACATTTACATTTACATTCAGGGCATTTAGCAGACACTTTTGTCCAAAGTCACTCACAAAGCGCATTTGTCAGAAGCTTTATCAAACAAAGGTCGGAGGGAAAAAAAAGCAAACGCTTTCTTCTGGGTAAAAAAAGTTTATTGATATAAATATGAAAAAAAGGATGTCGGTTCAACACAATGTTTACGAGCGAAGCCTCGAGTCGCCGTACAAAACAACAGCTCTGCTCGTATCTCCGTTTGTCCTCCACGAGAGCGCGAGGCCGGCGGCCACGCCACGAAACCCCGCCACGCGCTCCCAGCGCACGGCCTGGGGTCCGACTGGCGGCGAGCGAACTTGAGCACACTGCGGTGGGCGGGCTTTACAGCATCGATGACGTCGTGACGCACAGTATTCAGGCTCTAGGGGCAGCAATACACAACGTAGGATACAATTGCTGGATAATAAATTATACCAAAAAAAAAAAAAAAAAGAAAGAACAATACTACTAGTGACTACAAACTCCTGAGACAATACTGTCACTGAATCACTGCCACTAATACTAAAGAGTCAACTAATGAGCTTCCACATAGCGACAGCTACTGCACTGCACTGTCACAATAAGCCAACATAATGATTTAGGTTTTTTTTTTTGCTCAGTTTTTAAACGGCGACTTCATGCAAAAACAAACAAACAAGAAAAGCAGCAATTGCATTACAGTACAAATGACAAAGTTAAGCACAACCCACAACGTGTCGTTACAATGTGTGGCGTGTTTAGTCCCCTCCCCCCCCCCCCCCCCCCCCCCCTTCTTCTTTTGTAATACACTTACATGGCGACGGGCCATGAATCAGCCGGACGCAGTGCAGGCAGGAGAGAGAGAGAGAGAGAGAGCGATGACAGGAGATACGTGTTGATATTCACGTGCTGTTGGCAGGGCGGTTCTAGTGAGTTGTTCTAAGTGCCCCTGGCCGAGAGATAACAGTGCGTTCACATCGGGGCCTGCTAACGGCCTGCTAACGGCCAGCGGCTGGAGCGGGGGGGTGGGGGGGTGGGGGGGGGGGGGGGGGGCAGGGGGCGGGGGGCAGGGGGCGGGGGGCATTGCGGGGCTTCAAGTGCTTCCAGCTCGAGGTTTCTTTCCTAATCAGGGCTTTGCTGGGAGCCGGGACGCCGCGGCTGAGAGCAGCTTCCGGCCGGCGGGCGCGGCGGTGTGGGTGGGCCGGGGGGGAGGCGGCGGGGGGGGGGGGGGGGGGGGGGGGGACCTCGCGAGCCGCGGCGGACTGTTCAAGCTCCGCACGCCGCTCTCCTCCGCCAGGGGGGCGGCGGGGTGACGCCGCGCTGGCGGAGACGACGTTTCTTCAGCTGGGAGGGATTCCTCGAGACTTCTTCTCCCTCGGCGTGTGTGTGTGTGTGTGTGTGTGTGTGTGTCGACTGAGGCCTATGAATCACCTGTCTAAAAACACAAACATTCCGAGACAGGCGTTGACTGTTGTTGCGCGAGTGTTGCTACGGTTACCCCCCGCCCCAACCCCCCCCCCCGGGCCGCCTCAGGCCTGCCTCGGGCTGTCTGCGACTCCCCCCCCCCCTCCACAGTCTCCTACTCCCGCCCCCTCCCTGTCCCCTACTCCCGCCCCTCCCTGTCTCCTACTCCCCCCCCCTCCCCTTCCTGTCTCCTACTCCCGCCCCCTCCCTGTCTCCTACTCCCCGCCCCCTCCCTGTCTCCTTACTCCCGCCCCTCCCTGTCTCCTACTCCCGCCCCTCCCTGTCTCCTACTCCCGCCCCCTCCCTGTCTCCTACTCCCGCCCCTCCCTGTCTCCTACTCCCGCCCCTCCCTGTCCTCCTACTCCCGCCCCTTCCTGTCTCCTACTCCCCCCCCCCCCTCCCAGTCTCCTACTCCCGCTGTTTACAGAGAAGGCGGAGCCCGCTTAAGACACCCCGTGGGCCCCGTGTCTAGAGGGGCCCCCAGAGGACACTCAGACTTCCCTGTGGTCGGCTGTGATTGGCTCCGCTGTGATTGGCTCAGGGCCCTGATAGGTCAACAAGTGCAGGAGGAGTGCAGTGCTCTTAATCAGCTTCTTTTTTTTTCTCTAATGGACGGACAAAGTTGTTCCAAAGCGCTTCAGAAAAGTGACAGAATGGACGCCACCGCCGCCCAGCGCTGGAGCAGACACTTCACGGGGGGGGGGGGGGGGGGGGGGGGGGGGGGGGGGCGGGGGCGTGCCCCGGCCATGCGGAGCGTCTGCTGGAAAGGAGGGTGGCGGCGGGTTGAGATGCTACTGCGCAGAGCGTGGGAGCGGGGGGGGCGGGGTGGATGATGACCCCTCAGTGGGCGGGGCGGCCGCGGGCGCCCGGGCCCTCGGCGGCCGACTCGCCGGGCGCGGCGTCCTCCGTCGGCGCCGAGGTGGTCTCCGAGCCCGTGTTGCTGTCACTGGTGCCTTCCTCCATGGCGCCCTCGGGGACGGCCCCCTTGCCCTCCGACGGCCCCTCCTCCTCGCCGCCGCCGCCGCCGCCGCCGCCGGGCTGCGGCTCCGCCTCGGCCTTCACTGGAAGAGCCACAAAAACAAACACGGTTGAAACGGGTTTCTCTCGTCCCCACGGCGCCCCCCCGAACCTTCTCTGTACGCGGGGGGTAGGAGGGGCGTCTTACCCGTGGCGTCCGCCGCGCTGGCGCTGGAGCCTGACTCCGCCTCCTCTCCGTCCTTGGCGCCCTCGCCGTCGCCCGCGGCGCTCTGCGGTGGCGGCGGCGGCGGCGGCTTGCCCCCGCCGTGCGTGGCGCAGACGTGCTTCTCCTCCTCGGCCAGGACGCAGGTGGGGGCCTCCCGGGCCCCCGGCTCCGCCCCCCCCTCCTTGTCGCGCTCCGCCAGGCGCCGGCGGGACGCCTCCTCCGCCGCGGAGATCTCGGCGGAGATCTTCTCCATGTCCACCTCCACCTTCAGACAGCACAGCTGGGGGCGGGCGGGGTCAGGGGGATTCAAATCATCTCACGTGAGCGAATGTAAGGATCCCATGAAGCAAGAAGAACGGCAACGCGAACACAAGGAACGGTTTAGTGGCACGCAGTTTTGATTTGCACAAGACGCGCTTTCATGTCTCACTTCTGGCAGAAGTGAAACATGTGATCGTGCGAGGCCATAGGAATGGTGAGAAATGTGCCTGAGACAAAGCGGGCCCTCACCACTCACCACTCTGTTTCAGATGAAGAACAAGAAGAAGAAGAAGAAGAAGAAGAAGAAGAAGAAGAACCCAATGGTAACTAACTTCATCCTCAGCCTTACATTGCCTTTCCTGGCAACACATCAGTGGGTCCCGTTGGCTTGCTGCGCTCACGAGCGTGCGTGCACAAGGGGGAAACAGCGCCCCCTGTGCACCAGAGGAGGCCACTGCACCGAAGAACGCGGCGCAGCGTTTCGTTTTTTTTTCACCGCGAGTCCATAATTAGGCCTACAAATTGTGAACGACGATGACAGCTACGCGTTTGCCAACACATATGGACGGCGTTAGCTGCAGCTGCCGGCCATGACACAGCTTTCCCCCAATCCACGTGGCCCGCGCCTCGCTCTTTCGAGTAAACATCTGCAAATACCTACCAGTGACACGAAAAAAAAGGGGGAAAAAAAAAAAACCTAAACAGAGAAAGATTCCTTCTTACCCTCTTCAGCTCGTTGGTGAAGGACTCAGTGGCCTCAATGAATTTCCTCTTCTTGTCCTGATGGCGGTCCTCGATCTGCAGCAGCTCGGCCTCCAGCTTCCTCTGTCCCCGCCCCCCCGAGACACAGGCACCAGTCAGTCAGCAAACCCACTCACTCACTCACTCAATCACTCACTCACTCACTCACTTCACTCACTCCCTCACTCCCTCACTCACTCACTCACTCACCTCACTCACCACCTCACACACTCACCTCACTCACTCACCTCACCTCACTCACTCACTCACTCACACTCACTCACTCACTTACTCCCTCACTCCCTAACTCACTCACTCACCACCTCACTCACCACCTCACACACTCACTCACTCACTCACTCCCTCACTCCCTAACTCACTCACTCACCACCTCACACACTCACTCACTCACTCACTCCCTCACTCACTCACTCACTCACTCACTCACTCACACACTCACTCACTCACTTACTCCCTCACTCCATAACTCACTCACTCACCACCTCACTCACCACCTCACACACTCACTCCCTCACTCACTCACACACTCACTCACTCACTTACTCCCTCACTCCCTAACTCACTCACTCACCACCTCACTCACCACCTCACACACTCACTCACTCACTCACTCCCTCACTCACTCACTCACTCACACACTTACTCACTCACTTACTCCCTCACTCCCTAACTCACTCACTCACCACCTCACTCACCACCTCACTCACTCACTCCCTCACTCACTCACTCACTCACCCACTCACTCACCCCCTCACTCACCCACCGGCCGGCTCACCCACCCCCCCACCCACACACACACACGGGAGGAACGACCCAACCCGAGGGCCGACAGCAGATGAATGCGGGCGCCGGCCGCGTACACACACACACGCACGCACACACACACACACACACACACACACACACACACACACGGCGCGCGGCGCTGCTCACCTGGTGCACCATGAGCGACTGGACCTGGCGCTTCAGCACCTGCATGCGCGCGGTGGTGACCACCGAGCGCACGTCGGGCACCACGCTCTCG
>JAXIVH010000001.1:18882743-18895243 GCA_036785325.1 Urophycis tenuis
ATGCAAAAAAAAAAGTATATATATACATAAATACAAATAATAACAATAATGATAATATGGTTTTATAATAATAGCTATTTAATAATATAGTCATAAAAATACATTTAACGTTCCCAATTGTATAATGATTTTAATGATAAACGTGAAGGTTCAGCAAAGCATGAATACATCCATTTGCTTACTTGACATCTTTACAAGGAGCAGTAGAGATCAGTCTATTCCATTCATCGATCTGAAATAAACACATTTTGTGGAAAACAAACTGCAATATAATGCCTTGATGGGATTCATATTCTATCCCCGGCTCGCCCATAACGAAGACAAAACAAAGCGATGCCGATAATGAGCTCGGTACAGTGAACGGTACCGTAGCTCTATATGAGCTCCTCTGTATTGTAAGCACTACTTTGGTATCGTTAGCCTGTCGCTATATTATGTCTTCTCGTGTATTGTAAGCACTAGCTTGGTACTGTTAGCCTGTCACCATATTAGCTCTTCTCCATCTATTGTAAGCATTTGCTTGGTAACGTTAGCCTCTGCTATATTTATTGTAAGCATTAGCTTGGTAACGTTAGCCTGCTGCTATATTAGCTTGTCTCTATGCATTGTAAGCATTAGCTTGGTAACGTCAGCCTGCTGCTATATTAGCTTGCCTCTATGCATTGTAAGCATTAGCTTGGTGACGCTAGCCTGTCGCTATATGTAGTCTATGATGATAACGTTGGAGCTCAGGATGGACCATTGCCGCTGGCTTACCGAGTTCAAGATAGGATTTTTTTTGTTTAAGTTAACTACGCATTAAAAGCGACTAGCACGTCAATTAAACGTTTATTATAAAGGTATGTTAGTGATACAATGTAGTAATTGTGTAATTTACTATGATTTACTATGTATTTATTTATTCTGATCGCTACTTATGGGTAAATTTGGAATCAGTAGCTAGCTGGGTATCATTCTGTCGAGTAGCTTGACGTGTATTTTTCCATGTTGATTGATAAAAAGGTTAATTCTGGCCGTTGAGTGTGAACTGAAAATGTATCGTGATGCCCATATTTTTGTACAGTATTGCTTCCAACGAGGAAGCTTCTCGGCTTTATTGTTTTTAGCCAAGAGGCTACTCAATAGCTAGCTAGCATAGCCACCACAATAAAAAAGCAAAATGGCATCTTTATGATGTTAACAGCATGCAAGTTTAAGTCATATCTCTGCAAAAACAATATTTGCATGGCATGTAATTACATCACATCTATCGCTATGAAGACTCACCTTAAGAGGCTTTGCCCAGACCCCAGATTTTGTAGGCGTTATGGCTTTACCAGGCAAGGCTACCTAGCTACAGACAGTCCCCTCAACACACTGATGAAATGGGGTCCACTCGTAAGATTCCCATAGAATCTTCCAGAACTGCACCCCCACCCTCCTCATTACAAATATGCTGAGCCCAGCTGATGGTGTGCATGCCCTGAACCTCCAGTCGTAATATAGTGGTATACAAACAGTCTGCGAGGAAATCCAATTCAACGTAGCCGTTTTATAAGAAACGCGATCATATCAGCACGATGCCCCCCCAAAAAAACGGACCTGAGGCGATTATTACCTCATTAGCGGAGAGACATTGCAAAGCCATCCCTGAGTTGTTGATGCCACTTGCCCTGCATCGACTCGGGGTTACGTGAGATCAAATATTCAAATGTGTCCATACGTGTGGTTGCATAATGTTTTTGTCTTCGCTTTAACAATACCTTGTTTTCAAAGGAATGTTATTGCTTATACAACGTTATAACAGGAAAGCAGCTGGGGGCTGGCACTCACGCCAATAGGGTTTGTTAACATAATGTGCTTCTATTCACTACTCTATTGTGTTAAGATTAAGAAGTGACATACTTTGCATTCTTGCCTACACCTCTTGTAAGCTGCACATGCCAATAGTTGTAATAGTGTGCTACCTAATAAAAACATTCCAAAGCCTCAAGGATGTGCCCTACATATATCAATTGTGTAATATGTGTCAGGTTGTCATCTTAATGCTGATTTCGCATGTACAGCCACCAGACAATGAGCCACAAACGCCAGGAGAGCAAGAACGTGAATGTTGGTAATTTGGAGATAAGGTAGGGGGGTCACATAACTTGTGTAAGCTTGTGTAAGCTTAACACCATCGAGACTCCCCAGACACAGCTGTGGTATTCTGGATGCCCTGGGGGCAACAGAAGGCCATGTGACATTTTGAATCAAGCGGGGGAATATTCGTAAAGCTGTCATTCCAGTAGAAATTCAAAACCCAGTTTGTGTTGAGCCCGCAGAGCTCTTCAAAATGGACTCAGGCAGTGGAAGTAAGCTGCCTTGAATTGTTGGTTCTGCTGGTGGATGGAGGAGATATTTATAGAGGCCCCTGAAGTCCCATTGTCACCATGTATCATTCCAAAGTTGATTCCCAAACGGGTTTGTTTTCATCACCAACCACTCCCAGAACGGGCCTTTCAGATTTATAATTTGTTTATCAAGTGTCACATGTGTGTTAATGTGTATTTACGTTGACCAAAATCTTTTTTTAGATCTCAAGTTAAAAAATGAACAGGAAATCAAAGGTTTTGTAAACAAAACTTACGATCAGAAGGTAAACACCCTTCCTTTTCTGCATCTGACGCAATAGCTTTGTAATGCCTTTCCATGGACAACCTGTGATGGCAACACTGATGTACGATGTAAATCTGACGTGTTTGGCATTATACACCCCTATAGTGTACACTGTGCTCCGTGTCAAATGCAGTTTTGTAGCTGTAAGGTAATTTTACTGTCATCTCCTGAAATGGTACAATATAGTTAATCCATAGGGCTGATAGGGCTCTCCCTAGGGTAGAAGATGGTGTAACTTAACCATCAGGGAAATACCTATGAAATATTCACTTCAAACGTAGCTAGAGCTATGTCAATAGGGATTGACTTGAGATTGATTTTTTTGAGTTGGTTTGTTTAATTCAATGCCAAAAAGCACACACGGTTTTAATGTTAAGTCTTCATCTCGTTGCTGTGGTTTAACAAAGTACTTTGAAGAGTTTCTGTCTCCACCTTTATTATTAACGTAAGTGATACTCGCCATGTAACACCACAACTATGAACTTTCGTTGTACATTCATATTTGTATGTTAAAAAAAAAAGAAGTCTCCTTGAATTCATTGAAGGAACATTCTTCCTGACGTTGCTCCGCACAACCGACAGTTTCTGTCTGACTACATCTGACCCTCTTTCCGAGAAAAACCGCAGAGCTCTATTGTTAGTGCGTTGGGCTCCCACAGCTACAACAGCACGTCTTGAGAGATTGAGAGTAACGAATGATTTGTATCAATTCACTATTTAACAACTAAGACCCCCCCCCCCCCCCCCCCCCCCCCACCCACACACACACACACACACACCACCACACGCGCACGCGCGCGCGCGCACGCACGCACACACACACACACACACACACACACACACACACACACACACACAGCGCGCCCTTCCTGCACGTATAATGATCGTTATTCCACGTTTTCCCTTTCCACTGAACTCCACGCCAACAGGTTATTAAGAACTCTCCGCTGGCTCTATCGTCGCCGTTCCCGTTAAGCCCAGTGGTGGCTGGCGCCAATTAGCAGCCCAGTTTTAAGTGGATGGGATCTGGGAGTCGAACACGCTATCGTGGTTGCGTGATGACGAATAAAGGAAACACTTACATTTGGCCAGCCACCTTCTCAGTCTTGAAGGCACTGTTGAACATGTTTATTTAATAACCGTGACAAGGCTGTAGCAGTTTAAGTCTGCGGACAGATTTACCCACACGTCATCTTTCACAAACACCTCAAACTCTACGTATGAATCGTGGAGCAACAGTATGTTTCTGTTTATCACTTTTTCTGGTTGTGTTGTGTCCCTTGTTTAGCACTTAAGGTTGCTGTTTTGCATGAATAGATCTAGCTATGTAATTCAAGTTACATAGCTTGAGCTACAATTACACAATTGAAACACACACACACACACACACACACACACAACTTCATTAAAAATGTTGATACTTCATGAGAAGTTCAGTGACAGCAACAAAAAGTTTTGTCAATGTTTCTGTAATTGTATGAATATCCCAAATGTAACATTTACATTTCATTTCAAACACATGTGAGGTCACTGCCATGCTCAACAATGTTGTTAGTGAAACTGTAACAAAAGGGAGAAGATCCTTTAAAATTTTATTTTTAACATTAAAAACAGTAATAACATCATACTCATACTCATTACAGAAATCAAGAGCATCCTTATATGTACTGATTTTGTTCTTACTTAAATGTGTTGAAGTTCCAATATGCATTAAAAGGGTAAAGATACAGAAGTTGTTTTATCTTTTTTTGTTGTTGTTAACTTTTGTTCTATTGGTGGTTGTCGTTGTTGTTTTGCACAATCAAGTTATGGAGTCATGAAACTGCATTTCACGGCTATGGATCGCGTTGGGCACCCGTCCTGCCCGCTGTATTTTCACACAGGATGGCGGCCATGGTAGCAAGATCAACCTATCAGGAGAGTCTATAGCCCTCGTCAGCTCGATCGATAACAGAACGTGTAGAAAGACCGTTGGCAGGCGATGTTCCGCTGTAAAAAGTGAAATACTATGACCTTACTGTGGTCTGTTGTCTCTTCTCTCGAAGGTACGCGTCAGATTTCAGTAAACAAAAAAAAAGAAAAAGTTTTATCTCAGAATTACGGTTCAAATCTGGGGGGAAACTCATTCACTACCAGTCACCTTAAATGTGAACACACTGTCTAAAGCATATTTGTCTGGGTTTAAATAGTAAAAAACAAAACAAAAACAACACACACACACACACACAAGTGCGCCAAATAATCATATAGATCACATATATTACACGCAGAGTAAAAACATACATAGACAAAGAACACATCTTTATTTGCTTTTTTTTTATTTTTAGGTCTATGTTCTTTTTTTTTGCCATCTCAAGGTCCATTGGCCCCAAGGTAAATGTGGTTAAGTCCTGTCCTCATATAGTATGTATTCTAATCAGCACCAGTAGAAACTGTGTGTGTGTTCCTTCTCCTCCCCCCCCCCCTCCCTCCCTCCCCTCCCTCCCTCACCCTCCACACCTCCCGTCTCACACTCTCAGGGTAGCGGTCATCAGCTGGTGGCAGTCCAGCTCCCCTCGCAGCTCCAGGGGGCCCGGGAGCCTCAGACCCGTCTTCTGATCCACGCACCAGCATTTCCCTCGCTGTCCGTCACGAGCTGGGTGGCACTGGGGTGGGGAAAAAAAAAAAAAAAAAAAGGATGTGGGATATTATTTAGGTTGGCGGGGCCCTCCTGCCCTGCCGCCCCAGCCCGGTGTTTAACGTGCCGGCGGGGGGGGGAAGGGGGGAAGTCGATGTTTGTTGGTGCGGCGCTAGAGCGCCTCAGTGGGCGCCGTTAGCTAGACGCCGGGGCTTGGCCCGGTTCCCCCGCGGCCGCACGGCGGTTGGCCCGGCGCGAGACAGTTAGAAGGTGCTGAGGAAGAGCCACCACATCTGTCGCCCCGCGCCACCGCACCCCCCGCCCCCCGCCCCCCCCCCCCCCGGGCCACGTTCAAAACATCCTTTTTGGAGACCGGTTGAGCCCTTCCAGTCAAACCCGACTATACCATGAAAAGATCCCCCCCCCCCACCCCCCCACCCCCCCTCGTTCTCTCCTGACCCATGCTTTGCTTGCCTTGATACCGCAAAGTTTTACCATAGTGCAATTATAGTAAAACAGTAAACACATGCCTTTGAAAAAGGCCTCAGAACTACGCCCTATAAAAGGCAGCAAAGACGTGCAGTTGAGTTTGTATTGCCCAATCAGATCCTGGAGACCCGGGGCTTTTAGAAAAAAGAAAAAAAGGTCTCTGCTTTTATCACACGCTCGCCTTCTGCTGCTCTGATTGCACATGTGCCTCGCTGCGCCTCACGCAGCCTTATCGGCCTCGCTGCGCCTCACGCAGCCTTATCGGCCTCGCTGCGCCTCACGCAGCCTTATCGGCCTCGCTGCGCCTCACGCAGCCTTATAGGCCTCCTGGCCTCACGCAGCCTTATCAGCCTTGCTGCGCCTCACGCAGCCTTATCAGCCTCCTGGCCTCACGCAGCCTTATCGGCCTCCTGGCCTCACGCAGCCTTATCGGCCTCCTGGCCTCACGCAGCCTTATCGGCCTCGCTGCGCCTCACGCAGCCTTATCGGCCTCGCTGCGCCTCACGCAGCCTTATCAGCCTCCTGGCCTCCTGGCCTCACGCAGCCTTATCGGCCTCGCTGCGCCTCACGCAGCCTTATCGGCCTCCTGGCCTTACGCAGCCTTATCGGCCTCGCTGCGCCTCACGCAGCCTTATAGGCCTCCTGGCCTCCTGGCCTCCTGGCCTCGCTCGCTCACTCTAGCTTGCGTGCGGCGCGGTTCTCAGTGCGGTCCAAGGAACCAAGCGAGACGGTCTCCCGGCGGGTAATGGCGTCCGACCTCGCCAGCGGCGGTAATATTGTTGAAGAAACACAATGGCAGGAGTTTTAAAGGGCAGTAAACGTCTGCCGCTGGCCAGCTCTCCCGCCCCGGCAATGTGTTTCAAGGAACGCTGGAGCCAATCCTGAGCTGCAGTGTCTGTTCTCTCCTCCCTGTGACCCCGTGATGACGTACTCTACAACACAACACCGGTGCAGTCGGAAGATCAACGTGGGCTGTTGGGCTCCGAACCAAGAGACTGACGGATCGGCGCTCAACGTGGACTAACGTCCAGCTCACTGTAACAAGTCAAACGTTTTTTTACTGAAACACTTTATAGCGCCGCTCAACGTGAAGGGTTTGAGAACAGGCCTGGCCTGGACGGCTCTGGCTCACAGACCTGCTTGGTGTGGAAGTCTCCGTTCTTGTCACAGTTGGGTATGGGGAAGGAGTAGAGGTCTTCGTGCGTGCGAGTGTTCGATGCCAGCCTGTCCAGCGCCCTTTGAAGCTCAGCGCGGCACGGAGCCTGTGGAGGGAAAACAAAAGCGTTGTGGGTAATGTGCGGTAATGACTCAGCTTCCTCCTCCCAGCCTGGCCGGCCCCATCCCCCCCCCCATCCCCCCCCCCCCCCACTGACTGACACCAGATATGATATTCCCATTAGAAAAAACTAACAAACACAAAGACACAATTGTAAGCACATGTTCTGGGCAAACAATCAACATTCTTTGTTTTGTTGGGGTTTTTTTTAGTAGTTGATTCTTAGCGGGGACTTTGGGGGTCCTTTGGTCACGCTTTTTTTTTTTCCCCCACTTAAAAACCGGCAACTAAAACACAGGGAAAAATTTTGCCGATTGCCAGCGGCTTCCCGGGGTGAGTGGCGTGTGGTGGTGGTGGGCGGGACCAGGCCAGGCCACGCCTCCTACCAGCGAGGCCCTGGGGTCTTCCCTGGCGTTGTTGCTCCTCTGGTTGGTGGACTTCTGGGGATGGCGAGCCAGCGTCTTCTGTATGCAGCGCTTGTCCTGCAGACTGCAGCGGATGTTGCTGTTGTTGGGATGCTCGGGGATGATCTCATCCTGCCGAGTCATGGCTGCCAATAAAAACAGTTGGGGACAATCGTGAAAAAGAGGGAAAAGTGCGGTGGGAAAGGGGGGGGGCGGGGGGTTGTGTGTCGCCCGTCGTGGCGTGCGCGTGGCGTGCGCACGGCTCGACGCGACGCTGGCTCACAGGGTGCCGTGCCGTGCCTCAGGCCATGCTGTGTTGTGGTCGCGTGGCACGCCATGAGCTGCGTGACTCGGGGTGCTTTTGTCGTTAACTTCACTGGGAAGTGCAGAAGAAGATCTCTGGCTACTGCGTTACTCGTTCGCTCTCTCTCTCTCTCTCTCTCCCTCTCTCTCTCTCTCACGCTCTCTCTCTCACGCTCTCTCTCTCTCACTCACGCTCTCTCTCTCTCTCTCTCCCTCTCTCTCTCACGCTCTCTCTCTCTCTCTCTCCCTGTCTCTCTCATCCCCAGCTGGTACAGCTGAACATACAGTGTTGAAATGTAGGCTAGAAAACAAGGCCAGGTTAACCTTAAGGACACAGAGGAGCTGCTCTCTGGGAGGTCATCTGCACCAGGAGGTTCTCATTCTCTGTTTTTTTTTTTTGTCCTGGTACTTTTATTCCTTCCAGACGAGTGTACTGTATCCTGCCCCCCAACAGGGCTCAGGCATTTTAAACGTTACCACATTCTGCCCGGCCTGGTCTGCCCACGGTTGTCACTGTGCCACAATCACCTTCTGCGTCCTTGTAATCCTGAGGTTCTGGTGCCCTGAAGGCATCCAGCTGCTTCCTCCAAAACAGCCTCTGACCTCTTCCTCCCACCACCAACCCCCCCCCCCCCCCCCCACCCCCCGCACACACACACACACCCACACACACACACACACACACACCAAACCCAAAACACACACGGAGCCGCTCTCCACACCTCGTGTTGACAGTCTTACAGGGCGATCACACTGGGACAGGACTGGGCCTTGTGTGTGTGTGTGTGTGTGTGTGTGTGTGTGTGAGTGTGTGTGTGTGAGTGTGTGTGTGTGTGTGTGTGTGTGTGAGTGTGTGTGTGTGTGTGTGTGTGTGGTGAGGGGGGGGGGGGGGGGGTCTTTGTGTGGTGTATATGCTGTATGTACTGCAGTCTGCGCTGCACTTCACCTGCAACCCTTCGGCGAGGGCAGCCCTGCGGCGCCTGCTTTCTGACCGCGGCCTTTCATGTGCCGATTGTGATCAGAACGGCTGTGTGTTTGTTAGTAGGATAATAGTGGCTGTTTTGGTTCTATTTGTTTGATCGTCGGAACACATTTGACCAACGCCGAGATGCAAAGCGAGCCAGATAAATAGATTGTAGCGCTTGACTTATTTTAACATGGGAGCGAAGAGTAGTCCTGGTCTGTTTGTATTTTTAGTGCTGTTCCTCTTTGCCCATCAGCACTTTCTCCCTCCAGAGCGGCAGGGTTTCAGCTGTTTCCCTGATACCAGGTCCTCCTTTCCTCTGCTCTCCTCACGGTTCTTTCAGAGTGGCCCCTGCACTCTGGCCAAGGTTACCTCCTCGTGGGTCAGGGGTGCCATGTCCTGTTTGCTGCCATCGCGGTCTTCCTGTGAGGAAGAGGCCGCTTCTCGGTGGGCTTCCACCAGAACCAGGGCACAACGGACAACTGGGCTCCAGGGAAGCCGATGGGCCAAGCCCTGTAGGTCAAGGTATGGTTCGGAAACAAAGACTTGCAGGTGTTTGTCACATACAATAGATCCTCAAAATCTGATGAGAGGATCTGTCTGTTCCAGTCTATCAAGGGCATCTATATCGTTTATGTTGTATATATTTGAAGTATATCATTTACTTCTAATGTTCGTATGGATATGTCCAATGATAATATACAACATTTTTCCTAGAATGTGTCTAGTCTTTGAAAGCGCCTTTGATTCCTCACCAAGCCTGAGTAAACAGCAATCCTTAACCCTCAGTTACTAAAAATGGTCTTAACATTTTGATTGCATCGGCCAACAACAGCATTGTGTTGATGTTCTCCAGCCCCTCATGCATGTGGTTATGATAAATGTACCGAGGTGTTTGTGGGGCTTATGAGTTATCATATTGTGTTATTCTGGCCAGGTTTCAGGCCCAACATAGTTTCTCAGAATTTGAGATTTTGAGAAAATACACTTTGTCTGTGTGGCCTACCTTCAACCTTCACAGGCGACTACTGCTGTTGTGCAATCGATTCGAGGAGATTCATATTGCATTACATAACGATATTAAAGAGTTATCCGGTCATCAACTATGAACAGGAAAGAGGAAGGAAAATTCGGAAGAAAAAAAAAAAAACATCGCAATGTGTTCGGCGGGTATTAATTTTCACAAAATAAAACAAAAACTCACCAGAAAGGCCTTATCAAAAAACATCCAGACCAAAAACGTTTGTCTTCAAACTATTTGGTCAAAGAATCCGTGGATGCCTCAGATGGCTGGCCAGTCACCGTGTTCCTGTTTTCTTTGGGATGAAAACGCCACTGAGTGCATTCCGCGCAGCGCGAACACTGGAAATGGAATCGTATGTTTTTGAAGTCGCCGGTGTTCCAGTGGGACGGGAGCACTGGGACCCTCCACAGTAACGCTCGCTTGTTACCTATTTCAACACCGGGCTTCCAACAACACACTGGCTGAAAACAACCACCACGGGGAAGCAATTTCAATGTTTTTGGAAAGGTTTTTAAGTGTCTTCCAGGCAGTTTCTTCTAAATTAACATATATATATATATATATATATATATAGAGAGAGAGAGAGAGAGAGAGAGAGAGAGAGAGAGAGAGCCTTATATAGATTTTCTTTTTATTATGTTTTGATAAAACAATAATTATGAAGCCCAATACCAACGAGGTCTGTTGGTATTGTTGGTCTGAAGAGGTCTGTTGGAATATTGCACACTACTTGCTTGTTTTCCCGACCCTCCAAAACTGGAACCTTTCAAGCTGAAGCAGATATTATTGCCAGGACCAGATTAAATTGTTTGTCAACCTCCAGAGCCCCAACATCAGGGGGGGGGGGGGGTCCCCCCTGCTCATTCGGAGAATACAATTAGCTAATAACATTAAGTCCAGCGTCACACATCCAGCTGTCTAAATGTGCAACAGAACCCAAAGTAAGCAAATACTCAGCATCAGGGGACATCTGCTGAGGGGGATTGCAGGAAAATCCACATTTGGAACAAAAGGAGTAACGCCACATCTTAGATCACTTAATAACAACTTCTTTTTTTTAAGGACACTGCTAAGCATTTCCTCATACATCACACGTTTTGCAAAGACCTCGGATGGTCTGCGCCTGCATGTTGCACTTAATCAGCCTCAGGTGTGGAGACGGGCCTCATTCTGCAACAAAAAAAGACATGGCTGACTCCCCGCCGTCCAACTCAACACCGATGATGCCTGAAGGTGCAGCCGCTTCCATACCTGACATCTGTGTCTGCTTTTGAAATGATATGCAAGTCCCAGTAAAAAAACATTTCAATATAACCCCGGGGGGGGGGGGGGGGGGGGGGGGGGGCTCATCTGGAACGCTTTAACGGCCTCGCAGAGCGTGCAAGGTGATTTATTCGGCTTATAAAGATAAAGACATGGAATATCAAAATGCTCTAAGAAGTTGCCACAGTTTCTGGAAAATGTGAGGTGTTCGCTTGCTGTTGCTATGGAACAACGACAGCCCGAGCGAACAGAATTCATTTACTTTTGCACGACAATTGCAACTGATCATTTGACTTTTGCGTTGTTTAAAAAAAAAAAGCGCCCAGCGCTCTGGTTTCGCCTCGCTCGTCCGCTGGACACGCGTACCGGACCGGCCCAGAGCGTCCAGACCGGCCCGCTGCGTCCGGACGCAACACGCGCGGTGAGCTGAGAGTCTCCCCGACCACGGGCCCGGTCCGAGCCCCGCCGGGCCGCCAGCGCCACGCCTCCAGAACAAGACATCCGGACGCCGTGCTGATGTGGCGGAACGCTCTGCGCAACCGTGGTCACGTGGGCCCGTTTTGCCGGGAATCTGAATGGTTTCCCAAAAGAAGCCCCTCTTCTATTTTTATCCGGGGCCGGCTCACTGTTGCTAAGAGTGGGGCAGCACGGGGCTTGTGTTGGAGAGCGCTGCACCCCACCGCCTTAATAATTCATCGGTGCGCCGTATGCACCGCACAAAGACATCCTCCTCCCTGGTGCCGCAGACAACAGTGGCTCTAGACGTCTCTCCCCCCCGCCCCCCCCCCCCCCCCCCCCCCCCCCCCATCCCCACCCCCAACCCTACACCACCACCACCCCCCCTCCTCCACCCCCGCCCCCCCCTCCTCCACCCCCGCCCCCGCCTCTCTCCGTCCTCTGCGGACGCCGTCGGCAGGGTTTACGTTAAACATTCTTAGACGAGGGAGTTTGATGCCACGGCTCTCGAGTATTGATATACAGAGAGATTTACTGGGCAGAGGGTCCGCGCTTTGTTATGACAAATTCCAGGACGTAACAAGGAGCCATGACTCATGCCAGAACGCAGGACTCCAAAAGACTCACAAACACACGCACGCACGCACGCACGCACACACACATACACACCAACAGACACACACAAACACACACACACACACACACACCAACACATACACACCAACAGACACACACACACACACACTCACACACAAACACACCAACACATACACACCAACACACACACACACACACACACACACACACACACCAACACAAACACACACACACACACACAAAGAAACAAAGCGAAAAACTTTGGGGGGTTTGTTCCCCTGGCGCCCCACCCCTCCAGATAGGCCACAAGCCCCCGTGTGTTATTTCCGTAACCCCGTTCTGTCCCCGCCGATTGGAGCGGCCGGCCATCAAAGCCCCCCGTAAACAATGCCGAAGATATTCTAAAAGATGAGCGAGTGTGGGTGGATGGAGCCGGGCCAAACCCCAAGACAGCCTTTTCCTCTTTCTGT
>JAXIVH010000001.1:18896935-18899435 GCA_036785325.1 Urophycis tenuis
TCGTGCGAGGCCATAGGAATGGTGAGAAATGTGCCTGAGACAAAGCGGGCCCTCACCACTCACCACTCTGTTTCAGATGAAGAACAAGAAGAAGAAGAAGAAGAAGAAGAAGAAGAACCCAATGGTAACTAACTTAATCCTCAGCCTTACATTGCCTTTCCTGGCAACACATCAGTGGGTCCCGTTGGCTTGCTGCGCTCACGAGCGTGCGTGCACAAGGGGGGAAACAGCGCCCCCTGTGCACCAGAGGAGGCCACTGCACCGAAGAACGCGGCGCAGCGTTTCGTTTTTTTTCACCGCGAGTCCATAATTAGGCCTACAAATTGTGAACGACGATGACAGCTACGCGTTTGCCAACACATATGGACGGCGTTAGCTGCAGCTGCCGGCCATGACGCAGCTTTCCCCAATCCACGTGGCCCGCGCCTCGCTCTTTCGAGTAAACATCTGCAAATACCTACCAGTGACACGAAAAAAAAGGGGGAAAAAAAAAACCTAAACAGAGAAAGATTCCTTCTTACCCTCTTCAGCTCGTTGGTGAAGGACTCAGTGGCCTCAATGAATTTCCTCTTCTTGTCCTGATGGCGGTCCTCGATCTGCAGCAGCTCGGCCTCCAGCTTCCTCTGTCCCGCCCCCCCGAGACACACAGGCACCCAGTCAGTCAGCAAACCCTCACTCACTCACTCACTCACTTACTCCTCACTCATAACTCACTCACTCACCACCTCACTCACTCACTCACTCACACACTCACTCACTTACTCCCTCACTCCATAACTCACTCACTCACCACCTCACTCACCACCTCACACACTCACTCCCTCACTCACTCACACACTCACTCACTCACTTACTCCCTCACTCCCTAACTCACTCACTCACCACCTCACTCACCACCTCACACACTCACTCACTCACTCACACACTTACTCACTCACTTACTCCCTCACTCCCTAACTCACTCACTCACCACCTCACTCACCACCTCACTCACTCACTCCCTTCACTCACTCACTCACTCACTCACTCACCCACTCACTCACCCCCTCACTCACCCACCGGCCGGCTCACCCACCCCCCCACCCACACACACACACGGGAGGAACGACCCAACCCGAGGGCCGACAGCAGATGAATGCGGGGCGCCGGCCGCGTACACACACACACGCACGCACACACACACACACACACACACACACACACACACACACACGGCGCGCGCGCGCTGCTCACCTGGTGCACCATGAGCGACTGGACCTGGCGCTTCAGCACCTGCATGCGCAGCGGTGGTGGACCACCGAGCGCACGTCGGGCACCACGCTCTCGCTCAGGATCTCGCTGATCAGCGGTGGTTGCGCTGGAACCGCGCCGTAGCCGAGTGCTTCACGGAGAAGCCGTCATCGTAGTCTACAGGGGAGGGGGCGGGGAGAGAGAGAGCGTGAGAGACCGCCGCTGGACGCCCGACACAGAGACAGACCGACCGGCCCCGCCTCCCTCGAACAGACGGTAGCGCCGGCGAGCCCTGGAGGGGTCGAGACCGTGGGTGCCGCGGGCCCGTCCGACTGGGTGTCTGGGTCCGGGGCACCCAGGACCGGGATGGAGTCGACGTCCGGCTGACGACGGGCAGGACTTACAAACAGGGGGAGAAACAACACCGCTTGAGGTCGTTTTATTAGGGATTTTGGCCCTAAAAGAAAAACCACAGAGTTGTGCCGGCCTTGTCCTTTATGGTGAATTATGGAAGGCATACATCAATCAAAGGAAACGTTTCATGTCTACTCATTGCTACTGGCGTACAAAAATATATGTTTCGACGTAAGAAAAAATAAAAGATCCACACATTTAGGGCTGGTCTTTATAAACTCATGGGGACGATTACTACATTTACACAGAGGCAAGTATAGGTCATTATGTCCAATTTGACATAATGAAAAACAGATCCCTCAGTGTTATGAGTGGGGCAAAACCCTGCGTCTAAATGCAGACTACAAACTGTAATCCTGCAACAAATGCTAATGTTATAATGCTTTGTTATAAAATAAACATTAGTCACATAAACCTAAACGAGGTTGCAAATAGACTGTAAACAACCGGTACTTCTACTGCTGAGCCCGCTCCTGTTTGACCTTTGCCTCCTAAACACCGCAACAACAAAGGCCTCCGGGCCGTGGTGAAGTAAGACCAGAGGTCCTCGGGCGGTCTGTAAGGGCTTCTAGTATCCACGTATCAGGCCCCTGACTGTTCATGAAATGATTGAAGTGATCATTAATTATAATTGAGCTGTAATTGTCCCACGTCGTCCATGAGGAACAGAACAAGCGAGAACCACAAACACGTCAGTATTTTAGTGGCTACATTCGTATGCAGACGGCGACTGTGGCGGGTTTCTTTGTGCGACTGCTGGCTTTGCCAAAAATCAGAAGTGCTCTTCTTTTATTTCAAACGCCAACGACGTCCTTGTGGAGACTTTGTTTACGCTCTCAGTCCAACTCTAAATCCA
>JAXIVH010000001.1:18904435-18917330 GCA_036785325.1 Urophycis tenuis
CATCACATCTATCGCTATGAAGACTCACCTTAAGAGGCTTTGCCCAGACTCCAGATTTTGTAGGCGTTATGGCTTTACCAGGCAAGGCTACCTAGCTACAGACAGTCCCCTCAACACACTGATGAAATGGGGTCCACTCGTAAGATTCCCATAGAATCTTCCAGAACTGCACCCCCACCCTCCTCATTACAAATATGCTGAGCCCAGCTGATGGTGTGCATGCCCTGAACCTCCAGTCGTAATATAGTGGTATACAAACAGTCTGCGAGGAAATCCAATTCAACGTAGCCGTTTTATAAGAAACGCGATCATATCAGCACGATGCCCCCCCAAAAAACGGACCTGAGGCGATTATTACCTCATTAGCGGAGAGACATTGCAAAGCCATCCCTGAGTTGTTGATGCCACTTGCCCTGCATCGACTCGGGTTACGTGAGATCAAATATTCAAATGTGTCCATACGTGTGTTGCATAATGTTTTTGTCTTCGCTTTAACAATACCTTGTTTTCAAAGGAATGTTATTGCTTATACAACGTTATAACAGGAAAGCAGCTGGGCTGGCACTCACGCCAATAGGGTTTGTTAACATAATGTGCTTCTATTCACTACTCTATTGTGTTAAGATTAAGAAGTGACATACTTTGCATTCTTGCCTACACCTCTTGTAAGCTGCACATGCCAATAGTTGTAATAGTGTGCTACCTAATAAAAACATTCCAAAGCCTCAAGGATGTGCCCTACATATATCAATTGTGTAATATGTGTCAGGTTGTCATCTTAATGCTGATTTTGCATGTACAGCCACCAGACAATGAGCCACAAACGCCAGGAGAGCAAGAACGTGAATGTTGGTAATTTGGAGATAAGGTAGGGGGGTCACATAACTTGTGTAAGCTTGTGTAAGCTTAACACCATCGAGACTCCCCAGACACAGCTGTGGTATTCTGGATGCCCTGGGGGCAATAGAAGGCCATGTGACATTTTGAATCAAGCGGGGGAATATTCGTAAAGCTGTCATTCCAGTAGAAATTCAAAACCCAGTTTGTGTTGAGCCCGCAGAGCTCTTCAAAATGGACTCAGGCAGTGGAAGTAAGCTGCCTTGAATTGTTGGTTCTGCTGGTGGATGGAGGAGATATTTATAGAGGCCCCTGAAGTCCCATTGTCACCATGTATCATTCCAAAGTTGATTCCCAAACGGGTTTGTTTTCATCACCAACCTCTCCCAGAACGGGCCTTTCAGATTTGTAATTTGTTTATCAAGTGTCACATGTGTGTTAATGTGTATTTACGTTGACCAAAATCTTTTTTTAGATCTCAAGTTAAAAAAATGAGCAGGAAATCAAAGGTTTTGTAAACAAAACTTATGATCAGAAGGTAAACACCCTTCCTTTTCTGCATCTGACGCAATAGCTTTGTAATGCCTTTCCATGGACAACCTGTGATGGCAACACTGATGTAGGCTACACTGAACAAGGTGCGATGTAAATCTGACGTGTTTGGCATTATACACCCCTATAGTGTACACTGTGCTCCGTGTCAAATGCAGTTTTGTAGCTGTAAGGTAATTTTACTGTCATCTCCTGAAATGGTACAATATAGTTAATCCATAGGGCTGATAGGGCTCTCCCTAGGGTAGAAGATGGTGTAACTTAACCATCAGGGAAATACCTATGAAATATTCACTTCAAACGTAGCTAGAGCTATGTCAATAGGGATTGACTTGAGATTGATTTTTTTGAGTTGGTTTGTTTAATTCAATGCCAAAAAGCACACACGGTTTTAATGTTAAGTCTTCATCTCGTTGCTGTGGTTTAACAAAGTACTTTGAAGAGTTTCTGTCTCCACCTTTATTATTAACGTAAGTGATACTCGCCATGTAACACCACAACTATGAACTTTCGTTGTACATTCATATTTGTATGTTAAAAAAAAAGAAGTCTCCTTGAATTCATTGAAGGAACATTCTTCCTGACGTTGCTCCGCACAACCGACAGTTTCTGTCTGACTACATCTGACCCTCTTTCCGAGAAAAACCGCAGAGCTCTATTGTTAGTGCGTTGGGCTCCCACAGCTACAACAGCACGTCTTGAGAGATTGAGAGTAACGAATGATTTGTATCAATTCACTATTTAACAACTAAGACCCCCCCCCCCCCCACCACCACCCACACACACACACACACACCACCACACGCGCACGCACACACACGCGCGCACGCGCGCACGCACGCACGCACACACACACAGCGCGCCCTTCCTGCACGTATAATGATCGTTATTCCACGTTTTCCCTTTCCACTGAACTCCACGCCAACAGGTTATTAAGAACTCTCCGCTGGCTCTATCGTCGCCGTTCCCGTTAAGCCCAGTGGTGGCTGGCGCCAATTAGCAGCCCAGTTTTAAGTGGATGGGATCTGGGAGTCGAACACGCTATCGTGGTTGCGTGATGACGAATAAAGGAAACACTTACATTTGGCCAGCCACCTTCTCAGTCTTGAAGGCACTGTTGAACATGTTTATTTAATAACCGTGACAAGGCTGTAGCAGTTTAAGTCTGCGGACAGATTTACCCACACGTCATCTTTCACAAACACCTCAAACTCTACGTATGAATCGTGGAGCAACAGTATGTTTCTGTTTATCACTTTTTCTGGTTGTGTTGTGTCCCTTGTTTAGCACTTAAGGTTGCTGTTTTGCATGAATAGATCTAGCTATGTAATTCAAGTTACATAGCTTGAGCTACAATTACACAATTGAAACACACACACACAACTTCATTAAAAATGTTGATACTTCATGAGAAGTTCAGTGACAGCAACAAAAAGTTTTGTCAATGTTTCTGTAATTGTATGAATATCCCAAATGTAACATTTACATTTCATTTCAAACACATGTGAGGTCACTGCCATGCTCAACAATGTTGTTAGTGAAACTGTAACAAAAGGGAGAAGATCCTTTAAAATTTTATTTTTAACATTAAAAACAGTAATAACATCATACTCATACTCATTACAGAAATCAAGAGCATCCTTATATGTACTGATTTTGTTCTTACTTAAATGTGTTGAAGTTCCAATATGCATTAAAAGGGTAAAGATACAGAAGTTGTTTTATCTTTTTTTGTTGTTGTTAACTTTTGTTCTATTGGTGGTTGTCGTTGTTGTTTTGCACAATCAAGTTATGGAGTCATGAAACTGCATTTCACGGCTAAGGGTGCGTTGGGCACCCGTCCTGCCCGCTGTATTTTCACACAGGATGGCGGCCATGGTAGCAAGATCAACCTATCAGGAGAGTCTATAGCCCTCGTCAGCTCGATCGATAACAGAACGTGTAGAAAGACCGTTGGCAGGCGATGTTCCGCTGTAAAAAGTGAAATACTATGACCTTACTGTGGTCTGTTGTCTCTTCTCTCGAAGGTACGCGTCAGATTTCAGTAAACAAAAAAAAGAAAAAGTTTTATCTCAGAATTACGGTTCAAATCTGGGGGGAAACTCATTCACTACCAGTCACCTTAAATGTGAACACACTGTCTAAAGCATATTTGTCTGGGTTTAAATAGTAAAAAACAAAACAAAAACAACACACACACACACACAAGTGCGCCAAATAATCATATAGATCACATATATTACACGCAGAGTAAAAACATACATAGACAAAGAACACATCTTTATTTGCTTTTTTTTTATTTTTAGGTCTATGTTCTTTTTTTTTTGCCATCTCAAGGTCCATTGGCCCCAAGGTAAATGTGGTTAAGTCCTGTCCTCATATAGTATGTATTCTAATCAGCACCAGTAGAAACTGTGTGTGTGTTCCTTCTCCTCCCCCCCCCCCCCTCCCTCCCTCCCCTCCCTCCCTCACCCTCCACACCTCCCGTCTCACACTCTCAGGGTAGCGGTCATCAGCTGGTGGCAGTCCAGCTCCCCTCGCAGCTCCAGGGGGCCCGGGAGCCTCAGACCCGTCTTCTGATCCACGCACCAGCATTTCCCTCGCTGTCCGTCACGAGCTGGGTGGCACTGGGGTGGGGAAAAAAAAAAAAAAAAAAAGGATGTGGGATATTATTTAGGTTGGCGGGGCCCTCCTGCCCTGCCGCCCCAGCCCAGTGTTTAACGTGCCGGGGGGGGGGGAAGGGGGGAAGTCGATGTTTGTTGGTGCGGCGCTAGAGCGCCTCAGTGGGCGCCGTTAGCTAGACGCCGGGGCTTGGCCCGGTTCCCCCGCGGCCGCACGGCGGTTGGCCCGGCGCGAGACAGTTAGAAGGTGCTGAGGAAGAGCCACCACATCTGTCGCCCCACGCCACCGCACCCCCCCGCCCCCCGCCCCCCCCCCCCCCCGGGCCACGTTCAAAACATCCTTTTTGGAGACCGGTTGAGCCCTTCCAGTCAAACCCAACTATACCATGAAAAGATTCCCCCCCCCCACCCCCCCACCCCCCCTCGTTCTCTCCTGACCCATGCTTTGCTTGCCTTGATACCGCAAAGTTTTACCATAGTGCAATTATAGTAAAACAGTAAACACATGCCTTTGAAAAAGGCCTCAGAACTACGCCCTATAAAAGGCAGCAAAGACGTGCAGTTGAGTTTGTATTGCCCAATCAGATCCTGGAGACCCGGGGCTTTTAGAAAAAAGAAAAAAAGGTCTCTGCTTTTATCACACGCTCGCCTTCTGCTGCTCTGATTGCACATGTGCCTCGCTGCGCCTCACGCAGCCTTATCGGCCTCGCTGCGCCTCACGCAGCCTTATCGGCCTCGCTGCGCCTCACGCAGCCTTATCGGCCTCGCTGCGCCTCACGCAGCCTTATCGGCCTCCTGGCCTCACGCAGCCTTATCGGCCTCCTGGCCTCACGCAGCCTTATCGGCCTCGCTGCGCCTCACGCAGCCTTATCAGCCTCCTGGCCTCACGCAGCCTTATCGGCCTCGCTGCGCCTCACGCAGCCTTATCAGCCTCCTGGCCTCACGCAGCCTTATCAGCCTCCTGGCCTCACACAGCCTTATCAGCCTCGCTGCGCCTCACGCAGCCTTATCAGCCTCCTGGCCTCACACAGCCTTATCAGCCTCGCTGCGCCTCACGCAGCCTTATCAGCCTCCTGGCCTCCTGGCCTCACGCAGCCTTATCGGCCTCGCTGCGCCTCACGCAGCCTTATCGGCCTCCTGGCCTTATGCAGCCTTATCGGCCTCGCTGCGCCTCACGCAGCCTTATTGGCCTCGCTGCGCCTCACGCAGCCTTATCGGCCTCGCTGCGCCTCACGCAGCCTTATAGGCCTCCTGGCCTCCTGGCCTCCTGGCCTCGCTCGCTCACTCTAGCTTGCGTGCGGCGCGGTTCTCAGTGCGGTCCAAGGAACCAAGCGAGACGGTCTCCCGGCGGGTAATGGCGTCCGACCTCGCCAGCGGCGGTAATATTGTTGAAGAAACACAATGGCAGGAGTTTTAAAGGGCAGTAAACGTCTGCCGCTGGCCAGCTCTCCCGCCCCGGCAATGTGTTTCAAGGAACGCTGGAGCCGATCCTGAGCTGCAGTGTCTGTTCTCTCCTCCCTGTGACCCCGTGATGACGTACTCTACAACACAACACCGGTGCAGTCGGAAGATCAACGCGGGCTGTTGGGCTCCGAACCAAGAGACTGACGGATCGGCGCTCAACGTGGACTAACGTCCAGCTCACTGTAACAAGTCAAACGTTTTTTTACTGAAACACTTTATAGCGCCGCTCAACGTGAAGGGTTTGAGAACAGGCCTGGCCTGGACGGCTCTGGCTCACAGACCTGCTTGGTGTGGAAGTCTCCGTTCTTGTCACAGTTGGGTATGGGGAAGGAGTAGAGGTCTTCGTGCGTGCGAGTGTTCGATGCCAGCCTGTCCAGCGCCCTTTGAAGCTCAGCGCGGCACGGAGCCTGTGGAGGGAAAACAAAAGCGTTGTGGGTAATGTGCGGTAATGACTCAGCTTCCTCCTCCCAGCCTGGCCGGCCCCATCCCCCCCCCCACTGACTGACACCAGATATGATATTCCCATTAGAAAAAACTAACAAACACAAAGACACAATTGTAAGCACATGTTCTGGGCAAACAATCAACATTCTTTGTTTTGTTGGGGTTTTTTTTAGTAGTTGATTCTTAGCGGGGACTTTGGGGGTCCTTTGGTCACGCTTTTTTTTTTTCCCCACTTAAAAACCGGCAACTAAAACACAGGGAAAAATTTTGCCGATTGCCAGCGGCTTCCCGGGGTGAGTGGCGTGTGGTGGTGGTGGGCGGGACCAGGCCAGGCCACGCCTCCTACCAGCGAGGCCCTGGGGTCTTCCCTGGCGTTGTTGCTCCTCTGGTTGGTGGACTTCTGGGGATGGCGAGCCAGCGTCTTCTGTATGCAGCGCTTGTCCTGCAGACTGCAGCGGATGTTGCTGTTGTTGGGATGCTCGGGGATGATCTCATCCTGCCGAGTCATGGCTGCCAATAAAAACAGTTGGGGACAATCGTGAAAAAGAGGGAAAAGTGCGGTGGGAAAGGGGGGCGGGGGGTTGTGTGTCGCCCGTCGTGGCGTGCGCGTGGCGTGCGCACGGCTCGACGCGACGCTGGCTCACAGGGTGCCGTGCCGTGCCTCAGGCCATGCTGTGTTGTGGTCGCGTGGCACGCCATGAGCTGCGTGACTCGGGGTGCTTTTGTCGTTAACTTCACTGGGAAGTGCAGAAGAAGATCTCTGGCTACTGCGTTACTCGTTCGCTCTCTCTCTCTCTCTCTCTCCCTCTCTCTCTCTCTCACGCTCTCTCTCTCACGCTCTCTCTCTCTCACGCTCTCTCTCTCTCTCTCTCTCCCTCTCTCTCTCACGCTCTCTCTCTCTCTCTCTCCCTGTCTCTCTCATCCCCAGCTGGTACAGCTGAACATACAGTGTTGAAATGTAGGCTAGAAAACAAGGCCAGGTTAACCTTAAGGACACAGAGGAGCTGCTCTCTGGGAGGTCATCTGCACCAGGAGGTTCTCATTCTCTGTTTTTTTTTTTTGTCCTGGTACTTTTATTCCTTCCAGACGAGTGTACTGTATCCTGCCCCCCAACAGGGCTCAGGCATTTTAAACGTTACCACATTCTGCCCGGCCTGGTCTGCCCACGGTTGTCACTGTGCCACAATCACCTTCTGCGTCCTTGTAATCCTGAGGTTCTGGTGCCCTGAAGGCATCCAGCTGCTTCCTCCAAAACAGCCTCTGACCTCTTCCTCCCACCACCAACCCCCCCCCCCCCCCCCCCCCACCCCCCGCACACACACACACACACACACACACACACACACACACACACACACACACACTCACACACACACACACAAACACACACACACACACACACACCAAACCCAAAACACACACGGAGCCGCTCTCCACACCTCGTGTTGACAGTCTTACAGGGCGATCACACTGGGACAGGACTGGGCCTTGTGTGTGTGTGTGTGTGTGTGTGTGTGTGTGTGTGTGTGTGAGTGTGTGTGAGTGTGTGTGTGTGTGTGTGTGTGTGTGTGTGCGTGCGTGCGTGCGTGCGTGCGTGCGTGCGTGCGTGTGTGTGTGTGTGTGTGTGTGTGTGTGTGTGTGTGTGTGGTGAGGGGGGGGGGGGGGGGGTCTTTGTGTGGTGTATATGCTGTATGTACTGCAGTCTGCGCTGCACTTCACCTGCAACCCTTCGGCGAGGGCAGTCAGCGGCGCCTGCTCTCTGACCGCGGCCTTTCATGTGCCGATTGTGATCAGAACGGCTGTGTCTTTGTTAGTAGGATAATAGTGGCTGTTTTGGTTCTATTTGTTTGATCGTCGGAACACATTTGACCAACACCGAGATGCAAAGCGAGCCAGATAAATAGATTGTAGCGCTTGACTTATTTTAACATGGGAGCGAAGAGTAGTCCTGGTCTGTTTGTATTTTTAGTGCTGTTCCTCTTTGCCCATCAGCACTTTCTCCCTCCAGAGCGGCAGGGTTTCAGCTGTTTCCCTGATACCAGGTCCTCCTTTCCTCTGCTCTCCTCACGGTTCTTTCAGAGTGGCCCCTGCACTCTGGCCAAGGTTACCTCCTCGTGGGTCAGGGGTGCCATGTCCTGTTTGCTGCCATCGCGGTCTTCCTGTGAGGAAGAGGCCGCTTCTCGGTGGGCTTCCACCAGAACCAGGGCACAACGGACAACTGGGCTCCAGGGAAGCCGATGGGCCAAGCCCTGTAGGTCAAGGTATGGTTCGGAAACAAAGACTTGCAGGTGTTTGTCACATACAATAGATCCTCAAAATCTGATGAGAGGATCTGTCTGTTCCAGTCTCACATCAAGGGCATCTATATCGTTTATGTTGTATATATTTGAAGTATATCATTTACTTCTAATGTTCGTATGGATATGTCCAATGATAATATACAACATTTTTCCTAGAATGTGTCTAGTCTTTGAAAGCGCCTTTGATTCCTCACCAAGCCTGAGTAAACAGCAATCCTTAACCCTCAGTTACTAAAAATGGTCTTAACATTGTGATTGCATCGGCCAACAACAGCATTGTGTTGATGTTCTCCAGCCCCTCATGCATGTGGTTATGATAAATGTACCGAGGTGTTTGTGGGGCTTATGAGTTATCATATTGTGTTATTCTGGCCAGGTTTCAGGCCCAACATAGTTTCTCAGAATTTGAGATTTTGAGAAAATACACTTTGTCTGTGTGGCCTACCTTCAACCTTCACAGGCGACTACTGCTGTTGTGCAATCGATTCGAGGAGATTCATATTGCATTACATAACGATATTAAAGAGTTATCCGGTCATCAACTATGAACAGGAAAGAGGAAGGAAAATTCGGAAGAAAAAAAAAAAAACATCGCAATGTGTTCGGCGGGTATTAATTTTCACAAAATAAAACAAAAACTCACCAGAAAGGCCTTATCAAAAAACATCCAGACCAAAAACGTTTGTCTTCAAACTATTTGGTCAAAGAATCCGTGGATGCCTCAGATGGCTGGCCAGTCACCGTGTTCCTGTTTTCTTTGGGATGAAAACGCCACTGAGTGCATTCCGCGCAGCGCGAACACTGGAAATGGAATCGTATGTTTTTGAAGTCGCCGGTGTTCCAGTGGGACGGGAGCACTGGGACCCTCCACAGTAACGCTCGCTTGTTACCTATTTCAACACCGGGCTTCCAACAACACACTGGCTGAAAACAACCACCACGGGGAAGCAATTTCAATGTTTTTGGAAAGGTTTTTAAGTGTCTTCGAGGCAGTTTCTTCTAAATTAACATATATATATATATATATATATATATATATATATATATATATAGAGAGAGAGAGAGAGAGAGAGAGAGAGCCTTATATAGATTTTCTTTTTATTATGTTTTGATAAAACAATAATTATGAAGCCCAATACCAACGAGGTCTGTTGGTATTGTTGGTCTGAAGAGGTCTGTTGGAATATTGCACACTACTTGCTTGTTTTCCCGACCCTCCAAAACTGGAACCTTTCAAGCTGAAGCAGATATTATTGCCAGGACCAGATTAAATTGTTTGTCAACCTCCAGAGCCCCAACATCAGGGGGGGGGGGTCCCCCTGCTCATTCGGAGAATACAATTAGCTAATAACATTAAGTCCAGCGTCACACATCCAGCTGTCTAAATGTGCAACAGAACCCAAAGTAAGCAAATACTCAGCATCAGGGGACATCTGCTGAGGGGGATTGCAGGAAAATCCACATTTGGAACAAAAGGAGTAACGCCACATCTTAGATCACTTAATAACAACTTCTTTTTTTTAAGGACACTGCTAAGCATTTCCTCATACATCACACGTTTTGCAAAGACCTCGGATGGTCTGCGCCTGCATGTTGCACTTAATCAGCCTCAGGTGTGGAGACGGGCCTCATTCTGCAACAAAAAAAGACATGGCTGACTCCCCGCCGTCCAACTCAACACCGATGATGCCTGAAGGTGCAGCCGCTTCCATACCTGACATCTGTGTCTGCTTTTGAAATGATATGCAAGTCCCAGTAAAAAAACATTTCAATATAACCCCGGGGGGGGGGGGGGGGGGGGCTCATCTGGAACGCTTTACGGCCTCGCAGAGCGTGCAAGGTGATTTATTCGGCTTATAAAGATAAAGACATGGAATATCAAAATGCTCTAAGAAGTTGCCACAGTTTCTGGAAAATGTGAGGTGTTCGCTTGCTGTTGCTATGGAACAACGACAGCCCGGGCGAACAGAATTCATTTACTTTTGCACGACAATTGCAACTGATCATTTGACTTTTGCGTTGTTTAAAAAAAAAAAGCGCCCAGCGCTCTGGTTTCGCCTCGCTCGTCCGCTGGACACGCGTACCGGACCGGCCCAGAGCGTCCAGACCGGCCCGCTGCGTCCGGACGCAACACGCGCGGTGAGCTGAGAGTCTCCCCGACCACGGGCCCGGTCCGAGCCCTGCCGGGCCGCCAGCGCCACGCCTCCAGAACAAGACATCCGGACGCCGTGCTGATGTGGCGGAACGCTCTGCGCAACCGTGGTCACGTGGGCCCGTTTTGCCGGGAATCTGAATGGTTTCCCAAAAGAAGCCCCTCTTCTATTTTTATCCGGGGCCGGCTCACTGTTGCTAAGAGTGGGGCAGCACGGGGCTTGTGTTGGAGAGCGCTGCACCCCACCGCCTTAATAATTCATCGGTGCGCCGTATGCACCGCACAAAGACATCCTCCTCCCTGGTGCCGCAGACAACAGTGGCTCTAGACGTCTCTCCCCCCCCCCCCACCCCCACCCCCAACCCTACACCACCACCACCCCCCCTCCTCCACCCCCGCCCCCCCCCTCCTCCACCCCCGCCCCCGCCTCTCTCCGTCCTCTGCGGACGCCGTCGGCAGGGTTTACGTTAAACATTCTTAGACGAGGGAGTTTGATGCCACGGCTCTCGAGTATTGATATACAGAGAGATTTACTGGGCAGAGGGTCCGCGCTTTGTTATGACAAATTCCAGGACGTAACAAGGAGCCATGACTCACGGCAGAACGCAGGACTCCAAAAGACTCACAAACACACGCACGCACGCACGCACGACACGCACACACACACACACACCCACAACACATACACACCAACAGACACACACAAACACACACACACACACACACACACCAACACATACACACCAACACATACACACCAACAGACACACACAAACACACACCACACACACACACACACACCAAACACATACACACCAACAGACACACACACACACACACTCACACACAAACACACCAACACATACACACCAACACACACACACACACACACACACACACACACCAACACAAACACACACACCACACACAAAGAAACAAAGCGAAAAACTTTGGGGGGGTTTGTTCCCCCTGCCGCCCCACCCCTCCAGATAGGCCACAAGCCCCCGTGTGTTATTTCCGTAACCCCGTTCTGTCCCCGCCGATTGGAGCGGGCCCGGCCATCAAAGCCCCCGTAAACAATGCCGAAGATATTCTAAAAGATGAGCGAGTGTGGGTGGATGGAGCCAGGCCAAACCCCAAGACAGCCTTTTCCTCTTTCTGTTGTGCTCCTGACCAGCTCTCCTTCTCCTCGTCTTCCCCTCTCGTTCCCCCCCCTTTCACACTGTGTACCCCTAACCTTCAGTGCTGGCCCCTCGGTCACACTGTGTACCCCTAACCTTAGTGCTGGCCCTCGGTCACACTGTGTACCCCTAACCTTAGTGCTGGCCCTCGGTCACACTGTGTACCCCTAAACCTTAGTGCTGGCCCTCGGTCACACTGTGTACCCCTAACCTTAGTGCTGGCCCTCGGTCACGACTGTGTACCCCTAACCTTAGTGCTGGCCTCGGTCAACTGTGTACCCCTAACCTTAGTGCTGGCCCTCGGTCACACTGTGTACCCCTAACCTTAGTGCTGGCTGCTCACATGGGAGCAGCAGACTCTCCTCTCTTGGCTCTCTGGCAACCGCTGTGCTGATGAGCTAATGCTTGCAAGAGGAACTGGACACAGTGGGCGATGCGCTCAAAAGGCTTGTAAGGGTTAGGGTTTGTGTGTGTGTGTGTGTGTGTGTGTGTGTGTCTGTGTGTGTGTGTCTGTGTGTGTGTGTGTGTGTGTGTGTGTGTGTGTGTGTGTGTGTGTGTGTGTGTGTGTGTGTGTGTGTGTGTTTGTGTGTGTGTGGTGTGTGTGTGTGTGTGTGTGCATAGAGGAGGGGGGGGGGGGGGTCGGTCAGGGAAAACAGATGCTGCAATAGAGAAAGAATCCATGGAGTTTCAAGTCTACTTAGTTGATCCAAAACGTTTGTAGCAGGTTTTGCCCTCATCAATGATCCCCTCAGCATAGCGCCGCTCTATCAAGCCACTCTGCCGTGGCTGTGAGTTAACGCTGCACAGCGTCTGACTGCATTGTGCTGAAAGCTGCAAAGAGGGGCCGACGCGGGACAAAAGGAAGGGCCTGCCTGTTTGTGTAAAGTTTTGAACACATGACTCCCATGAAACGAACCGTCTCAGGCAGGCTAAGTGATCTCTCTGCCTCATTAGAGGGGAGGCAGAGACAGATGTTCGCAGCGGCGCACGCGAGGCGTCCTGCGGGGACCGCTGTTGACGTGTGTAGGAGTGTCTCTGAGCGCTCCATCAATCAGCCCTGTGGCCGTCGTCACCCAGCCCGCGGACCAACTGGAAACACAGTGCGTGTGTGTGTGTGTGTGTGTGTGTGCGTGTTAGTGTGTGTGTGTGTGTGTGTGTGTGTGCATGTTAGTATGTGTGTGTTTGTGTGTGCACGTGTTGGTATGTGTGTGCGTGCGTGTTAGTGAGTGTGTGTGTGTGTGTGTGTGTGTGTGTGTGTGTGTGTGTGTGTGTGTGTGTGCATGTTAGTATGTGTGTGTTTTGTGTGTGCACGTGTTGGTATGTGTGTGCGTGCGTGTTAGTGTG
>JAXIVH010000001.1:18930030-18947530 GCA_036785325.1 Urophycis tenuis
GCCATTACCACTAACATTAACATTCCAGTGCTCGTACGCCACTTAACTGCCGTCACTGGGATGTGACGTCGCGGTTTACAAGCCCTATAGGGCTTTAATGGACAGGAATTCCACAGCCGTTCACTAAGAGTTGAAGTCTTATCTGGTTCGTCTTTGGGCAGCTCTCTTCCAGTCACCACATCAGCAAGGACAGCGAGGGGAAGGCTAAGAAGCTGAGCTCCCATGGTCTTCCTCACCGCAGCAAAAAGACTGGAAGCAATGGCAAGAGCTGCTCCTCTTCCTCATGCTCCTCCAGTCCCTTCAACACAGGTACCATATGCATACTTTATGTACATATGCTCCATAGTATATAGCTTATACTTTTCGTGCTTCTCATTGCAATTTTGTCAAATGTTTGTGTGCTACAGGTGTACATTCATGTTTTTTGAGGGAGAATCAATCCCACTGTTTTAAGTACATCAGCAAGCGATCCTCTTTCTAGTGCCCCGACTGTAGTTAAACTGCAATTAGAGCCTTTTCATGAGGCATCATCATCATCATCATCATCACAACAAAACACAGTCAGCTCTGACTGTGCCGTGCAAATCCTCTCCACTCTTCTCCAGCACATCCTTGTTTACGCTGTTGTTGATTGGTCACAACCTGGTTAACGTCGCGTCAACACGTTGGACTAACTGCTGAAGCTCCATTTACGTTACTGGTTCCACATTTAGTTTCAAACAGCTAGTTTAAAACAGTTTAAATCAGTGAATGACTTAGTAAGCACATTACACACAGACTTAGCAACCAGCGCTGCAACACGGTCCAGGGCCCGGCTAGTCGAATAAATCCCGAGTCAATCGGATAATCCTATCCCTCCGTACCAGATCGGACCTTGTGTTTTAATGATGCCTGAAACACCGGTGTCCTCCCTTGACCTGTGATCACCGTGCTGTGTGTTGTGTGTCCTCCTCACAGGCAACTCCTTGTCAGCGCAGGACCTCCACCACTTCTCCTCCTCCGCCTCCTCCTCACGGCCAGAGAGAGACCACGAGAGGGCGGCGGAGGAGCACAGCGGCACGGAGGAGCGCAAGGAGGAGCGCAAGGAAGACCGCAAGGAGCGTCACAGGAGGTGCCTGGTGCAGGAGGAGGTGGAGGAAGAGGAGGAGGAGGAGGAGGAGAAGGCGGAGGAGAAGGAGGAGGAGGACGAGGAAGAGGAGGACAGCAAATACCACAAGCCCCCGGCGCTGACTCCCATGGAGGGCCCCCTGGCCGGGCCCCAGGCTCACGAGCGCGCGGACGGCACCGGCAGTCCCTTCGAGACCAAGGTGACCATCTCCACCTTCGGCTCCATCATGCGCATCACCTCCTCCTCGGCGCTGGGCAGCAGCAGCAAGATCCGCAAGATCTCCTCCTCCTCCTCCTCCGCCTCCTCGGGGGACTACAAGCCGTCCAGGTCTCTCAGCAAGCCCTCCCACCTGACCACGCCGCCCATCCTGGAGGAGGCGGACCCGGAGGACGAGGCCACGCCCCCGCCGCCGCCGCCGCCCCGGGAGCGGCGGCACCGCGGCAACAAGAAGAGCCGCCACGGGCCGGGCCGCCCGCGGGGCAGCAAGAACCGGGAGAGGCGCGGCGGCGGGGAGGGGGAGGAGCGGCACCATCACCGCCACAGCGCCGCCGCCCCCCGCCGCCGCCCCGGGCCCCGCCCCCGCCCCGGCCCCGCCCACCTTGAGCTCCTCGCTGTACTCCACCGCGATGCCCTCCGCCCCGCATCCGGCCTTCGCACCCAGCCTGCCTCCCCTCGCCAACACCTCTTCCACTTCCACCTTCACCTCGCCGCCATCCGCCCCCGCCTCCTCCGCCTCCGCCTCCGCCTTTACCTCCACCGCCTCGTCATGTTTTTCCGGCAGCTTCTCCACAAGCCGCGGCAGTGCGTTGCTGGGTTCTGGTGAGTTCTCGGTGTGTTGTGTGTGGTTGGCCCCCCCCCCCCCCCCCCCCCCCCCCCCCCAGCTTCCTGTGTTGTCGACGAGCTGCGAACAGGAACTATCACAGGGTGGAAACGAGGCGAGCGTGTCGGATCTGTTAACCTCAGAGTCTCCGCCCGCTCTCGGGTGGTGTCACCTGTCTGCGCTTGTGAGCAGCGTGGCGGCGACCAGGCGGTTCTGATCGATGCCCGCGTTGCCGTGTTTGCAGAACCCTTCGCGATGAAGAGTACAACAGTCAGAGTCTGCTCTGTCCTGGCGTATCTTTTTTTCCCGAGCCAGGAAAATGAAAGCAGCAGCTTGATCAATGTCAGGATGAATTGTCCAACGTTGTCTTTGTTTAGCTTGTCTGTTTAAGCTTTGACAAAAAAGGACAAGATGACAGACAAACAGACAGACAGACAGACAGACAGACGTACTTTAATGATCCCTGAGGGAAATTGCGTAGAAGATAGGCTGGGCTTTTCAGAAGAGCCTCATTTTTCTTTTACACTTCCTGCCTGTGTGTGTGTGTGTGTGTGTGTGTGTGTGTGTGGTTGGTTTGGTTTGGATAGTTGGGGTTAACATGTCTACGCCATACGTTCATGAAGTCTCTATGTCTCTATGTCTCTATTTGGCCAACCCATGTCAACCAAGTACTTTTTGGACTGTCACTTTATCTCTCTCTCTCTCTGTCTCTCCCTCTCTCTCTCTCTCTCTCTCTCTCTCTCTCTCTCTCTCTCTCTCTCTCTCTCTCTCTCTCTCTCTCTCTCTCCCTCTCTCCCTCTCTCTCTCTCCCTGTCCCTCAGGCATGTACCCCAGTCTTAAGGACCCCCTGTCGTTAGGGGGCGGGGTCTGTGGCCCCCCTCTGTCCCTGGGAGCCGGCCTGTGCAGCAGTACCTCGTTGTCCCTGGGGGGGGGCGTGTGCAGCACCCCGCTGTCCTCGGGGCTCCTCCCCTCCCACGTGGCCACGCTGTCCTTCCCCTCCGTCAACTCCGCCCCCAACACACGGGTACACTGAGTGATGAGGCCGAGGGCGGCCGTACCGTAGGACGGGCGTGGCGGGTGTGGCTCATGGCGCTGGGGGTCTGGTGTTGTTGTGGGGCACCAGGGCACTGAACTGGTAGAATAGACCGGTGTGTGTACCGTGCGGGCCCTGGTACATAAAAGCGTAGAGCGCCATCTTGGCGTTGGGATTGAATGCCGCCATATTGGAGAGGCAAGGCCGGCCTGTAATGAAATACAACAGGGAGGTCACCATTTCTCAATCAACTCAATATGGTGTTAGATCCTCTTTTTGTTTACTCCATTGTAGATCATTGATTTATTGATTAATTGATTGGTCGTTAATTTACCGCACCGATGGGCTGAAGCAGTCAACGCGACGTCAACATAAGCAGACCCCTATTTAGTGACGTGAGCGACGCCTGCTTTTGTCATTTATTGATTTGTGATTGTCCTACGATGAACCCCTCTGTAAAAAGGGGTGTGTGTGTGTGTGCTGTGATTTGACGTGTGTGTGTGTGTGTGTGGCGTTGCGTTGGCGGCCATCTTTAACCTGGTCTGTGTCTCACGGTGTGGCTTGGGTGGGCTTCCCAGGTCTCTCAGGGCTCCGCCTCCTCCTACAGCCTGACCTCCGCCCAGCCCTTCGCCAACTGCTTCTCCACAGCCCCCTCACTGCCGCCACTGCTGAGCCAGGCCCAGACCTCACTGCCAGGTAGGGCCAGGGAGGGCACCTGGAAGAGACTGCAAGGCTTTCCTGTCATCGGTAAACCATTACATCATCAGACTTCCCCGTGGCAACCTTTGTTTGTCCAATGTGTCAGTGGTGTGAAAATGGCAACAAGCGATGTCTTTTTTTTTTTCTTTTTTTTTTCTTCTTTTTTTTTTTTTTTACAAAATACGGAAGTAGTCTCAGTGTGTAGTTGTTTGGACGATCCGCTCGCAGTCGTTCCGAACAGGCGTGTGTTGAACTTGACGAGTAGTTTCATGTCGTGGAGCAGGAGGGGAACAGCGATTAGTGACATCATGTCATAACCTGCCATGAAGTGAAATATCTGCTGCTACAACCAACTACCACTTGTACCGCTAATCATAACAATAATACTACTTCTATTAATAGCAGCAACAATAACATCTGCACATAAAACAATGCTTACTGGTCCAATGAAAATAGAAGCCAGCCAAATTTGGCCCTGGACTTGGCAGCCTCGACATCATTTGGCCCTCAGTGAGGACTGACTGGGGAACTCTGCTCTGGGGCATGCTGCTTTAACTTTGCCCTCTAGCTGTCAGAAGATGAATAATGCTGCTTTAATTAGATTTTATTAGGATGATTACAATTGCTCTTTCATTTGTGTTGACCAAAAAAATGGTGTTGTGCATAAAAAGCTATGCCAATAATGTCAATATTATAATTAATATTATTATTATGATTATGTTAATTATTTCCATTATGGCCCCATTGCAGCTTTGTGTCTTTCCCCTTTTTCAGAGTCGGACCTCGATGACTGTCGCTTCCCATGCCAGGCCAACTCGCCCACAGAGAGCCTCTCCTCACAGTAAGCCTCGCTCGTCCATCTGCTCCACGGCCACTCACTTACCTTCACATGTGAGACATTCGGTGACAAGGTGACAGGAAGTGACGCTTCAGTGACAGGAAGTGACACCTCAGTGACAGCGTGTTGCGTCGTGGCGTCGGACGAACACCACCTCCCTGGGTCATGAACACCACCTCCCTCAGTCATGAACACCACCTCCCTGGGTCATGAACACCACCTCCCTGGGTCATGAACACCACCTCTCTGGGTCATGAACACCACCTCCCTGGGTCATGAACACCACCTCCCTGGGTCATGAACACCACCTCCCTCAGTCATGAACACCACCTCCCTGGGTCATGAACACCACCTCCCTCAGTCATGAACACCACCTCCCTGGGTCATGAACACCACCTCCCTGGGTCATGAACACCACCTCCCTGGGTCATGAACACCACCTCCCTCAGTCATGAACACCACCTCCCTGGGTCATGAACACCACCTCCCTCAGTCATGAACACCACCTCCCTGGGTCATGAACACCACCTCCCTCAGTCATGAACACCACCTCCCTGGGTCATGAACACCACCTCCCTCAGTCATGAACACCACCTCCCTGGGTCATGAACACCACCTCCCTCAGTCATGAACACCACCTCCCTGGGTCATGAACACCACCTCCCTCAGTCATGAACACCACCTCGCTGGGTCATGAACACCACCTCCCTGGGTCATGAACACCACCTCGCTGGGTCATGAACACCACCTCCCTGGGTCATGAACACCACCTCGCTGGGTCATGAACACCACCTCCCTGGGTCATGAACACCACCTCCCTCAGTCATGAACACCACCTCCCTGGGTCATGAACACCACCTCCCTCAGTCATGAACACCACCTCGCTGGGTCATGAACACCACCTCCCTGGGTCATGAACACCACCTCCCTGGGTCATGAGCACCACCTCCCTGGGTCATGAACACCACCTCTCTGGGTCATGAACACCACCTCCCTGGGTCATGAGCACCACCTCTCTGGGTCATGAGCACCACCTCCCTGGGTCATGAACACCACCCACCTGGGTCATGAGCACCACCTCGCTGGGTCATGAACACCACCTCCCTGGGTCATGAACACACCTCCCTGGGTCATGAACACCACCTCCCTCAGTCATGAACACCACCTCCCTGGGTCATGAACACCACCTCCCTCAGTCATGAACACCACCTCGCTGGGTCATGAACACCACCTCCCTGGGTCATGAACACCACCTCGCTGGGTCATGAACACCACCTCCCTGGGTCATGAACACCACCTCCCTCAGTCATGAACACCACCTCGCTGGGTCATGAACACCACCTCCCTGGGTCATGAACACCACCTCCCTGGGTCATGAACACCACCTCTCTGGGTCATGAACACCACCTCCCTGGGTCATGAGCACCACCTCTCTGGGTCATGATCACCACCTCCCTGGGTCATGAACACCACCCACCTGGGTCATGAGCACCACCTCGCTGGGTCATGAACACCACCTCCCTGGGTCATGAACACCACCTCCCTGGGTCATGAACACCACCTCCCTCAGTCATGAACACCACCTCCCTGGGTCATGAACACCACCTCCCTCAGTCATGAACACCACCTCGCTGGGTCATGAACACCACCTCCCTGGGTCATGAACACCACCTCGCTGGGTCATGAACACCACCTCCCTGGGTCATGAACACCACCTCCCTCAGTCATGAACACCACCTCGCTGGGTCATGAACACCACCTCCCTGGGTCATGAACACCACCTCCCTGGGTCATGAGCACCACCTCCCTGGGTCATGAACACCACCTCTCTGGGTCATGAACACCACCTCCCTGGGTCATGAGCACCACCTCTCTGGGTCATGAGCACCACCTCCCTGGGTCATGAACACCACCCACCTGGGTCATGAGCACCACCTCGCTGGGTCATGAACACCACCTCCCTGGGTCATGAACACCACCTCCCTGGGTCATGAACACCACCTCTCTGGGTCATGAACACCACCTCCCTGGGTCATGAACACCACCTCCCTGGGTCATGAGCACCACCTCCCTGGGTCATGAACACCACCTCGCTGGGTCATGAACACCACCTCCCTGGGTCATGAACACCACCTCCCTGGGTCATGAGCACCACCTCCCTGGGTCATGAACACCACCTCTCTGGGTCATGAGCACCACCTCTCTGGGTCATGAGCACCACCTCTCTGGGCCATGAGCACCACCTCCCTGGGTCATGAACACCACCCACCTGGGTCATGAGCACCACCTCGCTGGGTCATGAACACCACCTCGCTGGGTCATGAGCACCACCTCCCTGGGTCATGAACACCACCTCCCTGGGTCATGAGCACCACCTCCCTGGGTCATGAACACCACCTCCCTGGGTCATGAACACCACCTCTCTGGGTCATGAGCACCACCTCCCTGGGTCATGAACACCACCTCGCTGGGTCATGAGCACCACCTCCCTGGGTCATGAGCACCACCTCCCTGGGTCATGAACACCACCTCCCTGGGTGATGAACACCACCTCTCTGGGTCATGAACACCACCTCGCTGGGTCACCACCTCTCTGGGTCATGAGCACCACCTCCCTGGGTCATGAACACCACCTCCCTGGGTCATGAGCACCACCTCTCTGGGTCATGAGCACCACCTCCCTGGGTCATGAACACCACCCACCTGGGTCATGAGCACCACCTCGCTGGGTCATGAACACCACCTCCCTGGGTCATGAACACCACCTCCCTGGGTCATGAACACCACCTCTCTGGGTCATGAACACCACCTCCCTGGGTCATGAACACCACCTCCCTGGGTCATGAGCACCACCTCCCTGGGTCATGAACACCACCTCGCTGGGTCATGAACACCACCTCCCTGGGTCATGAACACCACCTCCCTGGGTCATGAGCACCACCTCCCTGGGTCATGAACACCACCTCTCTGGGTCATGAGCACCACCTCTCTGGGTCATGAGCACCACCTCTCTGGGCCATGAGCACCACCTCCCTGGGTCATGAACACCACCCACCTGGGTCATGAGCACCACCTCGCTGGGTCATGAACACCACCTCGCTGGGTCATGAGCACCACCTCCCTGGGTCATGAACACCACCTCCCTGGGTCATGAGCACCACCTCCCTGGGTCATGAACACCACCTCCCTGGGTCATGAACACCACCTCTCTGGGTCATGAGCACCACCTCCCTGGGTCATGAACACCACCTCGCTGGGTCATGAGCACCACCTCCCTGGGTCATGAGCACCACCTCCCTGGGTCATGAACACCACCTCCCTGGGTGATGAACACCACCTCTCTGGGTCATGAACACCACCTCGCTGGGTCACCACCTCTCTGGGTCATGAGCACCACCTCCCTGGGTCATGAACACCACCACCCTGGGTCATGAACACCACCTCCCTGGGTCATGAACACCACCTCCCTGGGTCATGAACACCACCTCGCTGGGTCATGAGCACCACCCACCTGGGTCATGAACACCACCACCCTGGGTCATGACATGAGCACCACCTCTCCGTGCCAACAGGCGGCGTTCCCGTCCAGCTGAAGTCCTACCCTCACCTTCCAGCCGACGTAAACGACTGTTTAGGCTTCTGAGAGCCCCGCCCCTCCCAGGGGGATTCTGACCTTGTCCTCTTGTCTCCCCCCCCCCCCCCCCCCCCCCCCAGGTCTCCCATGAGCTGTCTCCCCCTGCTGTTTGACCACAGAGACGGCGTGGGCCTGGGGCTCGCCACGCGCCCAGAGAACGTCCCGGCCGCCAGCTCCCACATCGAGCTGCTGCTGGAGAAGCACGGCAACGGGGAGATGGGCGTCAACAGTGAGTCCCCGTTAGTCCTCCGTGTTAGTCTGCTGCGGAGCCCCGCCCACTGGGAGGGAGTCACGCCCACTGGGAGGGAGCCCTGCCCACTGGGAGGCTGTGCACTGTGTGTGTGTGTGTGTGTGTGTGTGTGTGTGTGTGTGTCTGTGTGTGTGTGTGTGTGTGTGCATGTGTGTGTGTGTGTGTGTGCGTGTGTGTGTGTGTGTGCGTCTGTGTGTGTGTGTGTGTGTGTGTGTGTCTGTATGTGCGTATGTGTGTGTGAGTGTGTGTCTGTGTGTCGGTGAGTGTGTGTGTCTGTGTGTCGGTGAGTGTGTGTGTGTGTGTGTGTCTGTGTGTGTACGTAGGCATGCACATACATGTAGGTGTATGCATGTATGTGCACATACACGTACACATGTATGTGTGTGTGTGTTTCCTTAGCAGCTTTTTTAATCACACGAGCCCTCGTCTTATTGGTGTTCATAAATAATGTGAATCGTTGTAATGTATCAGCAGATGGATAAATCCGGATATATAGACAGTATATATATATATACAGTATATACAGTATATACAGTATATATAACCCCACTCTTTAAAACACTGGTAAGAATAACCATTCTAACTGTTATTGGCACTCTGTGTTATGGGAAATGTAATGCCTATTAAAAGATTTTCTGAAAACAGCAGAGAGGAAGCGCTCGTTCAAACGGCACATCAAAGCGAGGCGTAAGACAATGCAGGCCTTCATTGGCTGTATCTGCTCCTCTGTTAGGCCTGAGGGGTTGTTTTATATGCCCTTTCATGTTTAAATCCTCTTTGTACTTGGCTACCAAATTACTTCCGGATGCTCTTTTTGTCTTGTGTCTTCTGCTTCAAATAATCATTTACAGATTATATCCCCCCCCCCCACACACATCGCTAGCTTGTATCTCTGCCGTATCTGACCCTCTTATTCATCGGTGTTCTCTGGACACTGGCTGTGTTGACCGTCAACGAACACTCAGAGATCGACATGTCGAACCACCAGCACCAGAGCCCCTCCTCACCAGTAACGCGTTCACGTGAAGAACCGAAGCCTTCGCTTGTATTTCGGTCTATTCTTCAGTTCACTCGGTCAACTCTCCCTACTTCTGTCTTCGTCTGTCTCGGTGTGGCTTTCATTTCATGATGAAGACTGTCACAGAAGGCGGCCCACGCATCAATTATGGATGGTGGTCTGTAATCCCAGCCAGCCTGTGTCAAGAGAGTGTTTTGATTTTATTATTTTTTTGACTGAGATTTGTAGCTCTATTTATAGCATACAGATGACATCCACTATTCCCACAGTCCCGTGTCTGTATCTGTAAATATCCAGCCGCCCAAAAACCTTCAGGTCTTCCTTGTTCACAGACATCTGTGAGACTTCAGTGTTGTAGAGAGAGAGAGAGAGAGAGAGAGAAGAGAGAGAGAGAGAGAGAGAGAGAGAGAGAGAGAGAGAGAGAACAGACAGAAGAGAGCAAGACTTTGAAAAATAAACAAACAACATTTGCTTCCTCCCTCCCTACATTTCTCCACAATTGAGAAACATTGCATTCAGGCATCTGTGATTTACGGGCAAAGTCGAAAGTGAACCAGAGCAGATATCCCCTCAGAGTATTTCCCTCACCAATAGCTGATGGATGGCTCTGGCCTTTCTAACCAATCACAATCAAATCACAGCTCTTTGATGTCCACCACCTTCCCCCCCTGTAGTCGTGGAGATGCTGCAGTCGCTCCACTCCCTGCAGCAGGAGAACCAGCGGCTGCAGGACCAGATCCTGGGCCTGGCTGCCAAGAAGGAGCGTCTGCAGCTGCTGAACGTGGAGCTGGCCGTGCCCTTCCCTCCGCACGGCCTCGCCCACCCGGGCTCCCTGTACGCCTCGGCCCAGGTCAACTTCCTGTCCTCGGCCCACGGTGAGTTCAGGGGGAAATCCCTCTCGTCCCACGAGGGGGTCGCCATGTTTGCAGCCAGGGTTTTCACAATGAACCCTCAGGCCATGAACAGTCAAAAACACAAACGTCTGCAGCTCACAGTGAACACTACCGTAAGACGGCAGGCAACACCGGCCAGAAAACAACAAACACTAGCTCACGTCTGAGGTCGAGATATTGTACAATTCTATCATAAAATTCATAAAACAGACTATCATAAAAGAACAGAATAAGGGCTCGTTCCCAACGGGATTTCAAGTCTTGTCCTCGAGACATTTTGTTTATTGGTCTGTTCTGTTTGTTGTTGTGTCCGGCCATGTTTGTCTCAAGGAGAGGACTGAGACCTGAGAACTGTTGTGTTGATATTACCGAATCGTCGTTGCCATCTCAACTCCTTTTGATGACACACAGTCAGCTCGCCGTCACGCTTCCATTGTTTCCCTCCGCCAACAACTCGTCTCTCTCGCCAGACGTTCTCACTGAGTGAGACGGTGCTGTTGTGTTGGACACAGTAGCAAACCGACCGTGGTCAAGCGAAAGGCAGAGAAACCAGTTTTACGTCTCTGTGGGGCTCGTTTTCATGATGCCAGAATATAAACTGTGCCGGTCGGTGGCAAAAACACGCACCTTAAGCGGGCGTACTTAGACAGGCGTGATGGCTCCCAGGGATTAGACCGCAGCCCTTGTTAGTATAGTATATATACTCTTTTGATCCCGTGAGGGAAATTTGGTCTCTGCATTTATCCCAATCCGTGAATTAGTGAAACACACTCAGCACACAGTGATCACAAAGTGAGGTGAAGCACACACTAATCCCGGCGCAGTAACAGCGGCGCTTGGGGAGCAGTGAGGTTGCTCAAGGGCGTTGCTCAAGGGCACTTCAGCCGTTCCCGCTGGGTTCGAACCGGCAAGCCTCCATTTGACAAGTCCGAAGCCCTAACCAGTAAGCCGCGGCTGCCCGTGGTGGACTACAGCTGCAGTGTTCGTCCCTCAGACACAAAATGATCCGAAAATTGGGTTGAGAAATCACAAGGTTCTGCTTTAACATTGAGCCGCTCCCCTGGTGGAGCTGTGTCGCCAGCAGACACACAGCAGGGCTGGTGACCTGCCTGCCAAGGGTATCCTTCCCCGACACGGCTGGCTGTCTTTTATAACACTCTCTCAGCGCTGGAACTCAAACCGCTTTTCTGATGCTCCAAAATATTTACAGGATGAGTCGTCTACCGACTTGAAATGACCACTTAAGAAATGACTTTCTAGGAAGTCGACCGAGGAAAATTGGAGTGAGTTTCTAGGAACCTTGGAATGAGGTTACGTGTTTATTGACACCAGTGTGTCAATACATGTGTTGGACACCTGGTGTTGATAAATGTGTTTTGTGCCTGAAGTGAATGTCTTTTACGTTTCTCTTCTTCTCAGAGTGGACCACAATGTTTCGCTTACATGTTAAAATCACTAAAAGCTTTGTCTGGGGAGAAAGCCCCCAGACGAACATGTCCACATTTTCACCTTGCAGGTCTGTTATGACCCAGATTTGTATTGGATCATATGCCATATCATATTGTATGTCCTAATGCTACAATGTCAAATGCACAGGTGTTCTGAGTTGCACACCCTTCAGTCTACACTACGCATGCTTGTCCCAAACTATAAACAACGCGTACCGATGCGTACGTTTAGAAGCCCTCAGAAACGCTGGTGTAGATGTGTTGTGACTTTCTTAGCTCCAAGTCCCTCTGGTTGTGTGCCTGCTGTTCCCATAGAAACCCTGTGCACCAATAAGAGTCCTCTGTCCAAAGCCTGCTTCCTGAATGACACCTCCTTCGTTACCTCTTCTGAGGTGAGAGCCCGGGTGTCTGTCTGTCTTCCTCAAACCCCACCATGCCCCAGTCGAACGATATCCCCAAATCATCCTGTCTGTGTGTAAAAGATTAACATCCTGTTGTCATGTCAAAGACTCACATCCTGTTTACGTGTAAAAGATTCACGGGTAGTAAGTGTACATAAATGACTGCAGTTACATTATATAGCAGTAGCAGAGGGGGTACAACGTTTTTGTATTGTACTTCAGTACATAGAGTTTCTCTGGTTGCACTGCCACACCATCTCGAATCCTGTCCATTAGAATCAAAATCAGAATCAGAATCAAGTTTATTGCCAAGTAGGTTTGCATTGAATTTGACTTGGTGCAATTGGTGCAAAGAAAAACAGTATTAAAATATAAGTAATATAAATATATATACAATGAGGTTAGCCTTAACCCTAACTATATTAAATACTATATTAAATAATGTAGACATTAATAGGGTTAGAGATGGTATGCCAATGTTACTTAATGTCTAATTAATGTACCCTTATTGTAAATTCTTACTGATTCATATACATTCATGATACCTGATCTGGATTGGCTGAGTGCTGCTAGATTTGTATGAACTCATGCCTTTATATGTCTTGAAAATCTTCCCTTTCTGGAACAAATCCTTCAAAACTTTGGTCTATAAACAAAACTGTTGCATCACATGAACATAACATAACCACATAACATAACATAACCACATAACATAACATAATCACATAACATAACATAACCACATAACATAACCACATAACATAACCACATAACATAACCACATAACATAACATAATCACATAACATAACCACATAACATAACCACATAACATAACATAATCACATAACATAACCACATAACATAACCACATAACATAACATAACCACATAACATAACATAATCACATAACATAACCACATAACATAACATAATCACATAACATAACATAACCACATAACATAACCACATAACATAACCACATAACATAACATAATCACATAACATAACCTGTCTGCGTTCTCTTGCGTTTCCATCGTGGCCTCCAGGAGCTGCACTCCGGCAGTCCGTCCCGCAGTAGCTCCTCCCTCTCCTTCCAGAGCACCCCGCCTCCTCAGCAGAGCCCCGCCCCCTTCGGCCAGCCCCTCCTGAACGGACTGGGCCGGGGTCTGTGCGACGGCACGGCGGGCCACTCCGCCCTCCCCGCCGGCGCCGGCGGTCTCGTCTCCTCGCTGGCCGGAAGCCCGCAGCTGAGCGTGAGCGGCGTGCCGGGCGGCCTCAACGGCGTCATCCAGTCGCCGGCGCAGGGCGGTGCCCAGCCGGCGCTGCCCGCCCTGCGGCCGCAGGCCCCGCCCCTCAACCCCCAGGCGCTGGCCCAGGGCCTGCAGCTGCCCAAGAGCGCCAGCCCGTACGTACCCGGCGTTCTGGAGCGCGTCTTTAAGAGCGTCTGTGGGCTGAGACACAGGGAGGCCGAGGTGCCTGCGCCGTCCCCAGCTGTTGTTTATGTTTCATCATTAATAACAGTGGAGTCGTGTTGCCAGAGCCTGGGCTTCATTTTATGTCCGCCTGCAGACCAGCTTTATTTAAACCCCATTATTAGTTTTTACTAACCGATGGTTAACCAATGGTTAACCTAGCAATTGGACTGCTTGGAACCTGTTCTGGTGACGTGCACCACTGTATTAACACCAATGAAGTGTTTCGCTTCATCTGGCAAATGTACTTGTCAGTCGCTTTGGACAATAGCGTCTGCTTTTAAATGCCCCTGAATGTAAATGTGAAGATGTTTCCGTGGACCTGGCGGTGTCTATTGGTGGCGCGGCAGAGATGTCAGCTAGCAGCTGGGTTACCTGTCCGCTGGGTTACCAGCGGACAGGTAACCCAGCGGAACCGTTAATTCTGGTGTCTGCGAATGAGGGCTAATCTTCTTGGACACTCATAGCACAATGCCACGGTGTGTGTGTGGTGTGTTTCATATTCAAATTCAAGTCATAATTACGCTCACGTACACAACGACGGAACTGAAAAAGTAACACAAAGTGGTTGTGGGTCATTACCATGGGGATAACAGCCCCCCCCCCCCCTTCCTTGGACCATCTGAACCAGTGACCTCCATCTGAACCAGTGGGTCCACTGGCTCTCTAAGGCCCGTCGGCCGGCCAAACCCAAAGATGGACTCCATTTCTGTCTGCCTGTCGTCTCTCTGCCCAGCCAGGGCTGCACGGCTCTGAACGCGCTCACTGGTGGTTATAAATCACAGTAACTAACTTCAGTCACCGTGGCAATCATTAACTAAAACCATTACATTTCCCTTCATATTTTCTGACAACTAAGTTCATAGTACGTCCTCTCGATTCCTTTGTATGTCTCGACGTGAAGAAATTGACATTAAAGCTACTTTGAAGTTTGAACTTTGAACTAACAATAACTTGTATTCAAATTCAAAGCTCATAAAGTAACTTACATGTTAATTTATATGTTATGAAATTGAATAGCCAAGCTTGAAAATATATGTTGATGAAACATTGGAAGGTTCCCATGATGATAAATCCACCACGTGTGTCTGGTCTCCAGCGCTGTGCGGAGCGAGGCCGTCTGGGACTCCGTTCACCGTGACGCTCACTGTGGGTGGTTGTATTGCAGGTCCGCCATGCTGTCCGAGCAGCAGAAGCAGGTGCTCCTGCAGCAGCAGCAGCAGCAGCTCCAGCAGTTCCTCACGTCGCAGAACTTCACTCCCGTACGCACCGTCCCTCCCGACCACGCCCTCATGCAAAACAAACGCCGCCTTCAGGGCAGTCATAGCGTCCGTGTGTCGATCGCATGACCTGATCATTAATGTCCTCTCAAAGGTTAAAACTACACTCACTAGACTAACTCACTGAGTCAAACAAGCAGGGACGTCAGTGCACAGGAGAATCGAGGGATTTCCTGTGAAAGGTTCTAGTGTGTGTGTGTGTGTCGCGGTGCTTCAGGTGCATGTAGTGATCAACTGCGCCCCCCTCTGGCCCCTCCAGGAGCAGCAGGCGGTGGTCTACCAGATGCTGCAGCAGCAGAGACAGAGAGAGCTGCAGCGCATCACGCTGGCGGGGGCGCTGGGCTCCAGCCCGGCCTCGCCCATGATCGCCCAGTCCCCCGTTCTGCTGTCCTCCTCCTCCTCCACCACCACCACCACCACCTCCTCCCCGCTGCCCGGGAGTCAAGGCAGCGCCGCGGCCCTGTTTGGGCTGCAGGACGCCGCGCTTCACAAGACCGGGGTGAGTCAGAGCCAGCCGGCCGGTTTACTGTAGTGAACGTTATGGTGAAGCTGGGGAAAGGTCGTTCGGCTCATTGTCGTTTTCATTTCAGGCCACAGGTGAGAAGGGCGGCGACAAGAATGGGTAGTTCAGAGGGATGAGGACTTCAACAGTGCATTGATTGGAAGTAGCTTCAAATCAGGATCGATCAGGTGTAATTGAAACTGTGCTGCGCCCCGACAAACAAGAGGTAAACATTGGTACCTCATGTAAGACTTTTTTAACAGTCTTCTTTTGTTTTTCTTATCATCTCTATCTTAAGGCCTGTTTTATGAATGTATCATGGGATGGAGTGTAAAGTTAAGCGTTCTTTTTCGTATCTTTATTTGTGTTTGTATGTTTTTTTTATATTCTTTCAGTGGTTCTTCTACTATTTTTGTGTAGGCAGCTTACAGAGAGTGTGAATCCAGTGCTCTCTCATTGAATTGCACTAATTTGTTAACTCGACCAATTGAGCAGCTTTTCTGTTGGTCGGGAGCGACTTACGGCCTATCCCTGCAGCTGGTCAGAGTCTCGTGGATAAGACCCGCCTACAAGTTTAAACTATATATCTATATATCTATACACGAGGCCAAAATGCTCCTCATTTGACTGCTCAGGCCTTGACCATGGTTCACATTCCCTCCACCTGAACCAATATTACCACCCAGCCGGGTCAGTCTGTGGACAATTAGAACTTTTTGATCTCATGTCACCTTCTTGAAACCTCAGAAGTCTTCCTTCTTGACACCCTGCCCTCCCTGTGTTTACACCTCACTCAAAATGGAATTCTATATATCGCTGCCTCCTACTAGCACTTATTATTTAAATGAATACTGATGCCACCGTTTTGACATGCCGGCGCTTTGTAACCGACACACTGTTTGAAAGAGTTGTAACCTCAGAAATGTTGCTGCGGGTCCTTTTCCTTACCGATTCAATATAGTGTGATGGGAATTCATGAATTGCTGCATTGCGACAATTGTCTAATTTATAATTCAAATGCCTTTCTGGTGTTAACTTGAGTTCCCTTTTAAATATGACTTTAAAGCTAAACCAACATGTCAAAAATGTCTATTATTTTATTAAATCCCTTGTAGGAATTTATAGATAAATTATATCCCACATGTTGCTCGCGAGATTAAGCAGGCTAAACCAAACTTTTGCAACTTGTAAGAAATTAACTGTATATCTTAAACCAGTGAGCACTTTGCATATTAGTAGCGAGCAGAGACAAGTTGGTCATCAACAAAGTACCTTTCCTGAAGAAGTTTGGTACTTATGGTCCATTAGGGGCTGTCAAGTTTCTTGTGTCAATGAGGATTTTGCACTCTGTATTCGGGGCCTGTTCCAGAAAGCTGAATTTCTAACTCAGCAAGAGATGTTCCTAATGAATCCCCAAATGCTGTGAATTGTAATGGTTCTTAAAGGTGTAGTGTCTTGGGTTTTGTGGTATATAGCGGTTGCAGATTGCAAACAACTGAACTTGCCAACGATAAAGTAGAAGCTATGGTGGTCCGTACTGGCCTTTTAGGTGCCAGTACTTCCAAAATGATGTCATCATCTACGACAGCATAGATTAGCCAAGTGTCGAGTGATGAGGTTCCTTGATAGATGTATACAGTATACATGTATATGTATACTATATAGTATATATTGTATACATTTAGTCAGTAAAAATATAGGCCAAAGCTTACAAGTAAGATATGATTAGAGATGCGAAGATAGATTATGAGTAAATCGCTATCTCGCCATCTCCAGATCCGTTTGTCTCTTCTAGGCTCCTGTAGAGACATGGTGGTGCCCCCCTATATAGATATTCTATATCATTCTAGGGTTACGTAAACAATTCTTATTTTCATAGAACATTACACTAATTAAAACTATTTAGACCACTAAACTCTACACACCACACCTTTAAAGCCTCCCTAAGAATGTACAGTTGTCACTATTCACACTCAAACCCATCTGGTTTAGGTGAACGCAAACCCCCCCCCCAAAAAAAGTTGACATTGCCTGTTTGCGCTAAATCAATTTCCCCGACACTGCTTCCTAAAACAGGCCCCTGAAGTCTAAGTTGGGTTTAGA
>JAXIVH010000001.1:18950030-18985030 GCA_036785325.1 Urophycis tenuis
ACGGGCGTCGTAAATCAAGTTTGATTCGAATAAGAGGATGAATGCGCGTCTAATAATTGCAGTGCGTAAAGGATGCGCGGAAACCTTCGGATGGCAGAGATTGCTTCCTGCTTCCTCATCAATGGTAAGAGGTGTTTAGTTATGCATTATTTCTGTCATAATCAAACCACATAGTGGTTGTACTATTAAAAACAATCTTAAATGACTGATTGATTACTGAAGTATACTTATTGTATCTAGATATGCGGGGAGGAGGGGGGCGAAGTGCAATGAAAGTATACTATGAAGATCATTAAATCTACAAAAAAGAAATGTCCTTCGTTGTCGATGTGTGCGTCCCGGATCTGTTACCACGCCCTTCAATCACCTATGGCACGGACACACTAGAGTACTATAGGACACACTGGCTGGGAGGCTGGGACCCACTCACTGCAGTCCTGCAGAGTCTATGACCCGAGCCAGCATGTGCCTCCACTGTGGACATAACCTTTGCAGACTGGTGGTCTTTACGTTGATGTTGATGGGGCTGCGATGTGTGTACATCTGTTTCTGAGTAGATACCGAGCTGCCTCCAGTCGACAGCACCTGTAGTTGCTGCTAGAATGCCCTACCGGGTGAAGGTGTCGGCTGGGAAACGGTACTCGTGGTGTGCATGTGGACACAGCAAAAAGCAGGTGAGGGTGAAGAACTGATGCCAAATAAATTTGACCAAAAAAAAAACTTTTTTGTGTAGCATAGGACAACGTTTATAACCCGGCCACAACACAATTTTAAAGAACATTGTGGAGTTTTTTGGGGGGTCTGGGGTATATTGAGCTCCTTGCAGTGTATTATTTGTTAATATATATTTTGCTGACCATTTGCTTTTTTTATTGAACTCCGAAGTCCTCCATTACGGATGTTTTGTTTGTGTTTGATTGTTGACAGCCCTTCTGCGACGGCGCACACAAGACCAAAGCCCCAAGCATCCCCCCGGTGCGCTTCACCCCCGACAAAGACGGACACCTCATGCTGTGTGCTTGTAAACAAACTGCAAACCAGCCGTACTGCGATGGGACTCATTTTAAAGTTATATTCCAGGATGTCGTCAAGTCAGTGAAGAAAGTATTTAAATCATAAAGAAAACGAGAAGGGACACGTTGTATCATATGCTGTAATATCATCCTGTATATGCTGTATAATTTTCTCCATACACTAATTAATATGTTGTATTAATATGTTAATATGGTGGTTTTTATAAACATACATAAATAAAGTTAGCCCGTCCTCTTTGAGCAGACACGTGATTCTTCCGGAAGTGACCCGTGTTTGATTGGAGCTGCTGAGCGCACGGCGACTTCTTGCAAGGAGTTGCAGTGTGTTGCTGATACTCATTCATGTACTGGAAGTCAAATCTCTGAACGCGTCGCAGCGATTCTCCTAAATCGGGTTTGGATAAGCTTGTTGTAGCTCCTATAGGCTACTTGAAGCATAGAAATCATGAACATCCTATGTTCAAATTTACCACTGACATGGATTACATCAACCTTGAAGTCGTTAGCAATGACACCTATGTCATGTTCAACGGTAGGTTCTATTTATGTATATGTGATCAACACTGATTGTAGTCATTTGTCATTTGCCTGATTTCTAAATGTTTTAGTGCCTTCATTATGCGCAGGTCATGCTCTCCACACTTCCTACAAAAGCAGTCATTGCCTCGAAAAAGCCTTATAAGGTTGAGCTTGTTGGTGGGAAGCGTTACTCGTGGTGTACCTGTGGCCACAGCAAGAAACAGGTAGGAAAGTATCACGTTAGTGTTCAGCACGTTTCCTTTGCTGTCTAGTCCTTTATCTGAACCTATTCCCCCTCAATCGGCAGCCTTTCTGTGATGGTTCCCACAAGACTAAAGCCCAGGGCATGGCTCCACTTCGCTTTGTGGTTGAAAAAGACTCCACGGTGTGGTTGTGTGGTTGCAAGTACACCAATAATGCCCCTTTCTGTGATGGCACACACAAGATGGACTTCATCGCATCTGCAACACTGGCTGAGGAAAGTGATTTGAAGAGCTGAGCTGACTACACATTATGCTCCGTAACCCTGCCAGAACTTACTCGACAAACGAAGACGTCTTGTGAATCGCTTTACAACCTCTTACATCCCAAGCCACTGGCATGGCATCATGCAAAATGGATAGAAGACACACTTTTTAGAATAATTGTTTCGCACTTTACCTTGATACTGTCATTATAACTCTATTGGCTGTCATAAGCTCGCCATGTCAGGAATTGGGTTTGTTTATGATTTATTTGGGGGTCTGTTCACTTGCACTTAAAGCTGAGCCACAGAAAGTTTTGAATGTTACACTGGAATTTTGTAATTGTAACAATTTTCAAATGTATAATCGTTATGTGTTCAGAACTGTAAAATAAAAATGTCATACATAATTTGCAACAGTATTCATTGATATACCTGATACATTTAGAAGACAAAAAAACTACAGTTGACAAACAGGGTAAGTAAACATTTTATTGACCTAAAACATGCACATGTCTGGAAAAAACAAGTGGGTTCAAAGGAAACAATGAATGGCCATTGATGGAAATTCCACATATAGTTTAATATTTCATTTGCTTCAATTTCTTTTTCCAAAACATTTGAACAATGACTTTTCGGCAAATACCGTGGTAGTGCTTGAAGTTAGAGAACGTCTTTCAACACATCGGTTCGTGGATTACATGGACTGATTTTCGACCAAGCACATTTTGTAATGCAACGTGTTCTCCATCCGCTGAGGGGTTTACAGTACCAATTGAGTGGTTGCTTCTGTCTCCTTTTTTACACAGTAGTCACATGACTGCAAAATGCAATATTTGACTGGGAATTGGGCCGCAATGCCGATGAAGCATTTTGTCTTCGCATCTTCGCCAAATTTGATGAACACTGATGGACCGAGGGAAACGGAACAGACCTACGTCATATACAATACAAAACAATTATGTTGTATAAAAGATAGTTTATACATATGTATACACACATGCTTACATTCTATACATACTGTACAGTTTGTATGTGTGCCTTGCTCTACACTAACACACATAACCACACGCACACATACAAGAGTCTATTTGGCTGCATTTTTCAGTCTTTTCAGAGGCGGTCAGTCCTTTTTACCCAGTCTGAGGAAAGTCTTCAGCCCTCCTCTTGAGTAGTAAGCAAACTGAAGACGGGGGTGGGGGGGGGGGTGGTGTGGACCACCGTCCTCTGCTACTGTATACAAACACACGCACGCACAGACACGCATTCACGCGCGTGCGCCCCTCTAGGTGGGCGGCTGCAGGTTGCTTTTGTCCCCGCCCCTCGCCTCCTCCTTCCCCGCCGCCGTCCCGTTCACTGTCACTTTGCGGGCGTTGCCGCCGGCCTTGGAGGCCAGCGAGTGCCGCTGGCCGTTGTTGCTGCTCACCGCCGTGCCGTTGGGGCTCTGGGCGGCGGCGGCGGCGGCGGGGGGCGACGGGTTGTGGGAGCCGGCGGGGCTGGGGGCCGATGGCGCCCGGGACGGCTGGCCGCCGGCGGCGGCGGCGGCGGCAGGGCTGTGGACCTTGTCGCTCTGGGAGTCGCTCTCCGAGGCGGGGCTGGTGTTGACGCCGTCCGAGTGGCCCTGGGCGGCCGACTGCGACGCCCGCCGGCGCTTCCGCGTGGGCTTGACGAGGTACTGCAGGGGGATGGGTCCGGTCTGCAGGGGGGGGGGGGGGACATGGTGAGGTCAGCCCGGCGCTCTGTGGGGCGCTTATTCACCGTTTCTTTGTGTTGAATCGTTGCAGACACGTTTCATAGTTGAATAAACGTAGTTAAGTGGCGCTGTATTACAAACGCTGGCATCGTTTGAAGAAAAAGGTGTTGGGTTAATGAAAGGATTAGTGAAAGATAATAATATAATTTGTGGGGTTACAAAGGTGTTGATGTGAATACTGATCATCTGGTTTAGTTCAAGCCAAACATAATTACCAGATACTAAATATTTCATATTAGATATTCCGTGTACAACAATCAATACAATGACGGTAATCAGCCTCTTCTACCCAGCAGCATGTGAAACTTCAATTATTGGACTCATGATTTCATTATTACACAGCTTCATGAAACAACGGTGCACATGAAGCACATGATGTACAGCTACATCATAAAATGGTCACTCACTCGTCTCCACTCATAGAAGTAGGCAATGTCCATTAGTGTGTAATAATCCTTCAACGGCTCATCCCCATACAAAACCTCCACCTGCACAAGACGAGAACACAACAAAACACATTGGACACGAAACCAAGTGGACACCAACCTGCCAAGTTCTCCTCTGCCACAAGTTCACCAACGGCTGTGGTTCTCTGTTCATTTAGTCGGCTAAAATGCTTCATCATACAGTGAATTACGATCAATGTAATTAAGGAGCAGGTAGGTGATAAGGAATGTTTCACAAGGTTGCATGCAGGTAGAATGTAGACATAAGGGATTCAACCCAGAAGCTTCCAGCTGGTTGTCAAAACCCAGGCCCCCCCCTCCCCCTATTCCGATTTGCACGTCCCCAAATCCCCCAAAAGCTTGTTCAAACACATCCCACATGATGGTATTTAACGGTACTCCAGTCCAGTGGATTTTCTCGTTTGTTGGTCATCGGCAATTGAGCAGACTTAGGTGCTTATCACCGATCCTTTTCTATTTAAATCTTCATCTTTCCCAAATTATGCCGAATGTAGATTCAATTTAATGGCGCGCTTGTGCGCTACAACGATTGCTCGGCGGAGCTGTGATTCGCCAAAGTAGGCTAGTGTGTTAAACTGATTCAGCCCTGTGCTCTCCCATCAGCCCCTGCTAAGAAGGCTTTCTGTGGCGAGTCATTCTAGGGATCTGAATACCACTAATTGACCGTCCATCATGTCGAACCCACCGTGCCGTTTACATCACTGCCGTAATAAAAAAAAAGTGAAAGCCGCTTGCTAGGTGTGAGGCAGGCCGGCCTACCCGATAGCTGCTGGGAATGTCCATCTTGCTCCGGAGGAACTTTGCTAAGTGCATGACGGACATCGCTGCTGGGCACTGTAGAAAACGCTTGCCGTTGGACTAGAGTGGGCAGCGGGGAGACGAAGGACAGTCTGCATTAGAAACAATGTTGTGGTTTTCGGCAAATCCTCTTTCTTTGTAACGGGAAGATAAAAAAAGTCTCACCTTGTCCCCGTCTGTGTCTGAGCGAGGCCTTTCAACACTTCTGTAAATTAATAAAAGGAAACAAGATTGTCACGCTGTAATTACCCACTCATTCTGCCCCGGTGATGCAAAACACGACTGGAGAGCTTCTCCAAATATCCACCGCAAAGGAGCAAAAAGATTTAGTATCTGAGACAGGGCTCCTCGTCTTGGCCTGACAGTCTCAGGCTCATTGGTGTGTGATTATAGGTTTGATGTATTGCTCAAGGACACCCAAACTACTGCCGCAGAGACCGGGGGATTCAAACATGCAAGCCAGATTTGATCCAACTAATGAAATGGTTCCACCTGTTTTTAAATGTGTCTTTGTCTAATGTATTTGTCTAACTAATGTACTATTACTATTCTGTCATATAGCCGACACTTCCATCCAAAACGATTCACAGTTCATCCAGATGTTAAGGATGCCTGACCCCAGATGTTGGGGTCAGGCATCTCGCCATCCGGCGCCCCCAGGCAGACCGCAGCGGTTTGAACCTCTCTGGAAGGGAAGCGTCGGAACTCACTTGTTCCTCTCGTAGAACTGTATAGACAAGCTGATGATCTCGTCCTCTGCTATGTTGAACGTCTCCACCACCTCTCCCGGCTCCAGCACCCGGTTCTCTGCATAGAAGTCCCGCCTCCGTTTCATCTCGTCTGAAGTGAAGACGCACACAAAAGGACGCGTCAACAGTCCCTCCTCCCCTCAGGCCCGCGCCAAGCGCGCATCAGAGACACGCTTAATTAATGTCTGAAGGCATTAAGGCAGTGCTTAATGGTGCTCACCTTTAAATAACCCAGGAACAAGTTTGTAGACGATATCTTGTAGTGTTTTGTCCGCTCTGCGAAAAAGGGAGTCATTTTTGGAGTCACTACTTGAGTTTTGACTTGCATGAAGAGCTGACAGGCAATTCAACATCTCACAGCTTACCTTATGCTTAGCTGTGGGCATGTCTTGTGTACCTGGACGTCACATCGAGGGCAGAACTTATTCGTCTCCAGAAAGGTAACAATGCATGTTTTACAAACTGGGGGGGAAAAGGAAATCACATGGAGAAATTAAATACACGATTCAAAAGACACAGATGGATACACTTACATGCATCCATTCTGTACATGTATGACGTTAAAGTCAAGCAGAAATAACCAAGTCTCTGACTAATGAGAATGCTTATTGCCTTCATCCAACTTCATAAAACCAGATTCTACTGTGGTGAAGTCTTACAGTACAAGGCCAACCTCTCATCCAGCTACCATTTAACAACTCGTTATTGATGCCCTGTTTACTAAATGTGACACGTGTGTATACACTTCATATTAATGGGTAAATCAGGTAATAGATTCTAAAAAATAACAATAGTAACAATCATGTAAAAACTTACATGAGTGTAGACACTCCACAATAGTCGTGGCATCGATGAAATAACCAGCACACAGTGGGCAAGTTAGATGTGGATTGAGATCTGTGATTTTAACACAGTCGGGTTGCATTTTATCCATCTGTAGAGATCTGCGATGGAACAAAATACCATTGTAATGGAATACAAAACATCCCAGCACAGTATCATTCCATAAGTAGGCTAGAGCTGTTTCACTGAGCATGGTGTGTTGGTTGTTCACTGTGATAAATAAGGGTCTTGAAAAGTGACCCAGTGTGGTCTGCAGCACGTCCGCGAAACAACAATACTGATTATCCACAACAATGGTTATCGATTGACGAACAAACAAGTTAGAGATAGTATTAATAACAGTTGTAAGATTCAAATGTATATTTCGACTCCATTTGGCCAGATTGAGTGGTCTTGGTCTGTAGAAGACTGGACTATTCAGCTGCCCCTGTGTGGCCTCATCTCGTGCATCACTACTACTTCGCCAGCGGAGCAACAAAGAGCCTTTACATTTTGCCATTGCATTTCACTGCAATCGGCGACAAAATAAAAACACACGCAGAGCAAATAATTATTTTAGAATTGGAAAGGGAAAAAATAATCGCACTGATACACAAAGCAGCCATCTTAAATCCACTGACAGTGTTGTATCAGAGGCGAACAAGAGAGGTTCAAAATGTGACACCGTGCACTCCTGTGTGTATTTCAGCGAAGCTGTGCATAGCGTTCCATAAATAACCGTTAGCGAGTATTCATACCTACCAGATGAGACATATAAGTATACAATTCCTCCCGGCGAGAATCCAGGTAAATTATTTGGACTTGGTTAGAATTTGCAGCAGCGCCAGAAAATGGCTTTTTTCAGCACCGCCAGAGGACCGCCCATTTTGTATCACGTGACATTATTTTGTCGCCTTTTGCAATCCAGGCTGGTGTTCACCTCCATAATGTTCACCTCCTCACACTGGACTGTACACAGGCTTAATGTGTTCACCTCCATCCAGTGGACGGTACACAGGCTTAATGTGTTCACCTCCATAGTGTTCACCTCCGTAGTGTTCACCTCCATCACAGTGGACGGTACACAGCTATGGTACACAGGCGTGGAGCAAGTGATGCCTTGCCTTTCGGTACTCATCATACATGATGATATGCATGCCATGTCACGACAGTAATTGTTGTATTTCCCCTCGCAGTCTTTGCTGTGTGCCGAGCTTGTCTTGCTGCGGCTGGCTGTGGCGCCTTTGTTTACATCACCGAAATAAATCAGTTACCGTCAAATTACTATTTAACAGTGTTTTATTCTTGTAATGTAGATTATATTACTATGTTGTTACATCGGTATACCGTTGTCAGCGATGCTTGGTAGTAGTTGATAGTTTTGTGATTTGGTACTTTGTGGTTACAGCACACTAAACAAACGTGTCCAGACTCTGTTTGCTGTTCCCTTCTTCATTGTTCAATTATTTACAAGAATAAACTTTCACGAACAACCACAAAATGCGCAACAACAAAAAAAAAAAGCAGTGCTGTTGCTGGCCGCTCCGGTGCCCAGCTCCCATGCAGACCATGTGTCTAGATGGTGGGTGTGTAGTTTTACCTGCAGCCTTTTGGGGGTGCACTTTACTTTGGATTGCAATCACGGGCGCCATCTTGGGGAGACCCCCAAACGCCAGTGACAACAATCTCAGGCGCATCATTATGGGATTACTTACTTCTAAATAAATAAGGGCTCGGATGATTTAGGCTCGCAGTCAGTCACCGACTGGAGGGCGGAGGGTGTTCAGCTCCAGTCCCCGGGTCGTGGAGGCCGGATGGCCGGCTAGCCAGCTGCTCTGTGCGCCGCTCTCTCCGGACTCAACCGTCGGCCTGCTCTGGAGGGAAGGGTGGTGACGGCGCAGAATGCAAGATCGTCGATCCATCAAAAGATATTATCTGATCGAAGACGCCGCAAGTCGGACCGCGAGCATGATGCACTTTTAATGGTTTACGCGCTTATCTCTTAAAAAAACAAACCCGAGTGTCTACATGCTACAGGGTTAGCCTCTTTAGCAGCCAGACATGTCATCCAACTGTACCAACGTAGCGCCGGTCAGCGCCAGCAAAACCAAGACGAAAAAGAAACATTTTATAGGACAAAAAGTGAAACTGTTCCGTGCAAGTGAGCCTATTCTCAGCGTATTAATGTGGGGTGTCAACCATACGGTAAACCATTTACTTGTTCCGTGTTCGTTCGGATGTGACTTAAGTGTCTCACGCCTGCTGTTGTGATTTAGCTGAAGCTCGGCTGCCTTTTGGTCAGCTGCCTTCATCCATCAAGTACACTGCTGCTGCCCATCACTTGTGTTGATTACCGGTACAAGGATGTGTGCCAAGTTGTGTACATACTAGGCTACACTCAGAGAGATGTGTTGAGTTCCTTGTTCAGATCCCTTTTTAACCTGTGGTCGATAGGTTTTGCCGTGATTGTATGTGTATGGCACATGTTTTTAGAGGATCTAATGCTGAACCCTCGTCTCCGTGTGCTGAATGGTATTCATCGGCAATGAATGCATGGCACCATAAATACACTCGCATGAATCAGATTGTATATCAACACGTAATTCGGTCTTGGTGTTCCTGCGTAGCCGTGTCGTGAGCCGTGTTGTCGTATGCATGCCTTCCTGTGCAGCTCAGGGAGGGGTTTGACAGACGGAGCACCAAGTTGGAAGGCGAAGTAGCCCCCCAACTGCAGATGCCCATAGAGTCTTTTTAAACTCTCTGTCGTCACCAGACGGAATTGAGGCGGCCGAATATATTTCAGTTTAGTATTGCATGCGTCCAATGCAATTCAGGGACACGCGGCCTATAAATAGAACTGAAAACATTGCATTCATTTTTAGTTGAGCTTAGTGGCCATGAAAAGCAGAGGCGAAGGTCAGGCTGGTGGTGGTATCATTCTGCGCTCAATGTCTGGGTCGCATGAGTCCAGATTGTTCGTTTTGTTTTGTATTGATCCGTTTTCCTGAACCTCAATCTACCGAGTGTCGCATACATAAAACACTTTTTTTTTCAAACTGCCATCATATAATGACAGCCAACATCCCCTGCACGTTTGAACCATGACCAAACAACAGTCAGACATAACACTTGTTTCATAATGTTAACAAATAAATGTTTATCACAGACTATTGAAAAGATAGAATTTTGGAAAATTCCAGATCATTTTACATATCTGTAAAGGACCGGCAAGACACTTAATTAATGACGTCACTTGTGTTGTGTCATGTCAGTGATGCTCTCGTCTCTGGGAACCACGCAGTTGCTGATGATGTTATTCAAATGAATGCCTCTTCAGAGATGTTTGGCTTCAACGTGGACCACGGGCTGATGGCAACACTTTGTGATGATTTTAAAAGGGCACCTTGCCTCAGCCTCTTATGTTAGACTAGACTAACATAAGAGTAGACTGGAGTATGACAGAAGTGTGATTGCATTTTGCTGAACAGTAACATGCAGGCCGATTTACAACGTTCATGATAATTTGCCGTTAGGCTTTTAAGGAGAAATCTTATGTTTAATTCCATTATCTATAACACATGTAACAGAGTGCCTTTTTTTTGCTACTGGGTGCTTTTGCAGCTTTTTATGACTGTCCTTAAAAAAGCATACAGACTGAATCATGGGGTTTTACTACTTTTTGAATGTCATTCATGAAAATGTCGGTGCATGTGGGTGTCTGTTGTGGAGATAATGTGATGCTTTAAGCTGTACTGTATCAAATTCAGTGTCAGACAATACATCACTCTGACAGTCGCTTTTGCCTCACTGTCTACATAGCCATCTTTTATCTTCACTCTTGAATTTGTTTATGAGGTACTGTCAATCATTACCCTGTCTGGCTGTGCTTGGTTGTTTACTCAAACTAGAGCCTGTTGACATGCTGTACGCAGAATCAGAGCTCTGGGAAGTGGGAACTGTCAGTCCCTAAACCTCAACGATTCAGGACCCTAATTGAGGTTGAAATTGAAATTGATACAGTATGTAACTTTGCCGCTGAGAATGTGTTCGGCTAATGCGATCAAATTTGTGCTGTCATTTGTATTTTCTCCGTAAAAGCACTCCTTCAACTGCACACGAGAGCAGTGTGTAGTTAGTCCAGAGCCCTCAATATGGTGGTTTTGGGGTGCAATTCGAGTGTGACTTATTAATCAGCCTTCTGGGAACAATTCTCCCCTTCTGTCCATAATGTCAACTCTTCACCTCTAACAAAACTTCTTTTTCCCAATGATCATTTCCGGCCCTCCGTCTGTAGGATCTGTTCTGATCTGTTGTCTCTCCTCCACCTCTCGTAGATCAACGAGTTAAGTAATGTGCCTGTACCAGTAATGTTGATGCCAGACGACTTTAAAGCCTACAGTAAGATCAAAGTGGACAACCACCTATTTAACAAGTAGGTACATCGGCCACTATTGGCTACTAATAAACGGCTGCTATTCTTAGACTGCCAACGGCTCAGCCAACTAACGCCAACTCCACGATTATCCACATCCAAAACGTGTACATTCTCTTATTCATTCTATGTAGTTATTGTTGGTAGCCATGCTGGTTCAAATTTCTTGTCTAAATGTGTAAATCAAAAAGAACCGCACAGAATGCCAAAACGGATCAGTGGCTGTTATATTTAAAATAGGGATCTTGCCACACAGGGATTCCCGGGCTTGTAACTGGACAGCTTTGCAATGCAAATAACCCCCAGAGTGAAAGTGTGCAGTCCACTGAAAAGTGTGTTGGTTATAGGAAGAGGATATTCAGCAGAGTTGTTGTTTTTATCTGGCTATTTATCAAATGTACTGTGTTGGTACAGATAATCTTTGAAGTTTTTGGCAAAACTTTTGGCAGCTTGTGGACTAATCTCGTCCAGACATAAAATTGCATTGCTTTAAAATACCTGATGCATACAACAACATTCAATAACATTTTCTTCTAGCTTTATATAATGCAACAAATTTGATATTCTGGACTAGTAAAGACCAGTTACGTTAAAAGTACATTGAACTGCCATGAGCCGTTATTACCATGAAGATGTATAGCATCACATCGAAGTGTATTAACCATCAGTGACAATTCCAATCTGACTTCAATCTTAGATTCATAGAACCTCCCTTGTCTGCCTCACTAGCTGACAACTGAAAAACACAATGTCAGCCCTTCTCCTTCACTCCTCTTTAGAAGAGGCTCCTATTAGAGATGCAAATGCCAGTGCCTCAGTTTAAGCTTGGACACAACTGAAGATTTACCATTCTCCTACCCTCCGCCTACAGTGATTTTTTTTTTCTCAGTCTCCGCCACAACTAATCCCAAGTTATCTTTTAAAAATCAAGATGGCTTTTTGCGAATCAACAAGTGAGTCACAGAATGCTGGCGGTCTGCGATGATGCAGATGGACCCGTCACGAGACACGCCACTCTACCTCATACAGGAAGTTGGCCAAATTAAATGTGACACCAGCAAAATAGCTGCTCAATAATACATGCAAGGGGCCTGAAAATACATCCTGGTCTGCTCCTCTAGGCCTCCGGGAGGGAAGTGCTTCTGTTGAGCAGAAGCAGAAGTGTCTCATTCTCATGTCGCTTGACAAAGCAGCGCAGATGAAAGGCCACCATTGTCGCATAGATTAAAGGCAATGTTTAAAAATACTGTGCAAGGTTTGTAAAAAATAAATTAAAAAAAGGCGATCCTTGTGCTAGTGAGACCATGCTGATCTGTCGGTTGAATATTCATCTTGACTCGTTGCTGCAGCCGGCCAGCCACCTCAGTGTTGGCGTGGCTCGTGTTATTTTCATTTATTGTTAATGAGGCAAAAACAAAAAACAAAATTAGGAAAGGAACAAGAAATGGTATCGAAAATGAGGTTATTATGTATTTGTATGCGTTGCATGCTCTTTGGAACCAAAACGCATGATAAATGAGCCTACCGCCACAACATGCAGTATTCTGACATCAATGTGTCTGGAAAACCAAACACAAAAAACTCAGACACTGTTGGATCCACCGTTGACCCTTTCCCACAGTAACATGTGCTCTCTCTCTCTTCCCGCCTGCCAGAGAGAACCTGCCGAGCCGCTTCAAGTTTAAAGAGTACTGTCCCATGGTGTTCCGGAACCTCCGAGAGAGGTTCTGCATCGACGACCAGGACTATCAGGTCAGACCGCGCGCATGTCCTCTGGTCTCTGGTCTGAGGCGCGGCCGCACTGTAACCCGTGTCTCGTTTTGCGGTGACTCAGAACTCTTTGACGAGAAGCGCCCCGCTCAACAGTGACTCCCAGGGACGCTTCGGCAACCGCTTCCTGTCCAGCTACGACCACCGCTTCGTCATCAAGACCGTGTCCAGTGAGGACATCGCCGAGATGCACAACATACTGAAGAAGTACCACCAGGTAGGGGCTCCGCCCGGCGCTGTGTGAGCACGGCCGGGTCACCGCCGGGTCACCGCCGGGTCATCGCATCGCATGTTCACCAGAGTCATAACTGCTTGAGCCATCTTTATTGTAGATTTTTTATAAGGGTGTTGCAAGGTTTTGCAATGGGTTATTGTTACACGAAATGTACCGCCACGTCTGCCGAACTGCTGAATAGACGAGTGAGACGTACGTCAGCCAGAATATTTGCGCATTCATTGGAAAAGACCTGGCCAGACCTTGGCCAATGACAAATGTGGGAACGGCATTGGCAAATAAACATTGAGCCTGCGTTTCTCATGCTTTCCCCCCTACGGTGAAGTGCATTATTGTTTTTAAGTGCATCATCAGTTTATCCCCCACCCCCCACCCCCCACCCCCCCCTCCAAGGCCTGCCTAACCCGACCCTACAGAGAATGAACAACCGCCTTGTGTCTCAGTTCATAGTGGAGTGTCACGGCAACACGTTGCTGCCACAGTTCCTGGGCATGTACCGGCTGACAGTGGATGGGGTGGAGACCTACATGGTGGTCACCCGGAATGTATTCAGCCATCGCCTCACAGTGCACCGCAAGTACGACCTCAAGGTAGGCCGGCACCGGGGTCCGCGCTGGCTCGGGCTCGGCACCGGAAGATATGAAAAAATATTTTTAGATAAATATGATAAAATCCGCTTTTTTTCACTTGAGGGCTGAAATGTGCCATTTTGTTCTCCCTCACAAGGGCTTTATGTGAAAGCTGCTGGATGAGTTCTAAATTTAGCTGTGGCCTCAGCAGTGAAATAAGTGTGTTTGGACTGTGTTAATAATATCGCCATGATTGACTCTTGTTTGTTATGGTGTTAGGAGCAGGCTAGACCCAATGCTGCGCTGCATGACACAGTAACAGAACTAAGGAGGATATTTGTGGTTCCTCCTCCAACTCTCTCAAAATGTATTTGCCAAATCATAAGGCGGAATTAAATCAGCCTTCTTGAAAATTGTCAAATTGTCACATTTCTACCCCCCCCCCCCCCCCCCCCCCAAATGAAAAGCGTTTTGTGTTCCTGCTCCAGCCAAACCAGCTTCTTGTTTCCTTATGAGTAAACCAAAAGCCATCTTTAATTTGCCCGTCAGTGTCCTTGCGAATAACACTTTCTAAAAATAAGACCACGCTGTACACAACAGAGAAGAGGATTACAGGGTTGGCTTCTCTGTGTTCGCTTTAAGTGAGCTGGCGTTTATGTTTGTGATCTCTTCTCTCTCCAGGGTTCTACGGTCTCACGGGAAGCCAGTGATAAGGAGAAGGTACATGTTCCACTCCTCTGAGAAATCAATAGGAACACAAGTGTTAATACTGTGGGACCAAAATAACTTCACATTGTATTGGACCACAGTATGTTCATCACTTGAGGCGATCCCCTCCGAATTCAAAGTGATTTTTATTTCTTTAAAAAAAAGTCAATGTTCAACTATTTGTCTTGCATTTTAGGCTGTCTTGCATTTTGGGCTATGTATAGAAATAAAAAATATCTTCTTTTTTTTTTTCGTGCATCCAGGCCAAGGAACTGCCGACCTTCAAGGACAATGATTTCCTGAACGAGGGCCACAAGTTACAAATAGGAGACGACAACAAGAAGTACTTCTTGGAAAAACTAAAGCACGACGTGGAGGTAGGTCTCGATTCGTACCGTCCAACAAAGCACCGTCCTGTTTACACCACGTTCCCTCCGCTTCAGAGAAACACTGTGATTGTGTATATTCTATCTGTATCGGTCCACTTTGTTTAGGCTACGGATGAGCCGCGCGTGGCAGCTGCCAGCCTTGTATGGCACTGACTTGGCACCTGTTGTTCGGGTTGCGATTGTTTTGTTTGCCTTGTGCGTCCTCCCCAGTTCCTGGCCACTCTGAAGATCATGGACTACAGCCTGCTGGTGGGCATCCATGACGTGGAGCGGGCGGAGCAGGAGGAGATGGAGGTGGAGGCGGCCGGCGACGAGGAGGAGTACGACGACGGCATGGGCGGTGGGGCCCTCCCGGGCTCCTTCGGCACGCCCCCGGACAGCCCCGGGAACCCGCTCAACTTCGGGGGCTTCTTCGGCCCCGGGGAGTTCGACCCCTCCGTCGACGTCTACGCCATCAAGAGCCACGACGGTAGGTTGGTGGCGAGGCCGCGCCGGCCGCCGTGTCGGGACGATTCCACCGGGCTGCTGGTCAGTAACCGCCACGCGTCTGTTGACATCTGAGTAGTCGGCTTGTTTTGGGTAGTTTTTTTTTTTTTTTGCAATGCCCTCCACTGAAACCCCGATAGACAGCAGAGATGCCATCGGAGGGCAGACAGAGGTGTTGCCCACATGGCTGATTATGGGCCTGCCACGTACCGCCGCACGGGCAGAAGTCTAGACCGGTCCAGAGATCAGTCACGCCCTGCTACATGAAAGGAGCAGACCCATAATTAGCGTGTTTGTCCGATGAAGTGTCCGATGACACTTCGGTGAAACGGGTCTGCTGAATGCCACACGGCAAGGTCAACAAGTAAGCTTAGCTTAGCACCTGCTCAGCATCGCCTTTAATCCGTCCCCGTTTCTCCTGACCTCACAGCTACCAACAGCCGTGCAAATGGCCGCCGACAGCGGCTTGCTTTTTAAATACGCCGTTTTTTTTTTTTTTGGGTCCGTTGGCTACGTTATTCACATGGCCAACTTAAAAAAAAACACTTATTTTATTTGTAAAACAAAAAACGGGGTACATGGCAAAAGTGTGTCGTCATCATTAGATTTCATATTTCTTGTGATTCTCAGCTGAAATTAAACGTGTGTGAGACTCTCTCTGTGTGTCTGTGTGTGTGTTTCACCTCGCAGCTGCTGTGAAGAAAGAGGTGTACTTCATGGCCATCATCGACATTCTCACGCACTATGATGCTAAGAAAAAGGCTGCACACGCTGCCAAAACTGTGAAACATGGGGTGAGTGTCAGCAGGTTTGCCTGCACTGTGAATAGTCAACTTCCATTCAATTGAAAAGCAGATTAGCACAATCATTCATATATTGGCCTGAAATAATAAGCAGTGCGCACTGCATTTGGAAACGCATGCAGGCTGTGGAAAAATGTCACTTTTCCGAACCAAGTAACCTTGCGTTGTGCGTTGTTTTGTCCGCAGGCGGGGGCTGAGATCTCAACAGTGAACCCAGAGCAGTACTCCAAAAGATTCTTTGAGTTCATGTCTAATATCCTGTCATAGACCCACGTGGCTCCCTGTCCAGCCTGCCACATACTGTCAACCACCAATCAACTTCAACCCAAGTACACAAACCACGCCCCCCTCCTCCCCCCAAGCCCTCGCCCCTGTGTCTCCCCAGCCTTCGCCCCTAACCCCGACACAATCCCCCCCCCCCCCCCCCTCCATGGCCAGGACCACAGACTTGACAGGATGGAGGTGGAGAACCCGAGCTGTTACACTGAGGCAGGGAGCTGAACTCTTTCTTGGGGAATTAAAAAAAGCAAACAAAACACAAGCGTCGTGCTCTCCCGTCTCCCACCCCCCCCCGCGGTCCCTCCCTCAGACCCCCAGAGCCAAGCTCTCCTCCCTCACAGTGTAATGCCTGAAAGGACGACTCGTCACACAGAATTTGGACATTTCAGTTGGAAATCTCCCTGGCCTCCATTTCTTCGATTCCCCCCCCCCCCCCACCTTGTTCTCCCCCACGCCAGCAGGGGAACTGTGTCACTAATGCCTTGAATGAGTGTCAGCTTCTGCATTAAGCGTCTTGTTAGTTCTCTCTGTTCAGTTTCCATTCATGTTGTAGTATTTCTTGCACATATAAAAACACAGACATGTGTACACGCACACACACACAAACAGATGCAGAATAGCCATATCGCATGACAACTGTAAAAGCTATAGCCACCAGGCGTCCTAAACAATGACAAAAATAGCAACAAATTGGGAAGACAACAGGTGATCAACTTATGAACATATAATGGTTTATTACGTAAATGAATGCAATATAAAAAAAAAATGCATGGCTGATATGTACTGACTCCACCAGTAAGCTGAAACAATGACCATAGCATCTGAGTGTAGTGACTAAAACAAATACCTAGGTGTTTAAATGTTACGTTGCCATATTGTTTTTGAATATTTCAGAAGTTTAAATGTGAGCTCAGAGGTTGGTCGATGACAAAAAAAAAAGATCAAAAAAATGGGGAATTCTACGTCAAATACTTGTTTTATTACCATAAGAATCATTTTTATATCTTGTTTACATTAATGTAGCAATTTTGTGTTTGTATACAGTATTGTTTTGTTACCAGACATTAGAAACGGTTACTTGAAAATGATTCATTGCATATTAAAGGGAGTTTTAACTTGTTTGCATTCAGTTCTTTTTTGGACCATAAATTGATGTAAAGAAATTCTGTTCTTTCAGTTACTTACCATTCCTAATGCCGCTTGTTCAACTGCCAAATATATTCTTGGGGATTATACTGGCCAAACTCTTGTGCATATTGTAGTTTTAGGAGCAGACTGAATGTTGGCACAGACCAGCTTCCAGGGTTTGCATTAGATCCAGTTTCAGCCTCAGTTTGGTTTGTATGTCAGCCAAACTAACATTGATTCTGATTTAATAGCTGAATAACATCGCATCTAAAAAAACATATTGTAAAGCTGTTTTTAGCATTACAAAAGAAAAACACAATTGACTGTTGGCCCAAAGGTCTTTTATTGACCAATATGAATAACAAAAAACATACAAGCATGAGATATTTTATACAAATCGGGTAGTTGTGGAGGCTGCAGGGCAGAAGCGCTCTAGTCCATCCTGGCTTTCAGGGTGCGTGTGGTTATCTTGTCCTTCTCACTGCAAAGTAGGAAGAGAAAATGAACCCACCATGACTTTAATTGCGTAGTCAGGGTTCAACCCGTAATGATGTCTACACCGTGGAACACTCACATGACGTGAACAACCACCCCCATGCCAGACACTGCATCTCTGTCCACCGCATTCAGCATGGCCTGGGAGATGGTCTCAAACAGGTCCTCTGCCTCCTGTACATGTTAGCATGGGTTTCTCAGATCAATGATCCCAATCTAAAAAACTAGCTAGAGTCCAGAGTTTGCAATGATAGCAGTGAACAGTTAAGAAAATACATGTCATCAAATTGAAACCGTGCAAAATGAAGAAATAATGTAATGCATGTTCTGTATCAAATTACTTTTGAGGTAGCGAGTCATGAAATATTTCAGCTCAGACAGTTTATGGCAACGGCAAAGGCTGAGATTAAAAGTTTTTAAATGGCATGCTTTGCATAATATATTAAATCGAATGCCTCAAGGCAGTTGTTGCAATAACACAGAGCCAGAAGACGAATGGAGATGAGAGTTCATGTACGCAGAGTTACCTCATAACGATTGAAACTAACACTTGTTTAATAACGCCAACCCTTCTGCTTTACGGTAGAGCCCCACAGGGCCTTAATCTACATGATCTTCTTCAACTACAGACCTCGGCATCACAGCAAACGTACCATGTCTGGCTCCCACAGAGATTCACACATGCCGTACATCTGCTCGGAGCAAGTGCCGCTCACAACAAAGTCCTCTGTCACCATGGGGCAGCCAATCAGATCCAAGGAGCAGATGAATGGCTCAAGTGTCTTGGGGTCCAGGCCAGCAATCACAGGCTCAATGTAGTACGGCCCAAACCTGATGAGTGGAGCACACAGGTTACATGTTACCACAAGAGCACTTGAGTTAAGAATTTCTTTTAGAGTTAAGGTCAGTGGTCTATTGGAACATGGATTCTATGTTGATGACCCCTTGTTGGAAGGCACTGGTCTGCTTTACAGGTTTAAACAGTAGTGTGTTCTTCCACAGGAGAAGCAGACTGCTGTTAAGCAGTTCTAATGACACCTCGTCCAAAACACACACACACAAACATCCTTAAAGAGTATAAATAAATGTACCACAAATAAACACTCAGTAAAGAGACAAACTCACCTCTTTTCGTACAGCAGGTTGGACACCATACTCATGAAGGTTTTGGGCTTAATCTGGCGTCCTTCTTTCAGCTCATAGAGGTTCAGTCTGAATTTTAGCCTCTGGGAGCTAAACAACACAATACCACAATGCAGCAAATTATACACCTCTCAACGCATGTATTTAGTGATCATGTTTTTAATCAAAGCCTATCAGGGGCTTAATATTACTAATGTATATCTGGGGCATGATATTCTTGAAAACCCTTGAAAATATTCCCCCCATTTGTTAACACTCCCATTTATTTTTATGTTGGCTTCTCATACAGACAAATGGTGAGCATTCACAGTTGAAGAGACTTCGGGGAAGATACTCACACTGTCTGTACATCAGTGGCAAGTCCAGCGAGGCCAATGTACAGCCTGTCTCCCATGGGGAAGATCTTCTGGAAGTCTGTCGTGACCATTTGAGCTTGGACGCCAAACCTGCGGTCCGATGCAATGGCCACACAGTTCTTTCCCCGCATCGCCATTACGGCGCCACCGTTATAGGACATAATAGACTGGACGAAAAGAGAACATAAAATAAAAGGGTTCCTTGGTTACGAATTTCGATACTCTCAAATATTTGTAAGTTTGAGGACGCCTTGTATTGGGACTGACAACTTCCTTTGAATTCTTGAAGCTACTGACATAATGTGGGCTGAAGCATGTTAATTAATAGGAGCTGACAGTAATACGGTGGCATGCATTTACTTAGCTGTGTATTGTTAGTTCTTACTGACATATATGGTTCAATTCTGAAGCATATTTTGTATGTTACAATACAAAAATATATCGTGTTTGGTTCAACACTAAAATCATACTGTCTATGGTTCCACACTAAATCATACTGTGTATGGTTCCACACTTAATCATACTGTGTATGGTTCCACACTTAATCATACTGTGTATGGTTCCACACTTAATCATACTGTGTATGGTTCCACACTTAATCATACTGTGTATGGTTCCACACTAAAGCAAACTGTGTATGGTTCCACACTAAAGCAAACTGTGTATGGTTCCACACTAAAGCAAATTGTGTATGGTTCCACACTAAAACATACTGTGTATGGTTCCACACTAAAGCAAACTATGTATGGTTCCACACTAAAACATACTGTGTGTGGTTCAATACTGAAGCACAAGGCGTATGCTGCTACAAGCATAGCATCCGGCTAGTAGCCGGTTATATTACCTTTTAAAGCCGGAGGAGCTCATTATTTAATGCCATGCTAACGCAACCACAAAATACCATTGGTACAAAACTAAAACCAAAGACACAAATAACACACCAAATATATGATTACTTCAATCTGATACGAGATCATTTCAGCTAGCCTAGCATGATGCTGCAAGTGACAACATTAGCTAACACTTGATCGTAGCATTACTAGCTTTGCTTGTTAGATACAATATTAAGAGCCACTTGTAATCCTACTGACGTTACGGCTGTCTAAAACAACGATTATTGTTTTCTAAAACAATTTCTTACCATTGTGGATACTTTGAGTTGTTTTTCTTTTTTGTAAACCTAAGTACTGCTAGCCTCGCAGTGACTACACGATTTAGAAACAGAACCCCGAGTAACGCGTCACTGAATTACGTCACCAAATGCTTCATGGCGATTGGCTTGCTAAAGTTTTCTGAAGTAAAACCGGTTGTCATTGGACAATTTCTCTGCGTCCACAAATAATGGCTCTATGCATTGGATGGCTGACGGACAACAATCTAACGTTAAAGTGAAAGCAAACTAGTAAAAGTGGAGAAAAAGTCGCTTTTCGGTGTTTGGTTACTACAGTCTAATCATTAGTCTTTAAAACGTCGTTGAGGTCATTCACACACACACACACACACACACACACAATTGGCATGAACTTTTCCTAACATGCAATTTCCCTCAGGGATCATCAAAGTATTTGTCTGTCTAACATTTACCACAATGCACGTAAAAAAATAACTTCTTGGGGGGGGGGGGGGGGGGGGGGGAATTGGAAAATTGGAAACAACTTTTCAACATTTTAATTATCTGGACCCATATGTGATGTGGGTTCAATTTCGTATTCCACGTATCTCATTCTTGGTTGGAATAATCCAATGGCCAAAACTACAAATGTTCTGCCCTGTGTCGAGACACAGACTGCACAAAGAACAACAATAAAAAGGCTGTAGCATGTTTAAATAAAGTTAATCTGTTTAATAAAATGTCAATCACTTTAGATGGACATACAATTAATTCAGAAACAGATTGACAAAATATGCATGATGAAAATTCTAAAACCAAAACTATATATATATATAAACACTGGAAAACAATATTCTGTACAAAGTAGAGGTCATACAGACGAGAAGAAAGGGCCTTCTAGCTCTTGAAAAGAGCCAGCGTTGCATAGGTGCTGCCAGCTATGCTCGTGTGAAACGCGAGGAGATGACATAACGGGAGCATCCCCGTCCTAACGCGGCGGCTGAGTGGTCGCCCCAGACAGCGGTGTCCCTTCCAGTCTCCCATGAAACAACAGATGCACCCATTTGGCTGTGTTCATCATCTCTTCATGAAGTTCTTCTCCAGGGACGCTGTGGTGCGCTGTATGGAGTGGATGTTCCTTTTCACTCTGTCCTCCAATGAGGAGCTGGCAGCGCTCTCCAGCTTCATGTTGCTGAGGGATAAGAAATGCATGTCAGCAGTGCACTGTATACGTTTATACGAGACATAAGAACAAGGTTTGTTAGAATGTCAGGCATACCGAATGGAAAACATAGTTAAAAAGATATCCAATGAACACTTACTGGATAAATCCAGCATGGCGGACTTGCTTGACGCTTTGTTCGCGCTCCTTCTCCTGTTCATCTTGTTTCTTGTATCTCTTCACGTTTCCCTGCCTCTCTTCGTCCCTCTGCTTAGCAAAGCCCATCATCTCCAGCCTTTTACTCTCCAGCTCCTCTGCGGAGAGTTTCCTGTGAGGACAAATGATGGATGCTAGAATCAAACTCAGTGGAATGGGTTCAGCAGGACTAGGTAGTGGACTTTAAAACAGGCGTGAGACTCGGCACAAAGCCACACCCCCGAGAATGAACCGTCATTTCACAGAGTGACCGAAATCAAATCGCTATTCTAGCCGGGAACACAGCTGTGTTGCTGAACGGCAGTCTTTCTCCAAATACACTTTTAATCACATTCTGTGTAACATGTGGATGTACTTTGACTGGTGGGTCCTCTGTCGCTGGTACCGCGCCCGCTGCGGACTAGCGGCTCTGTGGTAGACCTTCTTGTCGGAGTGGTGGTGGGAGGAGTGGTTTTCCGTGCCGTTCCTGCCGGGAGACCGGGAGCGGCTCCGGTCCCGGCGGTCCGGACGGGCCGGCGCCGAGGACGGGTGAGATCTGCTGCCCGGGAACTGAGAGGAGGGGAAACCGGGTCACCCTACCGTGTGTGTGTGTGGTTATCTCATCTGTACTGACACGACGGCTTAACCAACACATGCAGATACTTACTTGAAGTCCATAGCCAGGAATATTCTGGGAGTTGGGGGTGGGGTCAGTCCGTCGGTGTTTCTCTTTTGAATGTGATCTAAGGATTTTAAAAAATCAAAGAAATGTTTTATCATGAGGCAAGCCATACTTATCTAATGATTTCAAAAAGCTGCCAAACACAGCAAAGCTTTTTTCTATAGGGTCGCAAAAGGTCGGTGTAATCCAACTATGAAATGGATATGGACAAACGCAGTTGTTTGTTTGTGGTTTATGGCCTGTTTTCAAACAACGAAGCAAACGTTCAAACGTTGGCCTTCTCTACTTGTGTGGTTCTTATATTTAATTCCAGTTATATCAAATTCGTTTTCCGGTGACATCATAATGTGTCGCGGTGTTTATCAGAATCAAGTGTAGCTGATGTAGGGCAACATTGTTCCGCAGAGTCATGCCCATATGGTAGTTATAAGGACAAATCTTCAGTGAAAATAATGTTTATCTATCCAAGGATTAAAAAAAAAAAATCTAATGTTTTATCATGGAGCAAGCCATACTCATCTTTAACGATTTGAAAAAGCTGCCAAACACAGCAAAGCTGCCAAACACAGCAAATTGTGCACAGAAGACCCAACAGCAACAAAAAAAACACCATGTTGACTTATGGGCTTTTCCATCCAGAAGAGAAACAACGCTGTGCCATCACTCATCCCCCCCCGCCTCCCAATGGAGTGTCCCTCTGTTACACACAATCCCAACACGACTATTGGACCATTAAATAAGAGGTCGGCTAAACACCCAGGAGGTCGGAGGTCGCCCCGGTACACACCCATGTTTCCTGTGGCCCTCCTCCTCCTCCTCCTCCTCAGAGCCTGAACTCCTGCTCCTTCGCTTGTGTTTCTTTTCCTTTCTCCTCTCCTTGTCTGCCCTCCTGTCCTTCTTCTTCTTCTTTTTCTTCTCCTTCTCAAGATTCTGTCGCAGCTGTGACGGAGCAGATTGTTTAGTCACTCATTGTGCATCAAAAGGTAATCCAACATTGGCAGTGGCAGTCAGGTTTTGATACCCCCGCTGCCCCCCAAAAGAAAACAAAAAATGCACTCAGAGGTTGTAAATGCTCTATATCTCATTTGTAACAAAATATTTTAAAAAGGCACTTTTATTATCATCTTACCATCTCTTTAATTTTCTTCATCTTCACTGGGTTAGTCAAGACTTCCCTCTTTTTCTCCTCTTCTCGTTTCCTTCAACATCAAAATAAGAACACAGATTAACACAAGAAAAGTACAACAGAGGATTTTGTGGTTAGGAAAGCAATCACATTGAAGCAGAGATATTAATCAAACACTTAAAAGCATGGACTGATAAGTCGCATAATGCTGTCATCACTTACACATCATTGTTTTGAAGGCCATGCCAATATGTAAGGTTTACATGTGGTGTACATCAGTCTCAGGTCTTGAGTGGAATAATGACAACATCTGAAGGTTACTACAGGTACCGACCTGATTTCAAAAAGCGGGTCTTCCCTAATCTTGGCAGCCAGGTCGAGGTTGGAGGCAGGGGTGGTGGGGTTGAAAATGGAGCCGGGCAGCAGGCCAGTTTGTGTTGATGGGCCACTCTCGGGCTCCTCAAACTGCTCCGTGATTTGCTTGTCAATGGGACGTCCCAGCAAGTACTCATCTCTGGACACCTGGCCCGCTGGACCCTGGTACATCCAGTCCAAACGGTCATCCCTTTTCCTGTTGGGGCAACCATGTTACGACATGAAACGGTATTTTGTTTTTTCTTTTTTGGAAACCCTATAAAAGTAACCAAGCATTTAGTGAGACGCGATGTTATGATGGCGTACTAACTTGAGAGCACCGGTTTCCTGGGCGAATTTAGTGATTTCTTCTCTTGCTCGTTCGTCTTTCAACTCCTTCTGGAGCTCTTCTATCTTCTTGCGTTCCGCCTCGTGTTTCTGTTCTGCCTTCCAGACCCGTTCAATATTTTTCATAGTCTGGGGATGCCAGCTTTTTTTCAAGTTCTGTTTTAAAAGAAGCGGGCATGATTAGTTGTGGGCATTTCGTCGTGGTATCGTTATATACAGAGCTAACACAACGTTAGCATAACGCCAACGATAGTACAAAATCAAACGTGGCTACTACTTACGAGATCTCCGCCTCCCATCTTGGCAAAAGGTCGGCGTTATCCAACTATGAAATGGATATGGACAAACGCAGTTGTTTGTTTGTGGTATATGGCGTTTTCAAACGACGAAGCGAACGTTCAAACGTTAGCCTTCTCTATTTGTGTGGTACTTGTATATTTATTTCCGGTTATATTTAATTCATTTTCCGGTGACGTCACATTGTGTGGGGCTGTCGACCAGAATCAAGTGTAGCTGATGTAGGGCAACATCGTTCCGTAGAAGTCATGCAAATATGGTGGTTATAAGGACAACTATTCAGTGAAAATAATATTTATCTCTTGCAAAGATAGAGAGTTAAAGGGAAAGAGAGTGATAAATTGATAGGTGATAGTGTGTGTGTGTGTGTGTGTGTGTGTGTGTGTGTGTGTGTGTGTGTGTGTGTGTGTGTGTCTGTGTGTCTGTGTGTGTGTGTGTGTCTGTGTGTGTGTGTGTGTGTGTGTGTGTGTGTGTGTGTGTGTGTGTGTGTGTGTGTGTGTGTGTGTGTGTGTGTGTGTGCGTTTCATTCCATCCAAGCATTGTTTCCCTATAAAATTAACTGTTAATAATGTGTGCTTTATTTTAATCTGATGCATGCTGCACATTGTGTGTGTGTGTTTGTGTGTGTGTGTGTGTGTGTGTGTGTGTGTGTGTGTGTGTGTGTGTGTGTGTGTGTGTGTGCCTATCTGTCTGTGTGTTATAAATGTACTTTATTTTGAACATGTAAAAATTAAAACACAAGCACACTCACTGCGTAGCATTATTGTTTATTCCATAACATATTTGTATTGATAAAAAAATACAAACAGCTACACGTAAGTAACATAAATTATTTATTAAAATATCTAAAATATCCATATCTAAAAACACCCCAAAGCAAACAAAGAACAATTTTTATATTGTTCTTTTGACCAACAAGAAGGAGAAAAAAATATTAGCCTATACTAACAATAGATATTACAATAGTAAACAAATGACAAATATGAACTACTTTGCTCTCTTTCCTTAGTTTCTAATCATATATTCAGCCTATAGCATGTGTCATTCCCTAATTAAAATTCTCAATGTTAAGTCTTTATTTGTTTACATCCTAATACTATTAAACTGTGACGATGCTTGTGTTGCCTGCTAACTATTGGGTCTATCATATAAAGCACCCAACCGACCAAATGCTAACAGTGATGTAGTTGTTAAGTTGTTGGGATCCCTCTGATGTGTTCGTTATTCAGACTGTCAGTATCCACAATTATGCTTTCATGTTGACTGGACATAGAACGTTGATGATATTCTTCACTGGTATTTTGAATTGCATTAAAAATAGACGTGGCAGAGTCAAAACACCATCATTCACAATGAGGATTACACACACAGAGGAATTGACATTACGTCAATTCTACATATAAATTAGATGTATCCTGGAGAAGATCATTAAACGGTAACATTGTTCTTGAAAATTCATTAAAGACCAAAAAACAGAAGTTGTTTAATTCAGTCAGTTTCATTAATTTATCGTTTTTGTTAAAAAATATGTTCAGCATTTCAACTGAAATAAAATTGTATATTCTATATATTATACATTTTAAATTCCAGTACCATTATATTAGTGCTCATATTTAGTTTGAACTAAAGAGTGCTGCCATAGCACAGCGGACATGTTTGATCTCATCTGCCATTGAACTGCATGAAGAGACAACGCCTGAATGTATGACATATAGTGGCACAACACAAAATGGCAAATTAGATAATCGTTGATCAAAGATATTTTCCAGTGTCTTACATTTAAAGATGCAGGAGTGTAGAGGTTTGATGGTAAAAAGAAACACACTTCTTTTCCCCTGACATAAATGCTGCTTAAAAATAAAGTAACATAAAATATAAGAACTGTGCACTGGGCATAATGTACAGTTCACATTTTTTCAAGTAACAGTGTTGGTTACCTAGTTTCACTGACACACGTCACCAAATCCCCTTCAGGTTAAATTGCTCCGAGTCTTTATTTATGTTCTATTGATAACAGCAGCGGTTGAAGTCCTAGAAACAAAGTTTGGCTCCGGCTTGGTTAGGCACTTCATTTGGGCGATAGGAGACGACTAGCCTGTCAAGGCTGGCGTCTTGATTCACTGTGTACACAAAGCAGTCTGTAATGGCTTCATTTAGAAATACAACGGCATCCACCCTGTTACCAGACCTTGGCCCACTTTGCATTTAACATGTGTAAACATTTGCGTATTTTGCGATCTGTTCACTGATTATAATATGATGATGTTTCCTAAAGTGCCTCTAAAACACATGCTGTTACTACAAGGTTACTTGCTCCAAACATCTAGCACTGGGAATAGCCTTCAGATGGATTCATTTCTGACTGAAGAGCGGCTTGAGAACCAGAAGGCCTTTGTCAGTGGCATAAAGAGAGAGTAACAGTCAAACGACAATTCAATTCTTTAAAAGGCAATGAGCCAGCCGGGCCTGTTTAATTGGAGGCCACAGGGTCGCTCTCACATTTCATCTTAGCGGGCGGCTCTGACGCGTCGGTCGCGGGCGCGTGGGAGGAGGACTGGGGCGCTGCGGCTGTATCCAAGCCCTTCTCCATCCTACCTTCTCCGTTCACCCTCTCCTCGCCCTGCCCCGGCGAGGACTCGTGGGTGCGCATGTGCTTTGCCAGGTGGTCATTCCGCATAAATACCCTGGGGCACAGAGCGCAGCTGAACTTCTTGGCGCCGGTGTGTGTCTGTAGGTGGCGCTGGAGTTCATCCGAGCGGGTGAACCGCTTGCCGCAGAAGAGCCAGTTGCAGACGAAGGGACGGTCTCCGCTGTGCCAGCGCAGGTGTGCCTTCAGGTGGGAGGTCTTGGCGTAGGCCTTGCCACACCCGGGGATGTGGCAGTTGTGCATGTGCTTCCTCCTGCCGTCGTCGGCGCTCTGACCCATCTGCTCGGCGTGAACGCAGTTGGGGCAGCGGCACACCGCCTGGCCGGCGCCCCTGGAGGAGGAGCGCCGCTGGGACTTGGGTCGCGCCGAGCCCGCATTGTCCTGTGGCTCCTCCAGGGAGAATCGCTCCGGCTGCAGCATCTCTGGGCCCAGGGGCTCCATCTTGAAGCCGTCCTGCTGGAAGAGGTGGGCCGAGTGGCAGCCCGGGTCGAGCTGAGCCGGCGGAAGAGTACACAGCTGGGGTTCGGAGCCATAGTGGCCTAAAGAAGACTGGAGTCCCATGGTGCTCCCCGTGCCGACGGCCGGTAGTCCCACGCCCTGGCCGGCCTGCAGGTCCATCCAGCTGCCGGGCCCGGTGTGGAGGTCCCACCAGGATGGGATGTTCATGTCTTCGGAGCTGCCACCGGGCGGCGCTGTTCTCAGCCAGGGCTCGTAGGGGTGGGCCATGGACACGTCGACTGCAGGTGCGAGATTGACGATGAGGGCCGAGGATTCAGAGTCTGTCTTGTTTTGGCGGGGTGAGGGAAGGAGGCGATCAGCACATAGCGGGATGTCCACAGAGACGAAATACCTGCGGAGGAAGAAACGACAGAACGGACTTGATGAGAGATTCATACGTCCTCCCCTCCCCTCTCCAAACAAATTATAAAACGCAATTAAACGTGTAAATACGTCTGAAACAACCAGACGCCTTTGTGCCTGTTTGTTTGCGTGTTTGTTTATGCGAGTACAAACTCCTATCAAAGGGATTCCACGCAACCGCTTTAATCCCCCCCCCAAATCCATCCACCACATAAAACTACCGCCCCCCCCCCCCCCCCCCCCCCCCCCCCCAAAACACACCCCCAGTTCTCACGCAGCGTGGCCGCGCAGAGCGGGCTGTGGGTGGGAGTGGCGGGGGGCGGGGTGGGGGTGGGGGGGGGGGGGGGGGCGGGAGGAGTGGTGGGACATGTCCAGGCAGACACCTACCACACGGATCTGCTGCCAGGTACTTCCCATGGAGGGGCGGTCAAAGAGAAGAGCAAAGACAACAACATCGCCGAGCAGAGACGGATGGGGAGATAAATGCTAGTGAGACGGAGCTGGCGGTGGCGGTGGTGGGACGTGCGTGTGTGTGCGTGCGTGCGTGCGTGTGTGTGTGTGTGTGTGTGTGTGTGTGTGTGTGTGTGTGCGTGCGCGTGCGTGTGTGAGTGTGTGTGTGAAGTGTGTGAGGGGGGAGGGGGGAGTGGCTGGAGGTGAGGAGTGAAGGGGGAGTGTTGACAGGAGTGCAGTTTGGTAAAGGAAGGGGACCCAGGGAGGTATGGCCGCAGGCCAGACTCTATTTGTACGTCTCTGAGGTTTGAAGAGATGAAGCACGGCAGACGGAGAAACCTGTTTTTTTTGTGAATCACACATGATTTACAACAACAAGCCTGCAGGCGACTGGAGGGGGGAGGTGGGGGGAAACTGAGGCTCGTAAAATACCCAGCCTCATACGGACTGGCGGCAGAGAGCATCAACAGCCTGACATCAGAACCGAGGTGGACGAGTGGGGGACGACGATAACAAGATGAATACCTGAACGCACGCATTTACAACGACACGCTCTGAGACTGCATCCTGTCCAACCCGCACACCCCAGGCATCCACACACTAAAATGTTCTTGTAAAGTACTAAACCCACCCCCTGAATTTCAAGAGGTGAAAAAAACTGCCAGGTGGATATTTGATGAAACTTTGCGGAAAGAAGCTGAAACCAAAACTGCAGGAGACCGAGGCCGGCTCAAAACATGCCTGGCGCTAATCTGTTGACCTCTACTCCTCATCAACCATTATCTTTTACTGCAGGAAACAGTAAAATAATCTGAGGCTTTTAGATGTCTTTCTGCTCTTTAGATCGTCGGGCTTGATAAACCTATCAGAGAGGCAAATCTGCAACAATTAAGGGCAACTTAGAAAAACAAAAACCCTGGTTCAATGGTCCACGGCGACAAAGGGATGTCAACGTGATCTTGGCATGTAAAGGAGGAATCTCTCTCTGATTTGTTCAGTCGGTGCGTTCCAGATCAACGGCATTACACACTCGTTACCCAATAGTGCGCCTCAACCGCCCAACAGGAGGTTGCAACGTTCCAGTCGTATTGAAATTGTGAAGCAATTAGTTTGGAATTCTGTGACAAAAAGTGTGGTGTACCTGCTCTGTAATTTCTGGGGAATGCTCGTTAGACACGAGAGCGGAATGAACCGTCTCTCTCTCTCTCTCTCTCTCTCTCTCTCTCTCTCTCTCTCTCTCTCTCTCTCTCTCTCTCTCTCTCTCTCTCTCTCTCTCTCTCTCTCTCTCTCTCTCTCTCTCTCTCTCTCTCTCTTTCCTTTATTCCACTCCTCCATTTTTGGAGCCGTAAACAAAACAAAAGCGAGCGCCGGCCTCCTCCTCCTCCTCCTCCTCCTCCTCCTCCTCCTCCTCCTCCATTCATAAAAGTGCTGGCCAGACTCCCAGCTCTCAGGGGGAACAGCTGGCCCCCAGGGGCCCCAGGCGGACAGCGGCAACCGAGGAGGAAGATGGCAGTGAGGAGGCGCGGGGGTCATAAAACCTGCCCGGCCGCGATCCAACACAGCCCTCCTGCTTTACAAGGTGGGGGGGGGGGGGGGGGGCGCACAGGACATGAAGAGACGGCTCCACCGGCTGTGATCATCTGGTCACTGACTGGGGAGAAGGCACCCGTCAACAGACTGTAGCAATAAGCACATTTAGTGTCAAGAGTTATGTCTCCTGTAAATCCAGGGCTGGAGGAACGTCAGGTGGGAGGGACTCACTGAGCCAGTGATCAACATCTGCACTGGTTCAACTCTGGAGATGCATTGAGACATCAGAGCATCACTAACATGATGCTCTGATGTCAATGATTACTTTATAACATTGAGTATAATGTAACTACAAAATAGAGAGTTATTTCCAGAGTAATGTAACTTGGAAACTTGTAAAAATGAACTTGCAAGGAACTATGTTAATTTGTAACTTCTTCTTTGTATGTATTAATTTTGTCGTCGATTAAGCTTATGAGGCAAATTCCGCCTACCTGGCAACCCGGGACGTTTGCCGAAGGGTTCCAGCGAAGTCGCCCACTCTACACTTCTGTGCAGAGTGCTGTAGGCCTACACTGGATGTGGAATGTGACAGTACATGGTCAATAATCACAATGCTTTGACCTCATTTACAGCCTGTGATACAATGCAAAGTGCTGCAGGATTTGAAAAACTTCAACGTTTATTCATTTATATTTGCATCCTTTTGGTAGATGTTTTTTTTAAAGTAAAATTGGAAGCATTAAGTTGGTTTAAAGGTATAGGCCTTGTTAAAGCACTGAGGCCTACATCTAAAAGGGTAAAGGGACATTTAGCAGACACTTTTTGTCCAAACCGACTGACAAACAGTACATTTGTGGGGTTCGACAGGTGGATCAAGGGGATCAAACCGCCGACCCTATGGTTAGTGGACGACCCGCTCTGTCCACCCGCTCTACCCACTGAGCTACTGCTGCCCCATAAAAAGTTGTTTAAATTTGTATTACAATATTAGCTCTTAAATGAACAGAATTATACTTGGGTACGAAGGATTAAGGATTGTAAAATGCAATCATTAAGCCTATAGCCCTATGTACACCAATGTCAAGTAGGTAGGCTTTAACAAACAAAAGGAGTTTGAAATTTTGATAATTTATAATTTTTAAGAAAGATTACAGTTTTTAATAATGTCATTTCATGGTTACGTCTTGAGACAACACAGAGAGCTAAAGATTTTAATATTACCAAAATAATAATTGCATTATATAATAGAGCAGAAAAATAAATATTTGCTTACATAATTGTGTAATTGTGAAATCAGGCAATACATCAGGCTGATGTACTTATGTCCAGGTAAATGGTTTTGGGGACATTATTTTATTATTTATTTTGAAATTATTTATCAATTTCAAACTAAGATAAATATTTCCTAAACTTTGAAAGCTAAACCTATGAATGTGAACCCAGTTCAAATGCACTTCAGACAGGTCCAGCCATAAAGCAGACCACAATTCATTGTTATATTTAATTCATATTGAATGAATATGCATGTTGGCCTGCCTGAAGCTATGAAACAGCAATCGGAGCCTCGAGATGCAGACCTTTGAAAAGCTCTTCAATTGCTCTTTCATTTTTTATGACCGAAACAACTGAAGTTCACAATGTCTATTTCCCAATCAACATTCTCTTCTCGACTCAAACATCTTCTACTCTGTTATACTCTACCCTACAATACTCGTCTCTAAATACTCCACTGTTCTGAATTATACTTAACTTAAATACGACTCAGGTCCACTCCAGTTGACAGGTCACTTTGTTATGTCGCCAGTTGTGGTTTGTGATGTTCTATTTAAATTAACTCTGAACTGATTCACGTTTCTTTAGTTCAAGTGGAAAAAAACGACTATAACAAAATAACTTTGTCGACAGCACACAGCAATGTAGATGGTGAAATGTCACGTTACCGTAGAGTCCTTTACGAGTTTACGAAGCAGCGCTCCCGGCACTCTTAAGAACGACTGCAATTATCTTCTTGAAATCTCGAAGTGATTGCCACCAGATGAGTTGTCTCTTCCATTCGTTACGGGGTGCATACAGACAAATAAAATCCTCATATTTTAAACTATTAACTCCATTTCAAGTGATCCGTGAACAGCAATCACGTTTCCCCGTGCAGGTAAACTACACACTCCAGACTGACAAAGTTTATGATAGGCTGTGTGTCTTGACTTCCTCAAGGCTCCGCCTTCTTGTAGTGAGTCTCCTTTGAAGACGCAGTGAGGTAACAGCTCACAGTGAAACTAAAGTGGAGAACCAATCGGACGACGTCGCAGAGCAGGTCACTGACACGGTCCTTTAGCATGTTAGCTATGCTGCATGAGGCCTACAGCAGATACTTCTGTGAAATAAACATTAATGTAAGATTTAAAATGTGTTTTTTTTTTTCTTCGCCACAAATAATAAGGAGTATATAACCCCTGCCTTGGATAGTTATGACTGTGAACATTAGTAACTTGTTGTATAACACTGCCCAGGTGGAGGAGTCATAATTGGGTGACTGTAGCCTGTAAATAAGATGGCTAAGACCTGGAAATCCTATGATTACTCACTTTACTGAAAGTATAGCCTTGAATACATTAATCTCAAAATATTACATCCTATGCAGAGAACCTGCCGTGTGTGTGTGTGTGTGTGTGTGTGTGTGTGTGTGTGTGTGTGTGTGTGTGTGTGTGTGTGTGTGTGTGTGTGTGTGTGTGTGCGTGAGTCTGTGTGTGTGTGTGTGTGTGTGTGCGTGAGTGTGTGTGTGTGTGTGTGTGTGTGTGTGCGTGAGTGTGTGTGTGTGTGTGTGTGTGTGTGTGTGTGCGTGTGCGTGAGCGTGTGCGTGTGCGTGTGTGTGTGTGTGTGTGTGTGTGTGTGTGTGCGCCCGTGTGTGTGTGCGTGCACAAATAAACTAATTCCATGCAAGTACCTGTATCGTGTAGCAATTTTAGTACAAAAATTGTGACTCATTTAAAACTCAAAGTTCCCACTTTAGCATATAATTGTATAAATGTACAAATGCTTAGTTTATCTGTCTCTTCCTTCTCTTCCTTCCCATAGAGTTAATTCCTTTCTTGTCACTGCATGTTGGTGGAGCGACTTCAAATCAACTGACAAACACAGGCCACAGCCAGACGGCCGGGATGTGGTTTGCAGCCTGCCCCAGTACTCTTTCTCTGAAGCAGCACTTTTAAAGCGCTGGGCTTGGTCTAAGTACCTGACGGGGATACAGGCAGAGCTTATCCACAGGAAAATCAGCAAAATATTAGCAAATATTGAATCAGCATGCAGACACTCACGGTTCATTAGATGAAAAACACACGGAACCCAGTATTTTTTGTAAATACTTTTAGAAAATGAAATACACTTTGTATAAAAATCTATTATAAATAAATCCATAAATAAATTACCAAACGACGGATTTCGGTAAGGACAAAGGGAGATTTAAAAAGTAATGGTGAATAAACAAAAAGCCTAGGATATCACCACACATCACCAACACTTTACAGGAGCCATACCCAAAGCCGAATCTGAATAAATCAATTCAATTTGACTATTGATGGCATCTGCTCTATTCCCAGGAGGAAACGGCCATGTACACAGAGGAGAGATCACGCCGGTGAAGACCACACACCTCGTCTAAATGGTGTTTACCGACGCCTCCAAATGGCCCCGCGTCTTTCCTCATGGAGACAACGCCACCCAATCTAAAAGTGACTGCTAAATAACATTTAATGACGGTGCAATTACAAGTGGGTGGCTTGTACATTTGTCTAATGGTCCCAAAGCATCTTTAGGCAACATGTTCAACGTGTTATACCGTTTAGATCGAGACTACCCTGTGGATATCTCACTGAATAACAAGTGGGGGCTTTTCTAGCAGTAATGGCGTGACGATGTGTATTGCATTAACCAGGCATGGGGACGTGGTCAGATCCCTACAACTTAGGGAAGAGGTAGGGATGAATAAATGAATGGATATTGACTGTAGTAAGCCTGTCGTATGCTGACCTTGAGCGATGCTTGAGAAGTGTTTGCCCGACCAGACATATTACAAGATAGCATATTAGTGCACACGTCATACTGGCCTGCGTCTTATCCTTGGAATAACATGACAATGACAATGGCTCGGGGCGGTGCACACAACCAACAACCAAGTGTGTTTCAATTATGTCACGTTTAATTGTCAACCTTGACTAACTGAAACTACCACGGCGCAGGCTTTTGTGTTCCTTTGTATCCACGATGAGATGTTGTTATGGACATGGGAGGAAGTGGTATGTTCGTGAGGCAGGGTTTCACACAGGAAAAGGTCAGAGAAATTATCAGATGTATTATAATTATGATGCATCCGTGAAACATGAGTCCACGTATTTGTACATCACCTGATTTGCATGCAGGGTTTACATACTGTTGACTTCTGTATGTTTGATATTGGATAACATGAATCATACGAGTCTTAGAAAGCTGCGCACATATAACATCTGGCACAGCAGGCTTTAAATGCCCCTGGCTCTCGACACTCAGGGCTCCATGATGTGACACGTCAAACTGGAATCTAGAAGGGGTGGATATTGATCCAGATCATATGAAGGATTTGTGTCGCTGGAATCTCAAACCAGACGAGGTTAAAAATATCAGCCCCCCCCCCCCCCCCCCCCCCCCCCCCCCCCCCCCCGGTCCACGTTGTCATTAAGTCCCATGGGAACTACCCTGGTGTCCCAGACAAATCCTGCTGGCACACCAGCCACCAAAGAGCTAGACCGGGTAAAGCCGCACTTCCCTTCGAGGATGAGGAAATGAATCAAACAGAGTCAGCAG
>JAXIVH010000001.1:18990030-19100030 GCA_036785325.1 Urophycis tenuis
TTGAGGGACTTGTGTCTCAGCAGCAGCTTTATACTTCCTGGTAGGAGGCTACGGCAGTGGCGGACTGATATTAACGAGCTTACCGGCAGAAACTAGTACCTCAAAATGCGATGATTCATGCAATGCAAAGTTAGTTTTATTTCTAACATTATTCTATCACCACAGACATTTACATCGATAGTCTGGCGTCATATTTGCCTCGGGTGTTTTGTGGAGTGGGTAAGACTGTTTTTGTTTCGGCTAGCCGAAACCGTTGACTTGCGCTAGCCTAGCACCAGCGAACTCTGCAACTAGAAGAACTGAATGAAATGTGTTGAAAACGTCTCCAATGATAAATAGCACACAGGCTAACTTGGAAATGAGGTCCTATGTCCAAAAATTCCGAACTATCTCTTTAACCTCTCATACATTTGCGTAGCGCCAATGCATTTCCCCGTAGAAGCCGAGCGTCCATTCACTTCAATGGGGCTGCATGAAACTGTTTTTTTTTCATTGCCTCGAAACTCGACTCGTCATTTGATAAAATTGCCAAAATGATAAAACTTTGGTCCCGCCCGGACACTGAGCCTGTCCGGGGGTGAATGGAGCTGTGGGTGGGCCTCGGCTGGCCTGGACGCGGAGCTTCCTCATGATGATTGGAGGATCAGTCGAAAGGCTCAACCCCGTTTTGATTGACAGCTATTTGAGATATAAAACCGTCAGCCTTCGACGCTCAGACCCCATCACGGAAATTATGTCGAAAGATAAGCCGCTAGCAATTTCTTAGTATGGCGAAATTGTTTGACCCTTTCCATTGTTCATTTTTTACACTGTAAATAAAACACACTTGTAGTATTTCCTTGTTTCAGTTTTAACATCATTCCAACATTTCCTTGTTCGAGTTTAATATCGTTTCGTTAGTTCGTTCAATCATTCATACTGTTGGCTATCGGAGTGAACTAGTTATCCAGCTAGCAAAAGGAACAGAGGGCAGAATTTACGCATAAATAAATGGACAACTTTTATGATGTAGGCCGACAATGATCCCCTCTTTGAAAGCCCAGCAGCCGCCCCTTGAAGACACACAGAGTATAGCCCGGTTCCAGGGAATCATAAAAGTTGTCAGTTGTTGTTATGTTTTTGTGTGAAATTCATGTTTAGTTGGTTTTGTTCTTTGAAGTGCACACAGTGATTTTGTATGCAACTGATGCATGGTTCATTTTGTGAACTAATAAAATATATACCGATGTTTTGAAGAAGTCACATTTTATTTTTCCAATTACGAGGGGTTCTGTGAATGCCCTGGTGAAGCCTGCAGGGTTCAGTGGTCCAGTAAGTAAGGTCCAGTAAGGTGAAGAACCACCGCTGTACTAGACCTTTAAGTAGACCTGTGGAGTGCTGGTCACGTGGTACAGCAGCGCACTACAACCTGCACACTTTCCCGCTAGCTGTCCGGTCGTGCGGTTGGAAAGGTAACATTTTTCTCTGCGGGAATTACAGCTAAGCAGTAGTTACGGTAGCCTTATACATAAACCTCTAATAGCTGTCGACATCCCCTGCATTGACATGTTATGACAGACTCGTAGCTTGCTTTCGTTCCCCCCTGCACAATATGACAGTCGGTCAACGTCAAGGCCTACTGTCACAATAAAGATCGCTTTTTAGCTGCTGTTAAGATCAACTCGACCAGTAATCAGTTTGATCACCTTTTGTATTGTTACATGTATTGTGTTCGATTAAATGTAGCAATGCTAGAGGAGGAGGAGGAGGAGAGGAGTGGTATCTGTGTATACTGCAGTGTTCCGGTCGGATTTGTGAAGCTTATAGTCAATAAAGTGCTGAACAGAAGGCTGCCTAATCCTCCAGCGAGAGGGATGGGCAAAATTCGGAGATAGATTTCTAAGAACATTGTTATTACTCTCAACTTATGCTTTTTTTTCTCCGTAAAACCGACAAATATTTGCCATTCGATCCGTGCAGTCATTTTAAATGTAAATTCTAATGACTAAGAAAAAATAATCCCTTCTCGACTACGACCAATCCAATAACAATTTGCCTCATTACTTCTTCTGTTTAGGATGGCAGAACCACCGTTGTCATGTGACTGTTTTGTATCATTGCCTCCTGGTTCTCGCGATGATCATGTGATATTTGGGAAGAACTCTGATCGTCCACGAGATGAGGTTCAGGAGGTGGTCTACTACCCTGCAGCCTCGTATCCACCTGGGTCATCGGTGGAGGTAGGCCTGCTGAAAAAACAACAACAATTGGGGCCATTTATTTGCAATATGAATTACTATTGAACGTCATTTTTGTAATGACTGATATTGTCTGATAAGTTGACATGGAAGGTTTAGCACCTGAGTCCATTTAGTTTTTATGACTGAAAAAAAAAAAAAAAACGAATTCATTGCAGTCTGGTTTTGATGTTGCCGACCAACTAAACTTGAAACTATGCACTCACTAAACCCATTTAACCCTTACATTTCTCATACTGGGCCACTGATGATTATTCGTAGTGTTAATACTATTAAACCAGTGTAGTGCTGCTCATTGTATGGACAAAGGCTTACTGAAGTAGTTGTGCTTACAATAGCAGTGTCTCCGTGTCCCTCCCTGCAGTGCACGTACATCCAGATCCCCCAGGCAGAACACACCCATGCCGTGGTCCTGAGCCGGCCTGCCTGGCTCTGGGGGGCCGAGATGGGAGCCAATGATCAGGGTGTGTGTGTGGGAAACGAGGCGGTCTGGACCCGCGAGCCGGTCTGCGACGGGGAGGCCCTGCTCGGCATGGACCTGGTCCGGTAAGCAGCCCAGAGAGCCAGGAGCCCTCCTACATGTAGAAAGGAACAGCTGGAACACAAGCTGCCAGTGTTGGGGATGATTAACAGGGCCGCTGTGTGCTCGGGAAGCATGCAGGCATGTAGGTAGGAAATGTAAAAAAAAACCTATGTCAATGAGTAACCCTATGTAAATATCATGTAAACCTATGTAAGTATCATCAGTCAATATCCACGACATCTTCCATTGTGGTGTTGTAATAATGTGATTTAGTCTACTTTAATTTAGGTATGATAATATCTGTGTTGACGTTAGTTTGTAATATATACCAAAAAAAAGAAACAAAACAATGTTGCTCAGATGTGTTTATCGCTGTTTGACTCTCCGTGAAGCGATGGCGGCATGTCTCTGCTCCCAGTGCGGCCCGCCGTGAGCTCTGGGTGACTCAGCTGAAGCCGCAGGGTGTTTGTTCTGGCAGGCTGGGGCTGGAGCGCGGTGCCAGCGCCTGGCAGGCGCTCACGGTGATCACCGGCCTCCTGGAGGAGCACGGGCAGGGAGGCCCCTGCAGGGAAAGCCCGGAGCCCTTCAGCTACCACAACACCTTCCTGCTGGTGGACCGCGCCGAGGCCTGGGTCCTGGAGACGGCCGGCAGGCTGTGGGTCGCCCAGAAGGTCACAGGTAAACACGCTGCTCTGGGATGCTCCACTGGAAACGTTTTTTTTAAGTTACGATCATATTTTATTAATCCAAGGTGGTGAATTCTGGTGTCACAGCAGAAAGTGTGATAGAAATAAAAATAAAGTAAGTAAAAACTACAAAAAGGAAATACAAAAAAAATACATGTATATAAAAATAAAAAATATATATATGAATATACATACATATATTATATCTATATGTATAAAATATATATACAATATATTTTTTTTGAGGGGGGGAGTGGTGATTAAGGCCCCAGCACTGTTTGGCGTGTGTAAAACTCTCAAGCAGGACATTTTGACAAGCCTGTGTTGTACCAGGTGTGTTGCCAGCTAGGCCACTCAGCTCAATAGGTGTTGAGTGAAAATGATCAATATGTCATGGTGTAGGTGGTTGGAGTTCAACTCCTCTTTCACGGCACCGTGTTGCGTGGCGGAAGTCGAGGGAGTGGGTGTCGAAGGATTTCCAGTGTGGCACATGTAACAGGGGAAGAGCTACTGTAGCCTACAGCTTCTTCAGGGTTTGGGAAATGAATTACCCAAACTCAGGACTAGCCCATCTCCAAAATGTTGATTGATTGTGACGGTAAGTAAAATGACAGGGAGTCTGAATGTGATATACTCGAGTGTTCCTCAACCTTTAATCAATTATATTAGACAGATCATTTACTTGTGCTGCCGTGTTATTTTGAGGGATATAATTGTATATTCATGCATTCAAGAGGCAGGGTATACAACAACAGGGTATACAACAAATAAACATTAAGTGAGTTGGGTGAAATTATTATTCAGCACCTGTGATCTGTGTGGCTTCTCACTCTGCCCTCACACAATCACCATCCCTGCTATAACCTTTGAAACTATAAAAAATTATATAAAATGACATCACAAGTAAATAATCTGTTTAATATAATTCATTAAAGGGTGAGAATAGCACAGAGGATAACACTGGTGTAAATCACATTCAGACAACTGTATATATATCCTTATGTCCAGCTTGGATCTCCTGGAGAGTGAAGCTCGACAGTTTGCATGTTGTGTTGAGAGATAGCCTTGTGAAGTCCCACATGAAACAGAGTCTCTCATCTTGACTGCTTTCATGTGAATTAGAGAAGAACTTCAAGCTCAATGCTGCGCGCAAGAACTTAATTATTTACTTGATATTTGGTGATGTTTTAAAACTACGTCACCAAACTATCATAGCTACTGAACCCTTGGTAGTTTGGTGTGCGTCATTCGTGTTGACGAGGAAGAAACACGAATGAGCCACGCCAAAGCAGTTTGAAGCAGTGTGCTGATCTGATGAACTCGCACGATTCATGCACTTTCTGGATGGTATGTTCACGGTTGAATTCACTTATTGCTAGTCGTCATTTTTGATGAAAGCATCAGCTAATTAAATGTAATAATGCAATAATGGTAGTCATGACATGACTCTATTAGGATTACTTAATTACTGATGTATATAAAACACCAATTTCCTTTTGAAGCCACTCAATGTTCTTTGGTGGCCAGTGATGAAATCAGTGTCCATCAGGCTTCCCATGAGCTCTTGGGGTGGAGGCTCTTGGGTGGAGACTCTCCTGGTGGAGGCTCATGGGTGGAGGCTCTCCAGGTGGAGGCTCTCGGGGTGGAGGCTCTTGGGTGGAGGCTCTCGGGGTGGAGGCTCTTGGGTGGAGGCTGTCCGGGTGGAGGCTCTCGGGGTGGAGGCTCTCGAGGTGGAGGCTCTCGGGGTGGAGGCTCTCCGGGTGGAGGCTGTCCGGGTGGAGGCTCTCGGGGTGGAGGCTCTCGCCCTCCTCCAGATGGTGATGTCTCCGTCTGTTTCCCTCAGAGGGGGTGAAGAACATCTCCAACCAGCTGACCGTCGGCACGGAGATCTCGGCCGAGCACCCGGAGCTGCGTGCCGTGGCCCGCGCCCAGGGCTGGTGGGACGGGGAGGGAGAGTTCAACTTCTCCCGGGTGTTCAGTCCGGAGAACCCCCCCGCCCGGATGGAACTGGCCAAGCAGCGCTACATAGGAGGCACCGCGCTGCTGCAGCAACACGACGGTGAGGACCGGGTTCTGTGTGTGTGTGTGTGTGTGTGTGTGTGTGTGTGTGTGTGTGTGTGTGTGTGTGTGTGTGTGTGTGTGTGTGTGTGTGTGTGTGTGTGTGTGTGTGTGTGTGTGTGTGTGTGTGTGTGTGTGTGTGATGCGCGGTTAAGTTCTCCCCCAATCCACATATTTCTTTAAGTGCACCTGATTGCTACTCAAACCACCGTTTCTAAACAGAAGAGGATGACACCCACGTCCGCTTCCCATATTATAAAGCGCTGTTCCCTCCACCTGCTGGCCATTTATTTGGGGCTTTTAAGGCTGAAACAAATGTAGTTATTCCCCATACTGTAAACCCAGGCTTTTCTTCAAAAGTTCATCATAATGAAATTAGTCAAATGAAAGCATATTAGGCTAACGTTAGGCCATTCTATTTTCATTTGAGATGGCAGAATAAGTTTAAGGCCGTAGCTTTGCCCGCTGCTACATTACGTGTGCTGCTGAAAACTACAATTGCTTTGTTATCTGTAATTTTTGTTTCATACAAAGCAGATTTGTAGACCACCATAATTTGAAGCTATTTTATAATCTGGGAATTTCCCTAACTTGTTGCCAATATTTTCAGCATTCAAATGAGTGCAGCCAAATACTGGTATGCTTTTGAAGTAATTTATGATGTTGTATTCACAACCTTTTTACTTCCCTCAATTTGACTATTTTCTCATTTCACTGACCACACTGTCTTATTTAGCTGCTGAATGATGGCCGCTCAAACATGGACATATTTAATTTCCAAATAAACCTCATAATGCAATATTAATATTACATTTTTGTATTAATTGCACAAAAAATGAAGAAGCTGATTTCAACTAACCAGCCCATAAATCACCAACACCAACAAATACAGAAAACAGGCTGCTCTGTAACTAACTACGTCCTCGGATAAGTCTGGTCAGGCAGGTCGATAACTCAATCCGCGCATTTCTAGTGTGTGTGTGTGTGTGTGTGTGTGTGTGTGTGTGTGTGTGTGTGTGTGTGTGTGTGTGTGTGTGTGTGTGTGTGTGTGTGTGTGTGTGTGTGTGTGTGTGTGTGTGCGTGTGCATGTGTGCGTGTGTGTAGTTCAAAAGGTATGTACTGTGATTGCATGAATCGGTGCGACTGCCTGCAGTTGGAGATGTTGTAGTAATGCTGCTGTAACTTAACTTGGCCCAGGGGCAGATTTGCACTCATTCCTTTATCCGTTGAATCTAAACCCCAGGATCAGTGACGGCTGAGGTGATGATGTCCATTCTGAGGGACAAGCCCAGTGGCATCTGCATGGACTCTGGAGGGTTCTGCACCACTGGCAGCATGGTGTCCATCCTGCCCAGGGACGCCAGCCTGCCTTGCATTCACTTCTTTACTGCTACTCCGGATCCCTCCAGGTCCGTAGCCTGCCGGATCCACGGTGTCTTCACTCCTCAAAATGAGCAGTATATCATTCATCTGGACGAGCGCAGTGCTGATTTAAAATGACATGAGAATTTACTCCTCCCCTCCCCTTTATCACGTCTGTTCCTCTTACATTTTCTGTCTTCAGACGGCTCTTTAGATTGACGGCTATCTCTCCTTCTGTCTGTCTGTCTGTCTCTCTCTCTCTCTCTCGCTCTCTCTCGCTCTCTCTCTCTCTCCATCTCTTTGTGGGTGGCGTGTGTCTTCTCGTCTCTGGGCCTCCCTCTCTCCTGGCCTGAATCCCCCTCCATGGCGCTGCTAGGTCTATCTTCAAGCCTTTCGTGTTCTCCGAGTGCATCGGCCCCCTGCAGAGGGTGGCCTCACCGCGGTACGGCCCCGACGACCCGGCCAGGAAGCAGCCGCGCTTCCAGAGCCAAGTGGACCGGCGGCACGACCTCTACAAGGCCCACCAGACCGCCCTCACCAACATGGACGCCAGCCAGGTGGGCACGGTTTTAGAAGGCTAAGCTAACGCTAGCCCTGTGAACGGCCTGCTTCACGTTTGGGACATTACTCTGATGTTTATCTTGCACAACAGGGCTGCAATAGGGTGGTTGTTCTCAGGAAAATGTTTAAATAGATAGTCGTAGAAATAGAGGTCCCCATAAATATTTATTCACCACATTACAATATTTCACAAGACCGACCAATAATTATTCTGTTGTTGATGATAAGTTTCTTCTGGTGTCATTAAAAAAGTGTTTAATAAATGTGCATCAATTGGATGTGCATGGTACATTCTGTGTGTGTGGATTATGTGTCTGAGGGTTTAAATGCCACCTGTTGGCCTCAAATATTACTTTTAAATAGATCTGAGAATTTAATTATTTATGAATTAAAAACAATTACATGTTCCCCCTGTTAGTCAATTAAATTAGCAGGAAATAAACCCACCTGCTAGGCCTGGAGTCTCTCTGTCTGTCTGTCTGTCTGTCTGCCCCCTATTTACGCTCATACAAGTGCTACGTGTCTCTCAGAATGAGGGGTTAGCGGTCCTCGACGTCCTGAGGGACCTGGAGTCCCAGTGCGTGGCCGACATCCTGGCCATGCTGAGCGGAGACCTGCCCGGAGAGGAACTGGGCGACTTGTTCTTCGACTGTGTCGACGCAGAAATTAAGTTCTACCAATAAGAAGGTGAGAGAACGTTCTCGGTCCCCCCCGCATGATTTATGCTTCTGTGTTGAAGAGCCGCGGTGATGAGTTGTCCCCCTGTAGCCCAGAGGGGCCACCGCTTCTCTGTGCACCGTCCCAGAGATGTAGCTCGCTGACACGGCCTGCTGCGACTCTCCTGCTACATCATGTTCAGGTTCACTCATGCCGACATCAGTGAAAGCAACGAAGAGCGCATCAAAACATACTCTGGTTGAGAAAGTCCGCAAAATATTTGAATTGGTACGAGACATCATCTTCACATTGATCACAAGCTGTTACTGTTTTCGTGAAGGAATCCTTTTGGTGGCCTCCGCACAGATTGAGTAACTAGCCTGCGTGACCTGATTCTAATGGCTGTTCAGGCCTGTAGTATGTGGACCATTGGCAGGCGGGTTGTTTAAAATCAGCTTCTACATTTTTTTTTTTTAAGTTTTCCGTTCAATAATTGTGCCTGAATAAAGAAAGCCTATTGTGCTATAAGTCATACATTGATGTATAGGGAATAGGCTGTACTCATGTGCATACTGTTCATGCCGGCATTGTGAAAAGGCAACAAGTGAGCAAATTCTCTGAACAAATAACAAAGCAAGTAGTTTTCAACAGGATACGCAATGCAGCAACACGGCTTCAACTTACTGTACCATCTCAACTAATAATATGAAAGCCTAACATTAGCCTAATATAAATGCTTCTGATTATTCACTTCATGACTTTCGTTTGGTATTTCGACGAAAAGTCTTCGTTTAGACTATTGTGAATAATCAAGTTTATTTTAGCATTAGAAAAAAACTTAAATGACCAGTAGCGAACATGTTTAATTTTTGTACTTTCAATCAGTTGGATTCACCCCACAGTGGCTGTTCTACCCAGACATATGATTCAGCTGAAACCCTACAAGATGCAATTGCTCTCTGTTGCAGTGCCCTCAAGTGGAGAATCCTAGTGCTTGCTGAATCCTAGTGCGTCTTCAGGAGCTGGCCCAGGGAACGTAGTCTGCTCTGAGCTGCTTGGCTCTAAACCACTCCCTAACATGGCTCCGCCTACCAAAGCACACATAATAACTACACGTTCCATGTGTTTGGCCTATCACCTCTTTCATACCCAGGGACTAATGACCGAACTTCATTAGTGAGTATAATGATGTAGACTAATACACAGCCGTGTGTATGTGGTAAAGGTACATGACTTTGCACAAATCGTGGATTCAAGTGCGGCATTTATTTGATGTTGTTCATTGCTGTAAGTAAGGCATCAAGTCGGGCATCTCATGATGACTGTCTTTATATGTAAAGGTGAAATAAAGAATGTGCACTGTCTGTGCTTTCATTTTGTCGTGTCTTTTTCTATTTCTATTTTCTAATTAAAAATACACATTGAAATGGTGGTCTATCATGATCTGCACATATATATAAATGTAGGCCTATTGGTGATAAGTAATTTAGTCGTTTATCAATAAAATATACATATCACAAGCTACAAAATGTAGTCGTCTCTGTTTTATAGCCCTCATTTGTTTTTCTTGGCTGTTAACATTTTGAAGATATCACTTCAGACTTCGAACTTACAATTATTTATGGCATTTTATGAATCTATTGTCTGACCAAAAAAACAGTTGGTAGGCCTACATTGATTTACTACATTTGGAGTAGCAGGAAAGATTGACTTGGTAATCACAATCCATGTTGTATGATATATATATATATATAATATATATATGTACAATATACATAGTAAATTTAAATATAATATTCGAATTCAGTAAATATAGTATTAGCATAATAGTAAATCCAAACAATAACAGTTTCTATCTGTAGAGGGCATTGTGGCTGCAACGATCTCCTCGGTGACGTCAATGGAAACGAAGAAGTCAACGAGAGGTAACGTTTTGGAAGTAAATATGAGAGATGAAATGTAGTTGATAATATTTCCATCTGCTAAGGTTGCTAGTTCAACAAGATATACTTGTGACTTAGGCGTCAGTTCTGAAGAAACCATCCGGCAGAAATGGTACCGCTGCTCCACATGTAACTAGGGAGGGCTAGCGACCATTTCAGAGAGCCAGAGTCCTGCAGCTGCTCCGTGAGTTGGAGGAGCCCTATGTTATAGATATCTGGATATCTTATTCACCATCTACAGCCACAGTCGACGGAGCTTCTATGTTGTGCCACTAGGTAGAACCGGTTTATTGCGTATATCCGTGTTATTGAGTCAAACCTGTTCAACTATTCGGTTAGCTGGAGGTGCTAGCTATCCTTATTTCACTTAGCATCAGACTCATGTGTGTGTGAGGTCTAAACCTGAATGTTGACTTCCCGTTGCGTGTAAGGATGAATGTGTGTATTAAACCTACCGGTTACGATGTCTTCAGATCTTTACAATACACGTCTTGTTTAGTTGTGGTAGATAATTACTTGAATGCTGAAATGTAATACTTTGGTAACGGTCGTATGCCCTTATAATACAGTGATCGTATGGTTTATTGTCTGCATTGTTTTTCAGATGGCTATACACGTTCTTAATCAAGGATGAGTGAAAGACCTTATCCGAAATGTCGTGTTTTATACTTAAGCAATTGCAGCAGTTGGTGGTTGACTTACATCGTTATTTTCTCTAGACACAGCACAGGTATTCACCCAGTAACCCAACACGGGCCCTGATGATGAACTCCAAGAAATTGGAATGCACTCCAAGGAGGCAGTTCAGAGAGCGAAGCCCAAGAGAAAGGGGTGACCATGATGAGAGATGGAGAGAACCCCAAGGATCTCGCAGTAGCTCATCACGGGACTCCCACCGCACCTACTATGGAGAGCATTCCATGAACTCTGACAGGACTAAGGAAAAACACAAGTACAGCGATTCACTTCCAAGGGCCTACGGTAAAGAGACATCTCACCGCGATCGGAGCCAAAGGAGCCCGGCTCGGAGAGCCGTTATACCCGACAAAGGCGGCGGCGGGGATGGGGAGTATACAAGATTTAGGTACTTATCCCCGGAGAAAAGTACTTCACAAGAGCACAGAGTCTCTGAAAGGAGGAAAAGTCTTAGCGGTAACGTTGAGGACCATTTCCAACACAGGAGGCTCAACAGTGACTTGAGGTCTTGGCCACCAGCAAAAGACGAGATGGACTTTGGTAAAAGGCTTGAAGATTCCAAAAAGTGCAGAACAACTCCTGAAGGTTTTGCATACAGACATCCATCTGATTATGCCACAGACAGACGAGCTCAAGACAGGAACGTGACACATGATACAAAACAATTACCACAATGTCCTTCAAAGGTATTTGAATATTTGTATCATTACATTTATTAAGCAGTTGCTTTTATCCAAAGCAACTTGCAATAAGCGGATTCAACCGTAAAGTTACAACCCCGCAAGAGGCATGCGGGTACATGCAATTTACCAGATACGCAAACTGCCTCAAGCTACATTTTAGAAACATCTAGAAACTCAATCTGTTGATTGGTTAGGGTGACCATCATTGTCAATCACATCAATGTGACTTTGCCTTTGAAAATTTGATTTTTTTTTTGGTCAACATTCTCACCAGCTATATGAGGCAACACGAGATGAAAATGAGTCCACTTCTCATCTGAACTATAATCCCTGGCAGCTCAGCAGCAGCTTTCCAGGGAGTGAAAGCAGCAGACGGGTAGGTAGTTTTTCTGTGCTTAATGCTGCCCTGCTGTTGCAACGCGGCCTTATCACTGAAACTTGAGACACGCGCACAAATGAGGGCCATTTGTTTTTTTCTGAAAGTTATGTGTTGTGACTCAATGCAAACATTTACATTGTTGTTGTTGTTTTTTTTTAATCCCCATAGGCGGAACATATCTCCACCGATCACAGCACTGCTCCTGCTCAGAGTGTGACCGAGCAGACACCTAGAAGCAATGGCTTCCAGCGCTTCCTCAGTGTGCTCAACAAAGGGGTGGACGTCGACATGCTCACCAAGATCGTCACTCAGGCTCCCAGTGTTCCTGCTCCTCGGAGCGCCGCCGAGCCTCTCGGAACTCACAGAGGCATCGTGGAGCAGGACACGCACCGCAAGGCACAATACTGGAATAACAACCACAAACCCCTACAACAACAACAACAACAACAACAGAGTGGGCCGCCCGGTCCGAACACTTTGCCAAACAAAAAGTCTGACAAGTCCGACACGGAGCGCATCAACGCTCGATTGACTCCGACACAAGCGGTGGTCGAGGTGAAAGTGATCCAGGAGGAGGAGCGGAAGTGCAAAGAGATGCAGCATCTGTTCCAGACGATCGGCATGGACCTGGGCCTCGAGGAGCTGGGGAAGATGTCGAACCGAATCCAGCAGCGGCTGTACGGGAACAAGGAGGACCGCGAGAGAAGGGAGTCCGAAAAGGAGACGAGGAGAGAGACGAGGCAAATGTTCTCTCCCGGGTGCAACAGCCGGTCGTCCTCGTCAAGCCGGTCGAGTTTTGGTCCTCCTCCTGTCGTGCAGCAGCCCTCTCTGAAGAAGGATCCATCGGTGACCACGGCGAGTATCTCCAAGACCAACCAAGCGGCAGGTGTGGGTGACAAAGCCTCCGCCGGAGGCCATGACGGCGACAGAGCACGCCAGGAGTGCAATTCTGTGCTTCAATCGCTGGCACCCGTCACCTCCTACAGCATACCCCCGCCACAGGCTCCGACAGGCGCCATGCCAAGTTACCCATCAACCCCGGGCCCGCCTCACCTTTACCCCCCGGCTGCCTACAACGTGCAGCCTCCATGGGGAGTGGCGGCTGGAACGCTGCCCTTCTCCCCGTACCCCCCTCGCTATCTCCCCGGGCATGTGCCCTATCCCGGCGTGGCCACATTTCCTAACTATCACGCAGAAAATGTCAAAAGCCTCAAACCCACATCAAGGCCCCGTTTTCTGCAGGTTATAGAAACAGATCGAGCTAATGCAACCTAATGAACCTTAAGTTTGGTCTCATTTCGCCTGAGAGAAAACGACCACGATGACTGCATTACGTTGAAAAAACGAAAGGGGACACCGCTTCTGTAATTCTGTTTCGTTATTAGAATAAAAGGAAAAACGCTTTTTAATCCGACATGTTTTGGAAGCCTGGACATTAAATACATTCGCTGGCTGTATTTGTTGAAGCACAACATATAGCTAGCGCTATTAGATTTTAAAGTCTAAACCAAATATTCATACAAAATACAAACCATACTTCTTTTTTTCTTCTCAATATTTTGCCGTTTGCAAATAAATGATTATAATTCCTTATGACTTGGCTTATGTTCATGCTATAGGATCACATCTTATTTTAGTACCTGTCTTGTCTGGTCCCACCTTGAGACTACATAATATGAGAACAACATGGTTGATGATGCCTAGAGGAACAATACATGTAGAATTCAAGTGTGCAATCAAATTTCGTTAAGTAATATGCCACAAATGTCCAATTCACTAACATATATAAACACAATCGGCAAGAGTTGTTGACACAAAATGTTCTAGAATATATTCATACTGCCTTAACCGTTGTTTCTGAAAACATTAGTAACTTGGATTGTACATATGTTCCAAAAATTAAATGCATACAATTTGAGGACATTTTGTTGTTATTTTTACATGTTAATGTTTGTGAAAGTATGGTATGGATGTTGCTTTACTGAATCTTCAATGATTACTACAAGTATAACCCTTTTAGGGCTTTCTTAAAACAAGGTGTGTAAAGTGATTTACGAGAACCCCAATATGTACATTTAAACAGAACAATGAATCACAGTAAAGGCAAACCGTGTATTGTAAACGGAATGGTCAGCATCGATGAGGCCTACATTCCAGGCAGAAATGGGCTTTTAGGAGAGATTTGAAAGAAGTTATACTGACCTGTCAGCTACAAGATCATAGGTCTAAGTCTAAGATGGGGTGCGAAGTGTTTATTTCATTTTAATTGTACTTTGCGTGGCCAGTTTAATTGTGTCTGACACGTTGTGCAAATGTTTGAGTATATACACAGACATTTTAAAGACATTGCACCGAGTTATTTAAGTAGAAATACAAATCGTACAGACCTGTGTACAAACCATTATTTTGGTTCATGGACAATTCTAGTAGCTCGCCATAGCTACAAAGAGAACGGTTTAAAGACCAGAGATGGTGAACACAACCCAACGATAAAGATTGAACATCTTAGGTGAGGAGGGCTCGATTTTTGGGGAGAGAAGTTGTCAGTGAAGAATTAAGAGTGGTTGAATTAGAAACCTTTGATTATCAATGTTGTTTTCAGTGCCATCCTACTTGTAATTCAGTAATGTAATGGCTGACGTTGTCAATAATACTTATTGTCTGACCACCATTTAGATGCGTAACTGACGATCAATAGTAGTATGCTCATTTTATAGATCTATAATGATGTATAGGCCTATGTTTTATATAAAAGACTGGTGACCTTATTTGGGATAGCGTTCAAAGGGCCATGCGAAATTTTGACCAAAAACAATGGGCTGAAAGAGAGAGAGAAAAGAAAAAAGAAAAACTCAATTATCAGAGAACGACAAAGACCCACTGAGTGAATGGAGGTCGAACAGCATTCCTTCTCCTCCTGGTCCAGAGAACCACCTCATCATCTCAGATCAGACATGAACCCACGAGGAACGTCAGTTAACTGAGAAAGACAAACTGGAAAGAAAGCGACAAAGGCTTGAAGGAATTCAGAATCAGATTATTCCAACAAAAGCAGCAATTGGTTTGAAGAAATCTTGCCATATTTGAAAAAACAATGGTATCTGACATTTCATTAACAAGAAAGACAATGACATCGTGGAGACATGTTTAACAACTAATAAAGAAGCTTCTCTGAAAGACAGCGTGAACCACATTTTGCAGGTAAGCAATGAATTGACTGATTAGTTGTACTCATGTCCTTTTGCTAAATTACTAATTATGCTTGGTAGGAATATTGCAGAAAGTTTTTCACTTTGATAGAGATCGCAGTGAAGACCAACGGCGACAGAGATCACCACGGAGACTCAGAGACATGAGATGAGATAGAGATCGCCATATCGGAGACATAGGCGGCATAGAGATGGGGATACAAGTGGTGGGATTGCGTTGACTCAGAGACTCACGAGGTTAAGATAAGATTCCGCAGTCTTTTCAGCGTTGCCAGGAAATACTTGAACCAGGCACCGCTACTAACCGTGGTGATGACATCAACGATTCCTCCCACCTCAACGCTCTTGGGAGTCGCAAACCCCGACACTCATCGCTCAACTTGTACCGTAGCACAGAACCCCTCCTTTCTCCTCCCTGACCCTCTGAGGACCTCCTCCCACCTCCCTGAAACCATGGCCTGGCACTGAACCCCCCCAAAAGTCAGAACCGAGAATCGTCCCTGCGCGTCGATCACTTGTTCGATCCAGATCAGTCAGAGTGAGTCAGAGTCGGCATTGATCTGCTGCTCAACGCCGTCTGCAGGTTAGCAGCATGACGCCTGCGGCCAAAGAGCGCCGCCTGGACACTCTAATCAAGAATTCTTTACCAAGGCGTGGTAACACCTTGGAAGATAATGACCAAGAATGACATATAGTTTAATCTAATCTAATATTAAGGCCGAAGCAGAGGCAGCTGGAGCCTGGAGGCTCCAGCTGCCTTTAGGGTGCCAAGAAGAAAAAACCTCGGGAGGAGGCTACGGCCTAAAAGGAGCCAACGGAAGAAGGAATAAAAGGCAAAGCTGACGGAAAGGTTGTTTCTTTGCTCCACATGTTCATAACAAATTGCCAGAATAACATTCATTGGTCAATGATAGTAATTTATTTGCCTGTTAGCTTCAGGCATACAACCAGAAGATGAAGCGTGGGTCAAGTTGCTGTACACAGATCTGACGTAGCACTTTTATGCCACGTGGGTATTGTTATTTTCTTTTTAAAACACACATTCTGGAGCTACCTAACTTATTAGACCGGTCTGGATTCCCGTCATGATCAAACAGGAGTACCTGACAGAAGCATGATCTCATGATCTCAGTGCACCAAAACAATACGTTGTCAGAGATGACTAGATTTCTGTACAGTTTTTTTAAAACGGTAACATATTAGGTATTTTTTGAGAGTGCTAAAGTTCAAACACATACTGATAATTGCGTAAACAATGACGTTGAATGTACAACAAGCCCTGTTGGAAGTTTAGTTTGTAATTATCACCATCATACTCCAATGCCCACAATTTGTTGTCTTAATTAGAGAAATTATACTAAATAAACACTTCTCTTTGAAGACTAAAGCAATATTTCATGTTTAAAGGAAACGTTCCCGAAAGCACGTAATAAAATTAATAAAAACTAGCGCTGGACTGCCAAGACATCACAGCATGCAGTTGGACAACAGTACCATCTACAACCATTTGCTTCGACAACCGCAGCAAAAACTTAAATAAATTACACAGTCCCTTCTCCAAGGCCCTCGTCACATCCTTTCCTCGCGGCGTCCATTCAAATGCACTGCCAACTGTTTTCTGTAAACTGTAAGGTGGGGAAGGGTGCTGCCGGGGGGGGGGGGCGATTTTACAGCTCGTCTTTGTCTTCTCCTTCGCAAATGCAGGACGCTCTTTGGCTGTTCATGTAGGGCCTGCAGCCCAGGGTCCACACAGTGTTGAACATGGTGTCTGCCACGGACTCACATGCTGAAGGCAAAACCAAAGACAAACAAGTGGTCTTATTGTTATTCTCCAAACTTCTTTCCTTGGTCTGTAAAATTGTTTTTTTTTTCTTCTTCAGACTTGTTTATATTTGTTTATGTATTTTCTTTACACAACACATGTAAAACAACAGCTGGTTTAGCCTATAGGTCCCATTTACTTTAGTTGAGGTCCCATCAGCCTACTGACCTTCAACCTTTGACACGAATCCGAAGCTCTTCTTCAGGTCGGAGCAGATACTGTGTAGACACCAGCGGAACTTGGAATCGCAGCGGTACTTGTTTGAGCCGCAGGTATCGTAACACATGTCCAACTGGTTGCAGCACTTGGTCATGGCTGGGATACCCGCATCCATCTTGAAATAAGACGTGTATGTGTGTTAGAATGGGATTGGCATTTTGATCATCCGTGTGTTTGTGTGATATTGGTCTGAAATGTTCTAGGTGTTCTAACGGGAATGCTTTAGAACGTACTCCCTCTGGAATGGGAATGCCCAGGAAGTAGGAGCTACACCCGTCAGGTTCTGGCATCTGGTAGTCAGGGCGTGGCAGAGGGGCTTTACCTGGAGAGTGAATTATATCATCTTTATGGCTAACGCTTTTACTTTGATGACCAAGTAGACATAGGACAATGTTTTAAACTCATTATATATTTGACAATAAGGAAACCTTTGTTATTTTAGCTCTAACAATCAAAATCAAAACATCAATTTGTTTGAGACAAGATTTTGCCTTTATTTCAAATACTGGCAAAGCATTCCGTAATAGTTTTGGGACTGAAGTGCATGTCGGATAATGAACTTGGCTATATAAACTTCATTCATATTGAATACAGGGATCAATCATATTGTGGGATCAACTTCAATCAAAGTAGCCTACTATCAAGCAATCTACTTACCATATCGACAACGGTACTGACATACTCCATCACGACCGCCCATTAGCTCGAGCATGGAGTCGAAGTAGCTGTTTACCGCCTCGAAGCCCCCCCGGAGGGTGTCGATCCCCCAGTCACCGTCCGCCTCGGCCTCGCTCGGCGGGCTGCCCGGCTCTGCTGTGGGCGCGTCGGGGTCTTGACCCTGGACCACGTAAAGGGACAGCCCCAAAAACAAGAAAAACCACGGGGCGAGCGGGACCCTAAACAGCATTTTGGATTGTGTTGTTGAATAAAAAACGGAGCGCCCAGGAGAACACCCGCGTTCAAGGTAGCAATTCAAGGATAGACGCAAGTCGGTAGTACACTGAAAGGTACACTGAAACCGCTGCATATCATCATGACCTGGACTTTGATACTGTCATCTGTCGTCCTCCACTGTGGCGTAACAAAGTTCAGTCTTTATCAAGATTTCGCATATCTATAATTGTATTATTAAGCACGAATAAAAAACACGTTACATTCAAGTTTATTTTCGTTTGCAGACATAAGTCCTGACCAACTGTCCGCGGATAGTTCGAGTGTAATTGGTGTAGTGCACGTGAAGACCCTGCGGAGCCCTACCAGGAGGTGTACAATAGGCCTACCCTCCCAAAACCACAGCCTGGTTTATGATAACGTCATGTTACATTATAAAAAAAAAAAAAAAGGAAATTAATCTTGATTTAGTGTTTTGCCAACCCTATTTTCCACCCGTTGTTCCAAATATATTTAAGTTATAGCATACATACACATAAATGATTGATGATTATTAGCCGTGATTGTTATTGCACTTAGGATCTTTACTTTTCCAATATTGTATGAACTGGCATGCAGAACGTATAACTACCAGCAGAGGGTGCTGGTAGGGCGACACTCGACACGTGACGTGACGTACGCGGAAGACATATCAACATGCTGTGAATTCGCGAACTACTATGTTTTGAAAGCTCTGTACACCTTTTAGAAAGTTTACGAAATCCCTCTGTCCTTTATTTATGATATTTTTAAGTGGAGGGAAAACATATTTCGTTGACGTGACGAGAAGGACAGTTCGCCCATTGTCAAGATGATTTAGGTTGACATTATATTGAATGCTACTTGCGACGAATTTAAATGATATAAATCAAATAACGAATGAGCAAATGGCATTTGCGAACCTTTTTAAAACTCTGTCTACTGCTGAGGATGGTCCTGCCATCAAGCAATCACCCCGCCCTTACAAGTAAGCAGTTTAGTTTATATGTGAGCCTTAACAAAAAAATGCATTGTTGGTGCATTGATCCGTTTTTACATGATTAATTAAGTAATTCATTTTTCATCTATCATATGGATAGAAATGGTGTCCAAGAGCTGTGTGCCACGACAAGACCACATCTTGGTGAACAGCAGACTGGCCAGAAGAAGAAGGAAAAGACACACCAAAGTGTAAAAAAAAAACCTTATACGTACCTTATACGTTTTATGTTTGTGGTGCGTATTCAACAAGAGTATGTGTGTGGTTGGGCATGAGAGTATGCTGGTGAATGTGTATCAGTATGCTCGTTGTGTTTTAGTTTTCTCAAGACCCCCTTAGGACCGAGATGGTAATCTAAAGGGATCCTTCAATCAGGATTATATATATATATATATATATATATATATATATATATATATATATATTCTGAATTGTTTTTTTTAAATATATTCTTTTCCATTTCAGTTTAATCAAGCCTTGACAGCAAAGACTCACAGACCTCCAGCATTCTATGACTATGACAACCCAGATCGCAGCCCCAGAGTACCAGCCAACTTCATCCACAGAGAACGAGACCACTTCCCCCCTGGCCATGCCTTCTTACAGCGCACCGTGGAGAAGAAAGCCCAGCATCAGATAGTCCAAAACACAACATTCAAGCAGGAAATGCAGCAACAAAATATGGTACAGAAGAAAAAGAAGAAGAAGAAGAAGAAGCAGAGGTGGCAGGAAAACGGCCCCAGTCAGAGCGACAATGGCGGGGGTCCTAATGGGAGACAATGGCATCAGGCCGACCGCAGGGAACGGTTTCTGTCTCAGAGAAGAGGAAACACTCGAATGACCGAAAACAAGATGGTAAGCAATGTTGGCCTGCTTTTGTGGTCGTATCGCATACCAGCTGTGATGAGATTGGCAGCACTTTTATACAATTACAGTGTCATTGAATGGCATTGTTGGCTTTTACTCATTCATGAGCATGTGGGGCAGGTAGGCATCTTGCTCAAAGGTGCCTGCAGGTGCACACCTTGTGTTTCTAACCCTGTACTTTTTGACAGACAGGTAAAGCTTCTAAACACCGGCCTGTCCCGCCTTCCCTCCAAGTTACCGACGGCTCTGCTCTGACTCTTGTCACGTTCATTTACCCGCTTCCCGTAGAACCCGCCAGCCAAAAAAGTCCGGCCCATGACCCAGGAGTTTATAGAGCAGAATGCCGTGGAAGCCGAGGGGCGGTTACTCTGTAGACATTTCCTGAGGGGCAATTGCACCAAGGTAGGGGCGAACATGTCGCACCTCATCTGGCCATCTCAGCTGCTGTCGGCGTGGACGGTCCCCTCTCGAGTCCCACCGTGGCGTCGTCTGTCCTTGTGCGCAGGGCAACGAGTGTCAGCTGGAGCACGGCAGCCTCCACCATGACATCATCAAAGAAGTGTGCAAGTTTTACATCCAAGGGTCCTGTGCCAAAGGGGAGAGCTGCGTGTACATGCACAATATCCTTTGTTTATTTGTTGTCGGGCCGACGGTCATGCTATGTTGTTTTGGAAGCGTGTCAGGAAGCGATGCCGATATGTAACGCCGCTTGCAGTTTGTAACTGTGTCGAGTCATCGGAGGGAGAATGTAATTTACAACACATGATTTCCTTATCAAGGTTGTTTCTACGTTCTTTCCCCTGTAAGTATTTCCACGCTTGGGGGAAGTGCTCCAAAGAAGCCGACTGCAGGTTTTCCCACGAGCCCCTCACCGACCTCACCAAACAACTGCTGGATCAGGTGTGTGTGTGTGTGTGTGTGTGTGTGTGTGTGTGTGTGTGTGTGTGTGTGTGTGTGTGTGTGTGTGTGTGTGTGTGTGTGTGTGTGTGTGTGTGTGTGTGTGTGTGTGTGTGTGTGTGTGTGTGTGTGTGTGTGTGTGTGTGTGTGTGTGTGTGTGTGTGTGTGCGTGTTTCCTTCCATCCATCCAAGGCCCCATTGTTTCCCTCTGTGGGATGGAATTAACTGTTTAATAACTGACTGCACTTTGAAATGCGTGCGACTCTCTGCAGGCATTACAGCGGGACAAGGATCTCAGCGAGTTGGCAAAGAGAAGCCAGCAGAAGAGCTCGGCTCAGCCGCAGACGGGGGACCCGGAGGCAACGGCCGAGGGAAGACCCAGCAGCCCTAAACCTGACATATTGCTGCATCCAATCAGGTGCGGCTTCACAAGGGTCACAAATTGATTTATAAGTGACAAGTGAGTCATAATAAGTGACATTATTTGCATGACCACGTGTTTTCTTGGTTTGGTTTACATGCAACGTTTTGGGGGGGGGGGTTTCATATTTTCACAGGCCACAGTTTTACAACAGTTCATACCCGGAGGAGCCAGCGCACGGCGAGGTGAAGGAGTTGACGGGTGCCGAAGAGGACCGTGAGCCGGCGCACACTGAGAGTACATCCCTGTCCCGCAGCCCCCTGTCCAGTGATCAGGTTTCCTATTCGGTTGAGATGGCGCTGGGGCCGATGAGCTCCAAACCTTTCCCTTCGCTGTTTGGATCGAGCGCGGAGCCTCCCTCCTGGCCGAGCCCCCCGCCGCCGCCGGTGCCGGCCGTGACGGACCACGCTGAGGCTCCGTACTCTGTGGACGCTGTTCTCCGGTCCGTTAAGACGGTCGGAGGTTCTAACTTGACCGGCATCAGAGAACCACCTCTACCCGCCAATCCTCCGTTGGCCTATTATGGTTCGGCCCATCCTGCGGCGGCCCCCAAACCCCCCTGGGACTTGTTCAATGGTACGGCTTTGTGTTTGAAACCTGACACCGTGCAGTCAAAGGACGCCAAAGCGATGCCGCGGAATGGAAGTCGAGTTGTTCCGTCCTCCAGTCACGATCGTAAGCCGGCCGTTCGCCGCCTGCCTGTGTATAAAAGTGTCCCTCCAGACTCCCAGGCCTCTGGAGAGGTCAATCATGTAGTCGTTGACTCCAGCAGTGGCGCGCACATCCAAGTTCCACCTGCTGAACCGGAAACCCGCCCTGCCAAAGACACACAGAGAGCCTTCCACAGCCTCTTCGCATCTCCTCTCAATCAGAATGTGTTGAATTATCTTGATGTTAAACCACTTCCTTCTGCTGCGTTGTCAAACCCCCGGCACTCGGCCGCTACGACAAACCAGAAGGAGAAGATCCCTTCTCCTGATACTGCCACTGGCCACAATACACCTGCTGTAGCAAGGCCTCCCACTCGGAGTCCTGCACGCAGACAAAGTGATGACTTTGGGATTGCCAAGCCAGCAGTAACGTCCGGCTCAAAGCCACAGAGCACAGAGTCACCTGGCCGTTCTCGCCAAGCCAAGACGAACTGCAGACTGAGTAAACCCACACACTGTGATCAACCTGTATTGGGATGTCGTAAGCCTGTGAAAAGGCCCTACCACCACAGTATAGCAAGCTCAGTTACGGACAGCGACGAGGACCTGCCTCCCTTACAGATCGCAACAGACCTGATGATTGCATCTTCCCCAGAGCCAGGCGAGGCTGAGGCGTGCGAGGCTGAGCCAGGCGAGGCTAAGCCTGAGCCATGCAAGGCCTTCGGCGGAGTGTTGCATCGTCTGTTTGCGACCCCCCTCCACGGGACTGCCGCTCCGCAGCCGTGGGCTCAGGGGAGACCCGGTCCTGTCAAGCCTCGCCCTGCGGAGGGCCGCAGTGAAAACCACACGGAGACCTCTGGCGCTGTAGGCTCACCGCCCGGCGGTCCGGGTCCTAAACATCCCAACCAAGGAGAGCGGAGGTCTGGACCAAACGACCGGCAGCCACCGACTGCTGCGCCTCGGAACGAGGGCGGCCCGCCGTGTCACAGAGAGTCACACGGGCCCGGAACGTCTTCAGACAAACGTAAGGGCTTAGAATATCACGCCTTGTTTGTTTTGTATTTGTTCATTCGGTTATTGACCCTTTTCTGCTGTCCCTTCTCACAGCCCCTTCCACTGCTGCCACCGCCGCTGGTCCCTCAGTTTTCAAGACCCTCTTTCTAAGCCTGAGACCCTTCTGCCCGGAAGAGGAAGGTGTTATCCACAGCAGTGCGTACCGCTACTTTCGATTTACTTACAACAGTTTGATTACAATTTTAAAAAGTGCCACATCAGGCACGTACACATCTCATTCCTACAAGCACCAAAACAAATACTGGTTTGATTGATATCAACGTGTTTGAAGTGACGGGTGTATCATTTCATTCACGGCATCACCTTCAGAGAGCGGAGTTGAGGACCGGAAGAACCGCGGGTCCGTCTCCACAGAACAACAAAGGCCAGAAGGACGGGAGGAGGAACCCAACAGAACGGAGAGGAGGAGCGCGGAGGCGTTGAGGGGAGTGGAGCCTGCGGGCTCTGGACTCCATCCTGACCACCAGGTGGGTGTTCACCCCTCACACGTCTCATGCATTCACTTATCGTCTCCTGTTCAGGGTTTGAACATGTAACAGCAAAAATGTTACGTGAGGGCCTGAGGGCTTTTTTTAAATTATTTTTTAAATTTACATTTAGGGCATTTAGCAGACGCTTTTATCCAAAGCGGCTTACAAAGAGTAGATTTGTCGTAAGAAGGTGAAACATTTCATTGCTGCTAATATAGTAAGAAAGTCACCAGAACAAGTTTTAAGCATTTCAATTGCTAGGTTAAACAATGCTAGTATACAACATCTCTGACTAAGTGCCAAGTTACAAACAGCGATCAAACTCGACTCAACTCAACTTGCTCTTTATTGTCATTGCACAAGAAACACAGAGTGATTTTTGGCAGCGAAATGTCGTTGCTATGGCTTCCGGCAGACACAGAGATAAGCAGATGTATAAATAGATCTATAAAAATATAAACTATGATAAATGTAATATATGAATAAAGTGCAAAGGAACTGGATACTAATGACAGATAATACTAAAAAAATGTCAGTGTAGGCATGAAAAAAGTATTGCTAGCATTATAGCAGCAGGGTGGAGATTATTGCACACATCGATAAGGAAAGTATTTCACTGAAATGGGTGGGGAGGTTATTTTACATTGAGCAGTCTGATGGCTAGGGGGAAGAAACTTTGACTGAATCTGGTTGTTCTGTAGCGAATGCTGCGGAACCTTCTGCCAGACACCAGCCGGGAGAACAGTCCTTGGTGGGGGTGGGTGGGGTCAGAGAGGATCCTGTGGGCTCTGGACAAGCAGCGGCTGTCTGCTATGTCTCGGATGGGGGGGAGCGGGGTCTCGATGATCTTCTCCGCTGTCCTCACCACTCTCTGCAGAGGCTTCGAGTCAGAGGCTCTACAGCTCCCAGACCAGAAGGAGCTGCAGCTGGTCAGCAGGCTCTCGATGGTCCCTCTGTAGAAGGTGGTGAGGATGGGAGGGGGGAGGGAGGCTCTCCTCAGCCGCCGCAGGAAGTGCAGGCACTGCTGTGCCTTCTTCGCCAGGGAGGAGGTGTGGAGTGACCAGCTGAGGTTGTCAGAGATGTGCACCCCCAAGAACTTGGTGCTTCCCACAACTTCCACAGCTGTGTCGTTAATGAGGAGGGGCGTGTGGCTGGGTCTGGATCTCCTGAAGTCCACGATGATCTGAGTGCCAAGTGCAAAGTGCCAAGTTAGAAAGAGCAATTAAAGTGCCAAGTTAGAAAGAGTGATTAAAGTGCCAAGACATACAACAAATAAGAGCATGAGGGTTTTTTGTTGTTTTTTTTAAGAGGATGGCTGTTATGCGGGGTTCAGGTGAACTCTGAACAAGTGGGTCTTGACTCTTCCAGAAGATGGGGAGTGACTCTGCAGTCCTGACATTGGCAGGGAGCTCGTTCCACCAGAGTTTCAATTTCGCCATCCGACCTTTTCCTCGTTTTAGTGATGGAGGTACCAGTCGACCAGCTGAGGTAATTGAGCAGAGTGCTCGAGCAGGGGCGGGGTGTTTCAGTAATGCTTGGAGGTAGGTAGGGGCAGTTCCATTAACGGCTTTGTAGGCCAGTAGCATCATCTTGAACTTGATGCGAGCCACTACAGGGAGCCAGGGGAGGTCTTGAAAGAGGGGGGTCACGTGGGAGAATTTGTGTTTGTTGAACACGAGGCGTGCTGCCTAGAGATTTGGTATATAGGGAGAACAGAAGCGGTCCTAGTACTGAGCCTTGAGGGACCCCAGTGTTAAGTGCGCGGGGTTTGGACAGGGAGCCATCCCATGTGACCTGATAAGTACAATCCATAAGGTAAGATGTGAACCAGGCTAGCGCAGTGTCAGTAATGCCGAGTTCAGCGAGGGTGGTGAGGAGGGTCTGGTGGTTCCCGGTGTCCAACGCCGCAGACTGGTTGAGGAGAACAAGAACCGATGAGGGGGAAGAGGCTCTGGTGGCAAGAAGGGACTCGGTCACCGTCAGGAGGGCCGTCTCTGTAGACTGTGCAGTCTTGAAGCCAGACTGATGGGCATCAAGCAAGTCGTTTTCTCAGAGGTGACTCCCATTTCAGCGTTCACCATGATGCTCCCGACCTAATGGATGGGTGACATGGATTATGATTATATATGTATTGTATTATTCTCCTTCTGGCTCCTCCCCTCCAGTCTCACCCTGACTGTCCATCACAATCAGAATCACAAGTTCCAGCCAGATGGATGCTAGTGATTTGTTTTTTGGTGTTACGTCGTCACAAAAACAGAACCACAACAAATGACACAATTATATCCCACAGCCGTATGTATCAACTGGACAGTTTATCTTTGCTCCTCTTTGTTGAATGTTTCAGACCTCTAAACGTTCAACAGCTTTTCTTCCTCTGTGAGTTGTCTTGGCTGTGGCTTGTCTCTGTATTTGACTTCCTCCCATTTGTGTGATGGGTGCTCCGTCTGGGGCATTTCGATAGGCCAAAGCTCTGAGCAGGGCTTTGGTCAAAGTTTGGGGCAAAGTGGAGGAATGGTGGGCGAAGAACACGCACGCACGCGCACACGCACGCACGCGCATACACACACACACACACAAACACACACACACACACACAGCCCGTCACCCCCATAAACTGACAGCACCCCTCTTTTTCATCCCTCGGCTGCAGGGCTCCTGTGAACCTTCCAGTCAGCCTACCGGTCCAGCGGAACGCCGGCCTTGGGTTCAGAACCTCCACAGCCCCCCTCTGCAGCCCTCAGGTGGGCATGCGACAGGCGCTTCGGCTCCCGTCCGGCCCGTATCCCTTGGAGCCGGACACCCTCGGCTTGGACCAGAGGGGCCCGTGACCCGGCCTCACAGCCCGGCTGCACAGAGCCCAGTGAAGCAGGCGCTGAAGAACCTCTTCAAGACTCTGGACCCCGCCGCCTCCCCCTTTGGAAGTTGAAGGAATTCGTCTTCCAATGATTTCTTAATCATAACGGACTGAAAGTTGTTTTAATAAAATTATGAAATACTGCATTTCCATTTTACGTTTATTTCATAAAATATTAAATGTTTTCACGATCGTAAGCTGGTGCTTGCGTTGCACAGTCCTCTTGGCCACTACTCGATGAATAAAATGTGCATCAACACTAGTCTGCACAGTTTATTTTCTACTTTCTTTATTTCAAATCTAGAAGCATTATTGATAGATTATCTATGTTGGGTCAAATGAGGCCTTGTGCTTTGTTGCCGTGTTTATGAAGAGTATGTGAAAATAGAATGGAAATTCAAACATATATTTGGTAAGTAGAAGTTCAGGTCAGGTAGCTTGCTCGGTACAATCTGGTTAGAAAGGGATTTAACAGGATTTAATGTATAGTTTGAGACCCATTTACGTAATTTTGCACCTGTAGGACCTACTGACGATGGATGTTCTCAACCAGAGACATCTCCGCTCTCAGGATTGGATAACTGGGGTTCAGTGATCTTGGCCATGACCTTTGTGGTTGAATATCTACAGAGCGTTTAGAGATATGATCTTGCCGTTTATGCTAAAAGTGATGAGTATGATAACATTGGTTGTGAATATAGTATCTTTCTGCTAACTTGGTCATTTAGAATTTGTGAGATTTTTTTGATAGTATCTAATGTTAAGAATGCCATATATAATTTATATTCAAAATGTAGGCTTACACCTGTGTCAACATTTCAAAGACAATCAGAGGATTTGAGTAGAGTGGGCTGGAAGATGCACGGATGCCAATGAGTAACAAGATTAAGATTTTTACAAGATTTTTATTGTTTTGTATATTTATATATATATTGTTTTGTTTATATTTGCTGTCTTTCTCGCTGCTAGCTTGTTGCTGCCAACGGAGGAAAGAGCTTTGATTGCGTTAAAAAGGGCCGACATACGGATAATTCTTTTTTGCAATTTTCAGTCACTCAAAACACCACTCAAGAATGAGCCAGGGCCCACATACTACTTCGACAAAGAGGCAATCCCCCTGAAGTGTGCAAAGTTTTGTGTCAATATCTAAACCACGACACCACGGTGTACATTGGAATGAATGCTAAGCTAAGCGCTAATGTTCAAAATCAGATCCAAACAGCATTTGCCTCTCACACATTTTGGGCTGTGAATCCCTTCCGTCACCGCTAGCAGGCCCGGTCCGCGTTGCCAAGGCAACGTGCTCTTGGCCGTCGGGGCTCTGAAGAAAAGCCTCCTTCTCTGGGGTTTCTGATGCGTCTGTACCAGGAGGGGCTCCCAGGGTCCTGCCGCTAGGGTCCTCCTCCTTCTCCTCCTCCTTCATCTCCTCCTTCTCCTCCTTCATCTCCTCCTTCATCTCCTCCTTCTCCTCCTTCATCTCCTCCTCCTCCTTCATCTCCTCGTTCTCCTCCATCTCCTGCTCCGCCAGATCGTAATGCTCTTGGTAATATTGCATCGTCTTCCTCTTGAAGCACCCCATCTGGCATTGACAGAAACACGTGGTTTTATTTGAATGGACCATATCACATACTGACACATACTGACTAGTCACTAACATGAGTACTGCATTACAACAGCAGGATCTAAAAATATTAAATAACCATAACATATTACAGAGGGACGTATCCCCGACACAAACACCAAATATCTTGTCCGGAAAATGTCAAAAAGTGTATTAGTATATATTTCAAATTTGGCTAATAAACTTGGTCTGGGAAAGGTTGTAGGGGTGTGGTCTGAATCACGGCCTTGTGAGACCATCCTGATATTTACAGGCCGACGTGTGTGTGTGTGTGTGTGTGTGAGTTTTCCAGAGGGAATCTTCCCTTGTTCATGTGTGAAAGTGAAACTCACTTTGAACATAACCAAAGCGATGATGAGGAGAAGAAGCAGTCCTGAACTTCCTGCCACTGCTACGATGAGCAGGATGTCAGGCGGCATGATCAGTTCAACACGAATAACAGGCTGTGGAAATAACAAGAAAACAGAACTCATGAATGGGCCCGAAAACCTTCCACACTTGGTGTTACATGTCATTAAAAAGGCGAAGGCCTACCTGTGCTCGGGGGAAGCGCGTCTCATTCTGGAGTCAAGAATATTAAAGAAATGAGAAACAAATTCTGATGATAATCATAATTCACTATTTGTGATGGTGATGACACCAACGCCAACACAATCAGCGTTGGTGAATAAATCCTCACCGAGTGTTTACTGGATGCCTGAACGTAGCGCTGAGTGTCATAGGTCACTTCTACAAGGCTTCTCCAAAACACCTCTGGTGTTTGACCAATGAATCGTTCAGGCAGTGACCTGCTCTGTGAAGGGGAAACAAACGCACCTTTAGTCATCACTATGTAATGCAACAGCAACAGGGGGAAACTGTCACTGAGTGGCACACGGCAGGACTGAGTGAATGCGCACACAAACCTTTGCCAGTTGGTCAAGGTCCTTAAAAGACAGCTCCCCAGACAGTATGACCTTCGTGGTTGAAAAGCTGTCTAGAGAGAACGTTTCACACTCTATGGTCTTGCAGTGTTGCCCTGGAGAGCAGCCCTGGAGTAAAAAGCTTGATTGTTACCATCATCAAATATTTTGAGTGGATATTGTTATGCCTATGGTGTTGTGAATATCGAATTTCACTTACATCTGATGATTTGGTCATGTTAACACATGGTTTTCCCTTTAAAAAAAAAAAAGGCGGGGTGATTTATATATGATTTTTTGTGTGAAATTTTCGTAGGATAAAAAAGTATGCTTTAGATTGCATCCACTGTTATGAATGACCACGTTCACTACCTCTTCGAGAACTACTTGATAGTTGTTCACTTCAAAGTTGTGCTCCATCTTCGTAGGGATGGTGACAGACACAGTGACCGGGAACGCTTTGAACCCCAGGTTCTTCACCTGATGGAACAGTGAAAACAGAATACCATTGCGTAATCAACATCGGTTTGAAAGATGTTTGTAGTGCCTCCCTATATACATTCCATGATGAAAATAACACATCTCAATTAATTTATTTTTGTGTTTGTGCTTATTTTGTCTACCTCGTATATGACAACTACTTTCTTTGGTGCGTGATCCTCCAGAGTGAAGTTGAGGTAGGTAATGGCATCTTCATGCCTACAAAATGCAACCAAGAAAAAAAGGCATTGCCATTTGCAATAATCAAAACAAAGCTCTACATTAGATTTATTCCAGTAGTTAAACAGATCATTGCATGAATGTCCCACAGTATCAATGCAATTTCTATTTGAAATGTATACTTACACGGCTACTGTTGGGAGAACTTGATACTGTACAGAGATGACTTTGGTCATTGAGCTCTTGGTGGCGTTATTATTATCACTGTGTGACAGCAGGTGACAATATTCAATTAGACAACATGAATAACACATAAATAACGAATGACTAGAAAATGAATTAAAATAGAAATGTACCTCTTTGCCACGATGGTCATTGTCATTTCGTTGTCCCAGTCAAATGTATCCATGATGCGGAACAACGTGTGAAATGTTGCCTTAAAAATGTAAACAGCAAAAACACTTTATAGGTTACATATACCGAAACTGTATACTGCACAAATATACACCAAAATGCTTGATGCTTGTTTAGATCAATCTCACTCCAATTTGAATTTAACATTGTATATTTATTCTGATTCACAAAGATGATGGTTACTAATGTCAAGTGATTGTTCGTAACATGAGCATATTAAACAACTCGGTGGGTTAATAATCTCACGTTAGTTCTGCTGTGGTACACGGGAAGACTGATGCCGCACATGGTCTCGTTTAGCACGCCCTCCAGATCATTACAGGAGGGCAACGTCGGTCTGGTCGACTGTTGAATCCAACGCAGAAAAAAGGAGAATGAAATAGCAGCGGTACGTCTTTAAACACGTCTACTAAAAGGGAAGAAACTGCTTGTTTGGGCACGTCACCTTCAAGAGGTACAACATGGAGAATGAGAGCCCCGGAGGGTAGAAGAGATGGAGTTTTGTGTTGAAGGAGTCGTCTCCGCGGTTTGCCAGGCTTATGGTCACGTTGAAGTTGTTGTGGTTTACCACCACTAGTGTTGCGGCGCTGCAAGACCGAGGGCCCTTTTAGTCACAAGCAAGGCACGGGTATTGTGGTCGAATGTGTGTTGAGATATATAAATACATACGTGAATTTGAAGTCCACTTCTAGTTCCGCTATGCAGGTGTCATTGGTTCTGCAATTTTTCTCGAAGGGGATCTGGAACACAGGGAGGTTTTTAGTTAGATCTGGGATGCAATAGGGCAATAGATTGTGAGTAATTTGATAACAAAGCATGTGATAGCACGTTAAAATGATGCATATTGTATTACGGTAGATTCTGGCCTGTGGGTTAGGGTTTAACTGAGTTGGAAAGCCTGGTGTAAAAGCGATAAGGCTCTAAGTAGACTAAACATGCAGTGTTTGGGACAGAGATACCATTGTATGCAAGCTTATGCCTCAAAACACTCATTTATAATTTAGAAAAAACCTAATTTTACGCACATAAATATATATATATAACATAAAAAATAGGTTCCAGGTTAAAGAATACTGAAATTGAAAAGGGGTATTGATAGATATCTATTTGGTTAACTACCATTTTGCTGTTACCATACCTCAGTAGCAACCTGTGTAGGGCTGTCTGCATTCAGGATGTTCGCCGCATTCTCGATTTCACTTTGAGAATAACTCATTCTGATGACGATGGGTGATAATGTATCGTACACACAGTTCTACAGAGAAAAATAAGTCAGCTGCAATGGCCTGGCATCTTCCTATTCATTTATATTCCTCCTTCTCGCAAAAAATTACTAAAATGACAATTGGGTCGTACAGGATAAAATCCAGTCTTTCTGTCACGTGAGACGGCATCAACAAACTTTTTAAAGCAAAACAAGAAGTGCCGTGAATTTGGAAGCGTTAAAGGGATTTTGCATACTGGCATGCTGATGTTATGGTGGTAACACTGTTTGGACATTATCTCCACAGTCTTGAGAAGATCTGTTTTGTGCGGTTCCTCAAAGAAACCACGTTGTGTTTGTTTGTTAGGATCCACGTCCAGGATGTAGCTGATGTTCAGCCCTGCGTCTAGTGCTCCTAGAGAGACGTCAAAGAGTGACCGTTGTTAGTGCTTCAGCTTGTCCATGGCCTTCAGTTACATATTAGCTACGTATGAATCTAAACATAGACATTCATAATGCAATTTTTCAACATTTGTGGTTAATAGTAATTCACCTATTTACAGGATGTCAGACTCCCTTTTCTGAGGTAGATACAGTTCATGGGCATGGTGTCAGGAGTGTGATAGGTGTGTTCAATTGTAGAGGAACTACCTTGATGTATAGATATTGCAGAGAAGACTATACTATGGCTCTCTGTCTTGGCAAATAGGATTTCTAGGGGGTTGGCCTCCATGTGATTGGCTCACCCAGGCCCCTTTGGGTGGATCACAAGCATCAGGAATGGTGGTACTTCATGTTATGGCTTACCTGTCCTACTGTGTGTTACTTCTACCAAATCCAAGCACACGGTGAGGGTAACCATATGCAGAGGGTTGTCGTAGGTTAGCGGACAGCGGATGTTGTCAGTGCTTATCTCTGCAGGTGTAAAGCTTAGGTGGGCTTTGACGTTTATCACTGGCTTGGACCTGGATGACAAAAGAGGACTGGGGTTTATCTTTCGCTGATTGCTTCTAGCCATCGCATTGTATTGTAATACTTGCAGAAAATTCGGACCCATGTAGTTTACTTAACTAAACTAAGGTTACTTAAGTACATCACTTTGAGTCAGATCTCTTTCACTGTTCAGTGAGACCCCAGTATATATCTGCTCGATGATATAAGGCCTTTGAAAGTGCCAAAGTGGGATTGAGGAATGGAAAAACAAACAAAAAAGCCCCCAAACATGTAAACGTTTAAACTTGAAAACCGTTCATTCAAAAGCTTTGCCAATTTTGCTAAACGTGAACGTTTTGCTTTCACAAAATGTCCTCATGACAGTAAAGGAAGCAAACATACCTAAAGACCATAGCAGCCCCTCGTGAGCCCACCACCACGTCGGGCAGTCCATCCTCTCCGAGGTCAATGTTACCGTCCACCGCTTGCCCAAAGAATCGGATACCAGTGTTCGCTGGGCCTGCCGTGATTCTCTGAAACACAACAGGATGGAGGCAGCGTTGGCATCCATGAGCAAGATATCCACCTCGTAATCGAAATCATTCCTGCCTGTGGTCATCAAACTGTACAATTTGTCACTTTCATCGTAGTTTCTGCTCCATAACAGGCTATTCATTCATATTGCATTACTGGTCATTTCTTTTCATTGCACTACATAACTGGTCATCTCTATGCACAACTGGTCTTTTTTTACAACATAGAATCCGACATGCTACATCCTTGTGTAAGCTATCACCTCTTAGTGTATGCCTGGATGTATGTACATTTATGTATATTTCTTTATGTATATTTTTTTATATATTGCATTACATAGGTTTATATTTTACATAGGCTTATATTTTACGTAGGTTTAGATTATATATTTATATATTCTAACACTACTATACGTAGAGCGTCTGTCTCTTCTTTCTTTTTTTCCCTGGAGTATTGTAACAAATGCAATTTCCCTCAGGGATCATTAAGGTATGTATGTCTGTCTGTACCTGCTGTACATGTAATTCAGAGACACATCTGTCATATTGAACTGCTTATAAGTAAAGGCTGGTTTATGCTTCTGCGTAGGGATTGCGTCGTGATCACGCAATGGCCACGCCGTTGCTCGGACGCCGTCTTGAGCCCGTAATACTTCTGCGGAGGGATTGCGTGGGGTTTACGTCTCGAAATGCAATTCATTGCCACACCGGTAGAGGGACCAGAATGATCATTCTCGTCATTACATACGGATTACTAGTTAAAAAAAAGTTTACAGAAATGAAGGCAAAAGTTTTATATAGGCAGTTTTATATGCTTCGAGTGATTGGCGACAACATCTCTCTATATATATATATATATATATATATGTGTGTGTTGTCGCCAATCAGTCGAAGCATTTATCAAGGCTGTGTTTACACCGTGGCGGTGTTTACGAGTGGAAACCGGAAAAGCGATCTCCAGCCAATGTAGTTCGCGGAACATTCACAGCCAAAGCCAACGCGTTGGGACGGCGTCGCCTCGACGTGCGTCTAGGATTTGGGGAGGTGCACGTCGAGGACGTAAAGGGTCCGTAAAGGGTCCGCCGTGGGTCCGCCGTCCCCCAGCGTCGCGTCGACGCGGAAGTATAAACGAAGCATAACCCCAGCCTTTAAGAAGAAACTGTTCACAGCGGGGTGCCTCCAGGTCCCTGGATCACTGCGCCGACATAGGTGAGGTGCACAGACCGCGTGTCGCCTCCGTTTGCACAACCGCGTTTCACTCACCTGGCTGAAGGTGGGGCGTACCCCAGTAAGTTGGTTGCCCAGGTAAATGTACACAGCCCCCCTGTTGTCAGCCTCCATCGGCGCCCCCACCGCCACCTCCCTGAGACCGTCTCCGTTCAGGTCGGCCAGTGAGGAGATCGCCGTGCCGAATCGGCCTTGTGACGGCACCGACACGTTCAGCACGTGTTCCAGCTCCAACTGAAGGAACATTCACGTTTACGTTTGGCCATTTGGCAAAATGTGATTATTGACAAGACGTGAACACTCGCCTCCAACACTTGACCAATTGAGAAAGAATCACCTTGTTGGTCAGCTTGTAGACGTGAACCTGCCCCTCTCTATTCTCCTGAGGATGGTGGAACAGCGGTGCGCCCACCAGGAGGAAGTCTGTGTTGCCGTCTGATTGGACGTCTACCTGGCACAGCTCCGCCCCAAAGTAGGAACCAATCTGGGCCAGCGGGGCATTCAAACAGAAGGTTCCACTTGAAGGTTTACAGGTGCAATAACGTGGTGTGACAGTATGCATGAAAATGCAGCATAATTTGTTCAGATGTAAATGTCAATTTCTCTGCTATTGATTATGTTATGTGTTCTATGATAGGAAAGTGGATTGAGAGTGGGCTCCAACCTGGGGCTCTATGAAGCATATTGTCAACAGTAACATATGTACCTCGTTCTTTGAATTATGGACGACCGCCAGAGTCGGTTATTAGCAAAGTCACCTATGACCGCAAGTGGCCCCCCTCGCTAATCTCATTGGACTTTGGGCTCTCTGCCTACAATCTTCTCACCAAGGTTCTGAGTGACACACAGCTCTGGTGGTAATCCAGAATTTATAGAACCTTAGTTACAAACGTGAGCCTTGTTCTATTTCATGCTTACGGATTGCCAGAGGCCGTAAGAGGAGAGGAGTGTACAGCTTTCGGCAACCAACAGCGGATGGAGGGTGGCCAGTTTCCTTTGAGCAAGGACTGCAGGAAGGCACCTGACAATGCTCTGGATCCTGCACTTCTGCTGCACCTCAGTCAGAGAATATTCTTTATTGGCCCGCATTGAGTGACCAGGTAGATGGTGCTCTGCAATGTGATGCGGACCACAGCCTGCTTCACGTGCCCTCAGCAATGGTTCCGGCCCGCAAAGGCCAAAGCCACTACTGCAGCTGGCCTGGGTTTGAGTGCCAGATCTGCCCTCCCAATTGGTAAAGTAGGTCTTGTCTCCTGGGGAGGCACCAAGCTTTCCCCCTCGAGGAGAAAAGGGAGTGGGAAACCACAGCCTTATGTACAGTTTGGGCCATTAGCAGCTCTCTGTGGTTGCTTTCCTGGATACTGCGCAAAGTGGACAGGATCAGATATAGGCTCATCTTTGCCTAATGGGTTGAACCTCTCCCTCATTGAGAACTAATGGAGGCAGTGGGTTCAGGCCTATTTGCTGTACCTACTCCATATCTCCTTCCCCACCTCTGGATGGAGTTGCCATTCCCCAGAGTGGAGTGTGGTTTCTGACATGACACAACATCTGCGGCCTTGTGTGCTCTCCAGTAAGGTAATTACCCTGAGGCGCCAAAAGGGATCTACTGGACCTTGTGGCCTTTACAAGATCAGAAACACCACCAAGGGGGGGGGTCTGTCCTGACCAAGACATGCCTGGGGTCGAAGGGTTGTGGAAGGGCCCAGCCTCAACTGGGCAGTCTCCAATAAATCCGCTATCATGCATGATTTTATTACCGACGATGGCTCTGGCCTGACACTTTGAACCGAAACCTGGCAGAGACTTGTGTTTTTCACCTAAACGCGGCCTCTCCACTGGGTTATCATTTCATTGAGCATCATGCCATTGACCTACCTGCGTCCCAGTCACCCTGTGCACCACCTCCCAGGTGGCTTCCCTCTTCCCAAAGACCACCACCACACCCTTGTGTTCAAATCGCGGTGCACCGGTGAAATACAGAGACACCGAATCCTTTTCTCCAGCAGCCAGCGAGTAGCCTATGTGATAGCACACACGCAAGCGTTTCATGACACATGCATAAGCATCCACGCATGAAAAAAAAAAATATATATATATATACATCACTTATTTTTGGTTGGAATATTACCCATGTACGAGCTGTGTGGCATATCAGGATCCTGGATGTGTGCGCCCTGGGAGTCCACAGCCGATTCATACAGCGACCCACGCCAGTCATTTGATCCCACTGAACCAAGCACCAAGGTGCCCTGGGGAGCAAGAGGAAGGTCACAACGACGTCTTCTACATGTACTGTATGATCTGTGAAAGGTTTACATTTTAGTGGACTCAAAAGTGAAATATGAAAGTAAAATTGAAATTTCTTCACCTTGTGGTAGACGCTAGTAAACCCACTCTGAGACATTTCATACTTCAATTTTTCAGAAAGTACGCTTTCAGAATCTAAAAAACAAGATTGTTATTTAAAAAACTACTCATATTCAAATGGCATTAACACAGAGGTAAAATACCAAAAGCACCTTCTATGTTAAAAATCTTTTCTTGAAAATTCTTCAGGAGTCCAGGGAGTCCATTGTAATTTTCGATGCGAAAAGTATTGGTCCTGTTTGGCTCTGAGGCAATGGCATACAGGTTGTCCAGTGCGATATTTCCCACCTGTCAAGATAAAGTACGCCAACAGAACAATACTTCAACCAAAAGCATTTCTAGAAGCATTCACCTTACCTTAAAAAAACAAAGCTGACTGACAATCTTAGAGCGTCAGTCTGCTCATGTTGCTCTTTGTTTGAGGGTGAACGCTCCCCTTCAGATGAGCCACGTCTCACTCACCCCAATCACAATGCGTATGATCTTTTTCTCAGTGTATTTGTTCACAATGTTGAAGCTGTCTGTGTCGGTGGGGTCACCGTCTGTGATGATCACCAGGACTTTGGTGGCATCGGGAGAGGCCCCCGCTGTCGCGTTTTCAAACAGGTTGTCCCTGAAACAAATGATGAGGATGACGTGTTGGTGCTTCAACCAGATAAGAATCTGCCTCGATGAGCATGTAAATGTAGGCCATCATCCCTGAGTCTTGCACAAAATGGCGGTTAGAACCCGGGACGATGTCAGTGCAATGGACGTGTGTTAACTCACAGTGTGAATTGTAATGCTTCATATGTGTTTGTGAGACTCTGCATAAAGGGCTCCTTCTCCAGTAAGGCAGGGGCCACTCCTTTCTGATACTCAATGAAGTCAAACACTTTCCGAGGTGTGAAGGAGAACTGGACGGCAGCAAACTGAAAATAATTCACAGGATAATACAATAAAAAATTAGTATTGGTATCTGTGACAAACAAAGATAGGATCAGACAGGATCACTGAAATATGGTAATATTTTTAATCTCATCATTACTTTGATGGATGAGTTCTTGATCTGAGTCATGATATCCAAAATAAATTTTTTGTTTTTGCGGAAATCCTCACTCTTCATACTTGCAGATCCATCAAACAGAAAGACAAGGTCGACTATTTTCTTTGTACACTCTGTAAATATGCAACAAAAAATGAAATATGTCATTATTTAGTGGGATGTTTTAAAATGAAATAAGAATGTTGTGATTTAATTCATGTTAATCTTGACTATGCCACTGTGTATACGGCTACATATAATAGGCATAATCCATAGAGGGACGGACATGCCCTCCCCAATATTTAAAGAAATATATATTGGTGTAGTAAATTGTCCTAATTGTACTCAATTAGTCAATTGTCAATTACAATCAAGCTGAAAATGTATTCATGGACGAGGTGTGAAGTCATCTCTGTCCACAGAGCAACGCAGCCGGTCTGCCAGTCATCTGATCAGCGACAGCCGAGCCGCTACTTGCTCTGATTCTCTGGCCGCCGCCCCCCCCCGCAATGGTAACGGGATCTAGCCGGTGCTTTTCAGGCAACATTGCATACTCCAAGTTCCCCTGCTTTTCTTTTCTTAGGCCAAATGATCATTGTGTTCATTTTCAGAGGTGGTTGCAGAATATTGGCGTTCTAAAATTAAGCAACACAAAAGTGAAAGCAGAAATGGAGGCTGTGGTGGTTGGTAAACAATGGTCTCCAGTATCATCCAAGTCTCTCGTAGCCTACCCCCAAAAGTGGCATTTGTGATTCCATTCCTGCAAACCTTTCTGCTATATTAGTACCTTGAAAAGCAGGAGTGAAACTTGACGTGGGCTGAAGGTTTCCATCCAGCCTGTAGCATCGCCCGCTCAGGTAGCTGTTATCGTAGCACTGGTGAGCTACATTCGGACTGCAGATCTACACCAGGAGGTAAGACAACACAGATAACCCCACATAACATAACATAACATGGGAATATATATGACTGGGTTGTTCTGCTGGTCTCACTGTGAATCCGGTTGGTTCCACGGCCACCGACAGTCCCAAGAGTCTTCCAGGAAGGGCCTCCACTAGAGACGGAGACAGCGGTGGACTTACAACTCAGAGTAGGTCACCCGTTACAATAATCACACTTATCTTCGCCATTATGGTTTCTATTAACGTTGCTGCCATATTTTCTATTTCTTTTTTTTTTTTTAAACGAACAAAAGGTTTAGTACCTAGAGGCGTGAAGCACCTTGTGGTATTTTTCATAGAAGTGCAGACTGTTCCAGAACCATTTTGCTGCAGGGGAGCAGTAATCAAAATCCTGCATGGAGAAGACATGGGCGAGGTGTAACATAAGCATGACTCCTGAATTCTTTGCAGTCGGCTTCGACTCATATTTAAACAAGAACACTTGTGGTCCCAGCTGCCTAGCAGGCTCAGTTGTTGACAGAAACTGTGTGAGTTTCACATGGGAGACTTTGGCTGTACGTACCCCTTGTCTTTTCCAGTGGTGATCTGCAGTACCTTGTGTCCAAAGAAACCATTGCCATTTTCACTGCCATAATAGATGCTGGGGTCAGCTGTGTCAAGGGTAAAGGCCAAGCTACCAGGCTGGAACACCGCTGAAAATGTTTAGAAAAATATTTAAAAATCCCCCTCCCAAAACAATTATGATCTTACAATAGAACAGATAGAATATAATATATATGTGCATCCGTTGCCTTTGAAGTTGGTCATGTTTACCGACACCACAAACCAGCCAGTGTTTCAGATTGGACAGGTTAAATGTAGTGGGTTGTGGTATGGTTTGGCTTTAGTGGTTTAGATGAACCTTCAGGACATCCTTAAAAATATTTCTTTATTATTATTTTTTATTTTATTATTTTTATTTTATTATTTTTATTTTATTATTTTTATTTTATTATTATTATTATTATTATTTGGGTCAGTCCTAAATTGACAGGGTCGGTCAGGTTACGGCAAACATATAAACACATTTTTAAGGATAGCCTCATCAGCTGATTTTGTTAAAAAAGGGTTTAAATTTCAAATATCGATACTCCAGAACAACAATCACTAAACAATTAGCAACAATTTGCCCATGAAAATAATGTGATTGGTTACAGTGCTAACCAAACTGCTGTTACTGTTGCTGGTATCATCTACATACTGCAATACTTACTGCTATTAATGCAAAGGGCAAATCACTCTCACTACCAATGTTCTCATCATGGTCAGAAAGGTTTAGAAAAGGATAAGCTCACCGATAACCCAGAAGACACCGAGGAGAGGGACCTGGCCCTGGCCGTGCGTGCTTCCCATGGCAGTGTTCATCACTAAAGAGAAAATGCAAAGCTTACAGCACATAGAGGGTGTTGCCATTTCCTGGTGCGGGTGTGTGGCGCTTCCGCAACAGATCGTACTGTGGTTTCTGAGCTTTTCTTTGCATTTCTTAGCTTCCCACTTTCGCGTCAAAGTACGATGTTAAGCAATTGTTTCTAAATGATTCTACAAAGTAGGTGGTATAATATTCAAGAACAGATTACAACACTTCCTTTTTTTTAGGACACAGTGAATGTGGACTTTTCTTTTTTAAGAAACTTTTCTTCTTCTCTATGGGAACAAAACGTGTTCTCTACATTTGACCCATCCTATGGTACATAGGAGCAGTGGGCTGCTGTGTTCATTTGACCCATCCTATGGTACATAGGAGCAGTGGGCTGCTGCGTTCATTTGATCCATCCTATGGTACATAGGAGCAGTGGGGCTGCTGTGTTCATTTGACCCATCCTATGGTACATAGGAGCAGTGGGCTGCTGTGTTCATTTGACCCATCCTATGGTACATAGGAGCAGTGGGCTGCTGTGTTCATTTGACCCATCCTATGGTACATAGGAGCAGTGGGCTGCAATGTTCAGCGCCCGGGGAGCAAGTTGGGGTTCAGTGTCTTGCTCAAGGACACTACAACATGCTTACAGTTGGAGGAGGGGGATCGAGGGGATCAAACCACTGACCCTATGGTTAGTGGATGACCCACTGTCCACCCACTCTATCCACTGAGCTACTGCTGCCCCATATTTACATTTCCATCTTTTGCTAGTTTACATTTCAACGTAAATGTCTCTACAGCCAAATTTTGCTTAAATTTGGACAAATTGTGTGGAAAATCGACTGCTTGACTTTTAACCGTTGTGATTGTGTTTCCCCTGCCCATGACCATCCAGCAAGCCTGTTTTGTCTCCATGTGCTCTGAATGCCATTTCAACTGGTCTGTCACCAGTAACTGACATATTCTTTCAGGAAAAAGAACAGAAAAAAAGCCAAAGTGTTGCAGGATCACACATCCAGATCCCAATTTATTTGCTGCCCCATGTGACCGCGTGTTCCCTGTGCACGCATCCAGAAGTGGTGCAGCGCTGGATTGTACAGAAGAACACATGATGCATGGCGCCTTGGCGGACAATTATCACTCCATTTTGAAATGAACATAAGTCTCAGTGAAGGCTCGCTCCAGTCCAAATCCCTTACATCTGGTCTTCATGTGCTCTGAACTCCACTCCCATATGAAACGTCAACATCTTTCACATCCTTCAGGATGTCTTTCAAAAGGCGCCCGGTTGCCAATAGCATCCGCATCCAGCAGGAAGGACGCCATGTCCCGACCGCGCCCCACGGGGGGGTGGGGTCTACTCCGGCCGCCCCGCCCCGGGCTCCTCCTCCTCCTCCGTCACCCGGGGCTTTTGGACCTTGAGGGAGAAGTCGACGACAGGGCACCCCTGGGTGATGCAGCCCAGGGAGACGACGTCCACGTGGGGACTGAAGTACTGCGGCAGGTTCTCCGGGGTCACACCGCCACTGGCCTCCACCAGCAGCGCGGGGAACTCCTCCTTCAGGAGGCGCGCCGCGGCCCAGAGCTCCTGGGGAGGAAACAGTGGAGGATCTGGAGTCCTTTGCCATTCAGTCTTTCAGCAAACGGCTGAAATCCAAAGCATCATATAAATGAAAATTGTAATAATACTAATAATAATAATAATTTTCCTACAGCACTTTTCTTACCATCTCGCGACACTTATGAGTTATTCTCAGAAGAGAGCCAAACAGTGTCGCCGGCATGACATTCAATATGTTCTCAACACTCAAAATGCAGGGTCTTTCATCCGTCAACATTGTATTACCTCATTCCGCCATAGATTTGAACACACATTCGTTTACACAACAATCTTTGAGATCGCCACTTTGAAGCAAACCAAAAATACAAAATATCAACATAAAGCATTTAAACATTTAGAATTGTACAAATTGAAGGATGGGGAACAGCGAGGAGGAATACTAAGTAGTTTTGTTATGTATGTATGTCCTTTGCATATCTCTAGAACCAGTCATGTGATCTACTTCACACTTCGTGTTTTCTGTTGGGAACCTGAGGAAGTGCACAGTTAACTTATTTAGATGACAGACAGACAGACAGACAGACAGACAGACAGATTCCAGGATGTCTTCTTCTGCAACTCTAGGCTGAGAAAACACCCTAACCACCGCCTCCGAAGAAAAGCAGAAGTGGGCTAAAACAAGGAAGAAACGCAAACGAGGCGTCTGAGCCCAGCGGCCCGATGTGGCCCCTTTACCGCAGGCTCCAGGTTGTCCAACATGACGATGTCTGCGCCGGCTCGGGCCGCCTCCCGGGCCTCCTCCGTGGAGCCACACTCCACCTCCACCTTGCTGCTGAAGCCGCACACCGCCCGCGTCACCTGCACCGCCTGCGAAGGAAGCACGGCGTCAAGAGGCCAAGATGAGCACACTGTCGACCGGCCACCGTCGCTCTGGGCAGGTTTCCGTAGTGATCATCATCGGGGGGGGGGGGTTTTCCCCCTCCGATTTCTTGCACCTTTGTGACGCTTCCCGACGCCCACACGTGGTTGTCTTTCAGCATCACCATGCCGCTCAGGTCCTGCCGGTGCATGGACACCCCGCCCACCAGCATGGCGTACTTCTCCACCAGGCGGAAGCCCGGCGTGGTCTTGCGCGTGCCGGCCACTTCCCCGCGCCAGCCCGCCGCCGCCGCCGCTCTCTGGAGCGCGGCGCAGCGGGTGGCGATGCCCGAGGCGCGAGCCAGGCAGTTGAGAGCCGGCCTCTCGCCCAGGAGGAGACACCGGGCCGGGCCCCTCACCTCGGCCACCAGCGTGATGCCGTCCGGACCTGGAGCAGCACCGGCACACGGTGGGAGTGGATAAACATCACATTGTTAGGATGTGGGAGGATTGATTTGGGCCACTTACGAGTAAAAACCAACCATGTTTACATGGAGGGGGGGGGGGGTATGCAACGTGAACTCAAGTGACTTGCAGTGAATTCAGCTGCAAGTCATTGAGGAACAGGTAGGGTGTCTTGCTCAGAAGACGCCTACAGGTCTACCGTGGCACCCTACATACTAATCCAACATTCTCTGTTGTGCTCCTGAACTCTTCAACGACATTTAAATCCCAGCCACCGCTGTATCACCAGTACACATCCCCCCCCCCCCCCCCCCCCATCGGGTAGCGACACGCACCGCACTACGAACGCTCACCGAGCTCGGCTGCATCTTGGTAGAGCCAGTTAACGCTGCATCCCATCTCGGTGAACACGGCCGTGAAGAAGGGCCCGCCGGCAAGGACGCTGTGCGGCGTCTTGCAGAGCAGGCGAGCCTCCACCTCCCCAGAGCCCACGCACACCCCGGCGGGGTCGAAGTTCGGCGTGTCCTCCGCCAGCCAATCCCGCGCCAGCTGCGTGAGGGCGTGTGGCGGGACGGCGTGCGCTGCGACGACGCGCCGATGCGGTTCCATGGAGCGGTCGTCTGCGGTGGAAGTGAAACAGAGTGTGATGGTGGTTACGCTCATTTCGGTCTCATTATTGGGACATCAACAATTTCACAAGACATAAGAGTGTCAAACAATACAGAAATACATACAAATACACACATATATATATACACATTCTTGATCGTATGTTGTCTACACGTTACATTAGTCTGTCACATAACCGGGTTGTCTCCGGAGACCAGGAGAAATAATTTACTTGTTTGTACACCACGTCCTGCGTTAGTTGTAACACGACTTACGATAGGATGTAAGACATCTCTAGGAAATGTATTAAATGGGTAAGGTAAAAACCTGCATGCTTCAAGCCAACAACTATCCTATGGGAACCAGCCATACAAGGCTAGCAAGCGTGGACTCGTGATGTAGCATTAGCATTGGCATTAGTTAGAAACAGCTGATTATGCTGATCTTAGTTGGATCATTGTAGGTTCAAACAGTTCAATACAAAAACTTAAAAATACTTTAACTACTTTAATTCAAAACGTGATTTACTCACGACAAAATAGGTGGCTAAAGTGGTTTAGATTTTATATCAAGACACTGCACTTGACGTCCACAGCCCTGAGAACACGTGACGACCTGACCTCCTGGGCGCTGTAGGATTGGAGGTATTAATTGAGTTTAACTAACCAATGGAATCGTCCCCGGTGTGTCAACACAGTTTGCAACAACCAATAGATAAACATGGCATAAGGGTCATCTTCGGGTATTTCTTTGATCAGTTCATAATGACGAACTGTAAGTGAGGGATGGAAAAAATAAAAATGTCGATATCATTGTATTTGTTTGGGTCGATTCCCAGAAGTGTCCTAGTCCAATAAGAAGAGTGACATTCTGTGCGGCACTACCAGGTCATTTTACTATGTTCTAGATTCAAAACACATTACGGTCGTTAGTAGTTGCCCACCGTCTATGCAACGCGTGTTAACCTTATCTCATATGTGCAATCCAACAGTTACTACATTACTTCACTCTGTTTTTATTTCACCATAAAAAAAACTCCAGGAAGTACATAATCTCACATGAACAGCTGACTTCAAACAAATGTTATTAAATGCTGTTAAATTTCGAACTATATAGGTCTACCTAAAGTTGCCATCTCTGGTGGTATTTGTGGTGTAGGAATTCGGTTCTTGCAATTCAGGAACAGTTTGTCTCTAGGATTGAGGTAATTAATACTATCAATCAATCTTCTGCTTTAACCTCATTATTGGCTTGGCCATAACATGCGAATGGTAACATCTACTTACATATGTGTTCAGCTTCAGGCTTAGCAGTCGATGTTTTAGTGCCGTACATAATCTTCACGTTTCTTTCTTGTCGGTGATGAAGTATGAAGTATAATAATGACTCAAACCAAGGTTGTGCATTACTGATTACTTATTGCTGCATGCTTAGACTTTGACCCATGGTGGGCTCAAAACCAATCGCCATGCGCCGGCCCCCTGCAATGACCTGTCGTCCGTGTCCGTCCAGTTCCATCCCTGTATATTCAGTGACCTTCATTGCACATCATATCTTCTGCGAGTGATCCGTGTGGTATGCTCAATCATTACACTGATTCGTAGGAAATATGTCTGTGGGTATAACATAGGCTTTATATTATGATCTATTATAATAATTTATTTTATTTAATTATGTGCTATTTTTAAGTGTTATTATATACATATGTCCGGTACAAAGTATAATCAAGAACGTGTTATTTCGCGGTGGAACGGCCACAGTGTTTTGCATTGGAGAATAAAGCCATTAGTGGGCCAATGCTGTGACGTAAGATAACTGCGCATCCCGTGCGCCTTCTCCACCACCTCGAACACTAACTGGGATCACACCCAGTGCGAGAACTAGGAAGTGGAAGTGTACACATGGAGGGTGTGTCTTTTCCTACCGATATTTCTTTTATTTGAAAAAAAAGTCCTCTGTATATAAATAATGGGGGACTCTGCAAAGGATAAAAGACGGGAACAGCTGAAGCGCTGGGCCGGTTCGTGCACGGATAAGGAGCCCGCAGTGCCCAGAAGAAGGTGGCGGGGTAATGTCGAGGACCCACAGGCCGTAAACAACGACCAGCCAGGGGACCAATCTCGCGATGGAGATGGAAATGAAACAACCAAAGCGGAGATCATCGACCAGGGAACCGGTCCTCTACTAAAACGAAGGTTGTATTTGAATGCCAAATATGTTTCGCTGTTCAGTGGTTGGTGATCAGATCATATGTTGCGAAGTCCTGCTTGTGATGCTATGTGGCGGAACATCCAACTCTCCACCTACGCGGTGGCCGTATAGACTAGAGCAGGTCGTGTTGGCGTGATCACAAGTCTGATGGCTAATACCATTCAACTGTCTTATAGGGGAAGGGTGAGATTCGATCGAGCCGCAGAATTCCTCGCAGCGTGTGCCAGCGGGGACACGGACGAGGCCCGGGAGATGCTGAAGGAGGCCAGGGAAGCGACAGGCAAGAACGGAGAAGACCTAACGGCCATCATCAACTGCTCGAACGCAGACGGCATCACAGCTCTTCACCAGGTGAACTAGCTCGACGAGACACTGCTATACGAAACGGTGCTATTTTTTGTTGTTGTTATTATGCTTTGATTGCAAGAGGATTGTATCATGCCGTGTTGTTTGGCCTCGCCTCACACAGGCTTGTATCGACGGCAGTATGGAGATCGTGTCCTTTCTGTTGGCCCAAGGCGCCAATGTGGACCAGGTGGACAGCGAGGGCTGGACTCCCCTGCACGTCGCCGCTTCCTGTGGACACATAGATATAACCGAGTGAGGCGGAGCACCGCGACAATGTGACAACTGTGCAGTGTGGTATTCTGGGGGATAATATACACAGTGTTGGAGCCAGACTATTGCTGCCTTTATTTTTTTTTTAACAATGCTAACATTGTTTTGCTCATTTGGCAAGACCACAGTCGGCTCAAGCACCACTAGTCTGCCACTCACTTTTTGCCACTGTGAGACATTTAACAAATGGTTGGACCGCGGGATATATTTGCATTTGACCATTCAATTGCGGAAGGCTAATATCATGTGATTTAATACTATTATTATTCGAGCACTCAGCAAACACTTGTATTGGAAACGACAACTTCCAGTATACTCGCCATTAAGGTGCAGGTCGGGATGGATTAGGCATGTTGCCCAAGAATGAAGGTTTAGGAAATAGTGAATTGCTTACTGAGAGGCTGAGATAATTAGGGATCGAACCCAGAGACCTTTGGTAGGGAGTCCACCGTGGCCACTAGAATAACCAGCCCCAACCCTGCCACTAGACAGAAAGGTGATTCCCAACCAGATTGAAGTGAAGATGATGACTTTGCTTTGTTATGCCTACAAACAAAAACAAGGACCTAATATTTACATTATATAATTGATGTTGATGAAGACCTTGACGAAGACCAGAAGAAGTATGCCCCAACTTCTTCCATTGAAAATGCCCTGGCTACTACAATGTTTATAACAAGACTAAATGCGAGTAGTATATATATTAGTTGACAGGAAGACATTTCTGGTTGGTTCGGTGTTGATGAGATGCAGTGCTGAGCCTGGGGAGGCTCCTCAAGCCCTGTTCAGTTGAAAGATTTGCGACGAGACCAAACGATTTTAGGATGTTGCCGCGGTGGGAAAGTGGGTTGGTTGCAGAGCGCCTTCGTGCGAGGCATGGCGTCCCGAGACGTCTGTGTCCCATTGTTGTCCAAACGTATTGAGGCTACGTGTCTACCCTGGTATTTCAACAAGGCGACGGCAGCACTGTCGGGTCAAACCCTGACCTGTGTGCGGCGTGCCAGAAGTAGGCCACGGCACTGTCACAAAAAGTGGAAACCTCGGCGCATCGAGCGTAGTTTCTCACCAGTGTCCCGAGACGCGCAGCGGTTCATTTGAGGCCCTCTGCGGGTGACGGCGCCTGAAGTGTGTGTTGTATTCGCGCATCGCCAGCCTCCTGCTCCTGGAACTCTGTTAGCGTCAGCACACGGCTGCTGCAGTGGCCACTGGCGGCTTCATTCACACCGCAACTCTTTGGCCTGAACTGGGCTTTAGGCGACAATGGTTGGAAAACCCAGCACTAGACTATGAAGTGATTAAGTTAACACTTGTATTTAAACAAGATCAAGCAAGCTTTTGCTCTTCTGCTCCACGGGAGGTTTCTGTCCTCCCTGAGCTCGCCTTAGGACACCTGCGTTACCGTTTGACAGTACAATGTACAATAATCTGAGCTCTCATATACATTTGCTCTCTGGGTCTGGTGTTGTAGTGTATACACTGTTAAGCTCCTCCCCCCCCCCCCCCCCCCCTCTCTCTGGTTGGTCAGTTTTCTCTTGCAGAGAGGTGCATCTCTGTCTGCTGTCAACTGTGATGGGGACGTCCCACTGGACATCGCTGAAGACGAGGCGACCGAATCCCTCCTCCAGGAACACACCCGCAGTCAGGGTGAGTGTCTCTATCACGCACACGCCCGCAGACACACACACACTAACACACACGCCCGCAGACACACACACACTAACACACACACACACACAGACACACACACACATCAATTGCTTTGATCAGTGCCTATATTTTCTTTCATATTTTTAAGTGGTATGCTGCTATCACTATTTAGCCCTCTAGAAAGCACTTTTATCCGAAGCGACTTGCGGTCCATGGAGGTGGATGTAACGATGCAGCACGTAAGGTTTGGCATCGTGCTCTGGGATGCCTATGAGGCATGCTGCGGACATGAGAGACTTGGAAACCCCTCACCCCTTTCTCCATCCCACGCAACTCATGTGACCCTGCGGCAGCGTCAGTAGGGGAGAGAGTGCAAGGCCCCCCTCTCTCTCTCGGGGAGGAAGTGTAGCGCACCGACCAGCAAAGACGAGGAACAGAGAAGCGCACGATTTCTACCCCTTTTTCTATTCCAGTCTTGCCCAAGTCGAACCCCGCGCCGCGAGCCCCGGAGCCCCACTCAGACCCTCCCTGTGTTGTGTTGCTAGGTGTGGACCTTGAGGCGGCCAAGCGTCTGGAGGAGGAGCAGATCATGCTGGACGCCCGGGCCTGGCTGACGGAGGGCCTGCCCCGGGACATCCGCCACCCCCGCACCGGGGCCACGCCGCTGCACGTGGCTGCAGCCAAGGGCTACCTGGAGGCCATCAAGTAGGAGCACGCATATGAGGACACGCGCATATGAGGACACGCGTATATGAGGACACACACGTATATGAGGACACGTGTATATGAGGACACACACGTATATGAGGACACGCGCATATGAGGACACACACGTATATGAGGACACGCGTATATGAGGACACACACGTATATGAGGACGCGTATATGAGGACACACACGTATATGAGGACACGTGTATATGAGGACACACGTATATGAGAACACTCTGTACTCTGTGTGTTGTGTGCCTGCATGAACGCCCACCTTGACCCACTTTAAATTGGTGTTGCTAATCTACAAGTAAAGTCCAGTATAAAGGCCCTTATTCTTTACCTTGACCTATATGTCCTATACCTATGTCCTATACCTATGTCCTATACCTTGTCCTATATGTACGTGGATGTGGTTATCGATGTGTGCATGCAGCCCAGCTGCAGGCATCCTTGAGCGCGACGCCTTTCCGCTCAATAAACGACTAACCTGCCCCCCCCTGTGAGTCAATCGCTAATTAGGTCAACATCAGTGGAGTGGTTAACACACACACACATGGGGGGGGTGGGCTGACACGTGACACAGGCCACGAGTCACGTGACCTGTGTCACGTGACCGGTGCTCCCCACTGCGCCTCAGGCTGCTGTGCCAGTGCGGTCTGGACGTGTCGGCGGTGGACTGCGACGGCTGGACGCCGCTCCACGCGGCGGCCCACTGGGGGCAGGCAGAGGCCTGCTGCATCCTGGCGGAGCAGCTGTGCAACATGGAGGCCCACAGCAACGGGGTGAGCGGTGGCGCCGCAATGGGGAACCGGGCGCTAAAATGGAGGAAATGGATACCGGGTTTACTGTTGACCTGTTGACCTGGGCTAGGCTAGATTTGTCGTTGTTTTTTTTCTTTTTTTCTTCTAATTGCGGTTTCTCTCTGACAGGGCCAAACGCCGTTTGACGTGGCAGATGAGAGCGTGGAGGCTCTTCTGGAGGAGCTGTCCCAGAAACAAGCCAACGTAAGAACTCTCCGTTTATACGCATGAGAATGACACGACCCGAACATTTGCCCATGCATTGTGCACATCAAGTACAGTGTCTTGATCAACGGTGTGTGTGTGCGTGGGCGTGTGTGTGTGTGTGTGTGCGTGTGCGTGTGTGTGTAGTGGCGTAACGAGAGGTCCATGTTGGAGAGACAGAACCCTGGATCAAACCCGGCAAACGCCCAGAACAAAAAGAGAAGGTCAGTAACAGTCCACCCTGGCATCCGTGAACCGCCTGATCGTTTCCCTACAAATTACCAGTCAAAGCTTTCGTTAGCACGTTAGCGGTTTAGTTCCCAACGCCTGCGGGTCACCTGTGTTAGGGAGGATGGGTCACCTGTGTTAGGGAGGATGGGTCACCTGTGTTGAGGAGGATGGGTCACCTGTGTTAGGGAGGATGGGTCACCTGTGTTAGGGAGGATGGGTCACCTGTGTTGGGGAGGATGGGTCACCTGTGTTAGGGAGGATGGGTCACCTGTGTTAGGGAGGATGGGTCACCTGTGTCGAGGAGGATAGGTCACCTGTGTTAGGGAGGATGGGTCACCTGTGTTGGGGAGGATGGGTCACCTGTGTTAGGGAGGATGGGTCACCTGTGTTGAGGAGGATGGGTCACCTGTGTTAGGGAGGATGGGTCACCTGTGTTAGGGAGGATGGGTCACCTGTGTTGGGGAGGATGGGTCACCTGTGTTGGGGAGGATGGGTCACCTGTGTTAGGGAGGATGGGTCACCTGTGTTGGGGAGGATGGGTCACCTGTGTCGAGGAGGATGGGTCACCTGTGTTGAGGAGGATGGGTCACCTGTGTTGGGGAGGATGGGTCACCTGTGTCGAGGAGGATGGGTCACCTGTGTTGAGGAGGATGGGTCACCTGTGTTAGGGAGGATGGGTCACCTGTGTTAGGGAGGATGGGTCACCTGTGTTGAGGAGGATGGGTCACCTGTGTTGAGGAGGATGGGTCACCTGTGTTAGGGAGGATGGGTCACCTGTGTTGGGGAGGATGGGTCACCTGTGTTGAGGAGGATGGGTCACCTGTGTTGGGGAGGATGGGTCACCTGTGTTGGGGAGGATGGGTCACCTGTGTCGAGGAGGATGGGTCACCTGTGTTAGGGAGGATGGGTCACCTGTGTTGAGGAGGATGGGTCACCTGTGTTGGGGAGGATGGGTCACCTGTGTTGGGGAGGATGGGTCACCTGTGTTAGGGAGGATGGGTCACCTGTGTTGGGGAGGATGGGTCACCTGTGTTGAGGAGGATGGGTCACCTGTGTTAGGGAGGATGGGTCACCTGTGTTAGGGAGGATGGGTCACCTGTGTTGGGGAGGATGGGTCACCTGTGTTGAGGAGGATGGGTCACCTGTGTCGAGGAGGATGGGTCACCTGTGTCGAGGAGGATGGGTCACCTGTGTTGAGGAGGATGGGTCACCTGTGTTGAGGAGGATGGGTCACCTGTGTTGGGGAGGATGGGTCACCTGTGTTGGGGAGGATGGGTCACCTGTGTTAGGGAGGATGGGTCACCTGTGTCGAGGAGGATGGGTCACCTGTGTTGAGGAGGATGGGTCACCTGTGTCGAGGAGGATGGGTCACCTGTGTTGAGGAGGATGGGTCACCTGTGTTGAGGAGGATGGGTCACCTGTGTTGAGGAGGATGGGTCACCTGTGTTAGGGAGGATGGGTCACCTGTGTTGGGGAGGATGGGTCACCTGTGTTAGGGAGGATGGGTCACCTGTGTCGAGGAGGATGGGTCACCTGTGTTGAGGAGGATGGGTCACCTGTGTTGGGGAGGATGGGTCACCTGTGTTGGGGAGGATGGGTCACCTGTGTTGGGGGTGGGAGGAGAGCAGCAGCTCTCTTCCCAGCACTCACACCGCTACCCGGTCTTGTTTCTGTGCGCCCCAGGAGCTCGGTGTGCAGGATGAGCAGCAGGGATAAGATCATCGTGCAGGACCAGTCCAAGGAGCGAGGCGTGTCCGGGGGCCTGGAGCTCAGCGAGGAGCGCGAGAGCAGTCCCGGTAACAGACACACAAAATGAAAGCAAAAAACACTGAGCACTGCGTTTTCTTTTGTGTGTGTGTGTGTGTGTGTGTGTGTGTGTGTGTGTGTGTGTGTGTGTGTGTGTGTGTGTGTGTGTGTGTGTGTGTGTGTGTGTGTGTGTGTGTGTGTGTGTGTGTGTGTGTGTGTGTGTGTGTGTGTGTGTGTGTGTGTGTGTGTGTGTGCGTGCGCGCGTTGGGGGGGCTTATCCGTTCATCTGATCTGAGACGGAGGCTTCTTGTCTCTCCTCTCAGAAAGCTCCCCTGTGCCCAGCCCAGACACCGAGAGCGTCACCGAGTCCACAGTCAGCCCTGGTGAACGGGTGAGACACGTTCTCATTCTCTGCTCCTTCTGTCTGTCCTTGCTCTTTACCTTCCAGTTGCTGGTGGGTGTCGTGTGGGTGGACTGTGTTATTCACAGTTACAATGTTATTTTGTATTCATGCATTCATTCTGCAGCACACGCTCTGCATGTAGAGTAGCTGAAGATACAAAAAAAAAAAAAAAAAAAGTGAATTTGACACAGAGGCTTGCATCAGAATCGAGTCTTTGTCGCGACAGCTGGTCATCAGTGGTCTGCTCATGTTTTCCTGTGGGGATTGTGAAACAGTCAACCTCTTGACCTCTTGACGTTCATGCCATGCTCGGAGAAGTCAGTGGATGGACTTCAGTGTCTTTGTTGTGGAGGCGTGCATATGAATGGCTTCTTCACTGTGCTGAGTGACTCTAGATCCCAATTTTGATAAGACGCCACAGCTTGCCTGAAAGTGTCTCATTGTAGATCCCTCCCGATGTAAAATGACACAATGGTTGTACTTGGATTGCAGTAATCGGTTTCATTTCGTCATTTCATACAAGTCAAACAGCACCGTAGAATGATTCATGGTCTACAAACACGCTGTCTGGTTCCATCCTGTGCTGCCAGAGTGTGGAGGACAAAGACGAGGAGGAGGAGGACGATAAGGCCCTCCGGACGGCCCGGGTGGCGCCCACCTCCCTGTGGAGGGACAACTCGGTGGAGAGCCCCAACACCCCCAGCTCCGACAGGCGCAAGTAAGGACCGTCGCAGGCAAACCAAAACGTTAAGCACAGACAACGCCCATTTACAACACAACCCGCGACAGTGCAGAACGGCGAACCCGGGTTTGAGTGTCAATACTGTTCATACATGCGTACATGTTATTTATCTTAGCGTACCTTATTTACATATCCCACGATACGTACTGTGCGTACAAACTCTGCACTTTTTACTGCTTTTTTTTGTTGTGTGTTTGTTGCGGATCTGGCATGCAAAAAGTGCATTCTGTCTGTGGAACGACCAAAGTGTGACTCTAATGTAAGACGAGAGGGCGTGAGAAAGGCGAGGCCCGCTGTACGCAGCGGCGTGGCGGGCGGCGGTGGCCGTCCGTAGGCCGCGGCGTGCTGACGGGCCGCCCCCCCCCCCCGTGCTCTCCCTCAGGTTCCAGGCGCCGGTCCGAGACGAGGAGTCCGAGTCCCAGAGGAAGGCGCGCTCGCGTCTCATGCGTCAGTCTCGCCGCTCCACGCAGGTACGAGGCCGCCCGGCCCTCGCCTTTCATTCTCCTTCACTGGCGCTTGGCGCCGCGCAGACCATATTCCTCCACATGGCCGCATGGCATCCACTTCTTCAAGTACACACCGAGCGCTTCCCCTTCGGAGCCTTTTCACAGAATTGGCCAACTGAACGTGAAGGCGTGTGACTTCCTCCCTCGCTCGACGAGGGAGGAAGTCACACGCCTTCACGTTCAGTTGTTTGGGTGTTTCTCTGTGTTTTGTGGCCTCACCCTGTTACTGCGGCGGTGGCGGGCTGCTTCCTGTTTGGCAGGGAGTGACGCTCACCGACCTGAAGGAGGCAGAGAAGAGCGCCGGCAAGGCCCCCGACGCCGCCGGCCCCCCCGCCCGCTGCGTCCTCCCCGTCAGCCCCATCGTAACGCTCACCCCCGCAGAGAGAGGTGAGACACGCACGCGCGCGCACACACACACACACACACACACACACACACACACACACACACACACACACACACACACACACACACACACACACACACACACACACACACACACACACACACACACACACACACACACACACACACACTCCCCCTGTCAGCCCCATCGTAACGCTCACCCCCGCAGAGAGAGGTGAGACACGCACGCATACGCACGCACACACACGCGCACACGCACACGCACACACTCCCCTCCAGGTCAGCTGTGACTACATCGTTGATGTATTAGATCACTGTTTAGTTGGAAATGGTGATCTTGATATACTGTAGCTCTGTGAGGTGTGTGCGTGTGGGCGTGCGTGCGTCTGCCTGCCTGCCTGGCTGCTGTTGACTGTAAAGCTGGGTGCAGGGCATGGTGGGTGCGAGGGGCTGCGTGTTCCCTGCAGCCCCTCAGTGTGCTGCCGTGCAGCAGGAGGACCTGCAGTGCAACACCTGCGCCAGGCCGCTTGTCTTCTGTAGCCCCCACAGGAACAGCAGAGGCGGCATCCGCTGCGCTGCGGGGCTCCTCTGCACGCCTCCGACGTAGTTCCCCTCGCAGAGCTGCTCGTGGGTGCTGATGAGACATTAGAGGAGGGCATGACCTGACACCAGAGTTCATGTCAGATGGGATGTTTCACATGAACACTCCAGTGTGGTTGAGTGAGAGCTATTATTTGAGTGTATAGTCATTTATATATATATATATACATTTTTTTAAAGAAGTGCCCCAGCCATCCAGTTATTAGCGTGAGAGAGACTGAGACAGTCAGTACGTTTACATGCAGCAAGAAATTCGAATTTCTGATCGGATCAGATAATGACATGCGTAAGACCGGATCACTTGTCCGAGTATACATGCCGTTCAGAGAATCGGATTAACAGCCGGAGCATGGGCTGACTCAGGACGCTATGTGGCGCTCTGCGCATGCGCAGAATGCAAAATCCGATTCAAATCCGATTGCTGAGTATACATGCCGTTAATATTCCGACTATGAACGAATTATCTAGGTGTTGTTATCCGATTTTGAGATGTCCGAAGTAGGTCGGATTAAGGTGTTTACATGCACTTAAAAAGTCCGAACGATGTCTTATACGATTAGAAATTCGAATTTCTTGCTGCATGTAAACGTACTGTGTGAGACTGTGTTTTACGTTGACTGCGCCCGGCTCTGTACGAGACCATGTGTGAGACTGTTTTGGTGCCTCCCCTGTGGTTCTAGAGCCGTCATCATGCGTTGTCGTTTAGTTCCACAACGCCCGCTCTCTCCCCCCACGACGGAGCTGTGCCGTCACCCCAACGCCGTCACACCGGCGTGGGTTATGAAGAAGAAGAAGAATTACTCTCTTGATCCTGTGAGGGAAATTTGGTCTCTGCATTTAACCCAATCGTGAATTAGTGAAACACACTCAGCACACAGTGATGGTGAGGCACACAGTGAGGTGAAGCACACACTAATCCCGAGGCAGTGAGCTGCCAACAGCGGCGCTCGGGGAGCAGTGAGGGGTTAGGTGCCTTGCTCAAGGGCACTTCAGCCGTTCGTACTGGTCGGGGTTCGAACCGGCAACCCTCCGGTTATAAGTCCGAAGCCCTAACCAGTAGGCCTAACCAGGCCGCGGCTGCCCCCCAAATTATGTTTGGTTTGTGTAGCGGTGGCGGCGTGCTCCTTTGCTAACGGGCCGTTTCTCTCCCAGACACCGACCCGGTGAAGGAGGTGGAGGGAGAGGGCGGGTCTCGCCTGGCGCCCCAGGGCCGGCGCCGGACGAGGAAAGAGAGACGCTCCACCGGCATACTGGGGCTGGGCCAGGAGGTAAGACCCGCGCCCGACTCTCGCTCTCGCTCCGGGGGTCCGCGGGCCCCAGAGGGGCGAGGAAGTCCCGACTCTCGCTCGCCGGCTGGACCCGGGGCGGCGATCCGACGATTCGTTTTAGACCCGCCATGAGACGACAGTCTGAAGAACACAAGAACTAAAAGAATTGGGACGGAGCGATTTGTAACTGCGAATGCTTTGGGTTTGTTTCAGGACGAGGGTGAGGACGACTCGAGCGCGGCCAGTATGGACGACACGCACAGCAACAGCACCTCCGAGTAAGGAGAGGTTGATGTTTGATGTCCGGGCGCCACTGAATGTGATGTGTTTTAGTGCAGCTCTGTTAGCCTCATTCTAACACGCCTTGTTGTTCGCCTGCAGTGAGCCTCAGCCCGACAACTCTTCACTGGACTACAAACTGGTGTGTAACTACGACACACACACACACACATCACTGGGAACACCACAAGCAGAGACAGCATTTCTCTGTCCTAGTTTAGCATCGCCGAAAGGTGTCAACAGGTAAAACCTGAACAGCTGGCAGGTTTGTGCGACGGAAAGACTGAAATGCCTCAAATCGAGCTGACACTTGAATTTCTGATGCAGTTTGCGAGGGCTTTGTGGGCTATAGGTCGCTTGTGAGTGAACATTTACAATATGTACATGAATACTATGAAAACGATCAAGTGAAGCTTAAGTTTCTTCACGCTTGTCGCTGATCTTGATGTTGCCAGAAAAGATATACATGTATTTCACTTCCTTAAACGCTTTTCTTTTTTTTTTTTTTTTAAACGGAAGAAGCAGTTGCATTGGGGGGTGCTGGTTTGAGGACCTATTTACCGGGTCACCCGTCAGTCACTGGGTCTCAACATGCTGTGGTTTGTCGCCCCCTAGCTGTATCGGGAGGTACTGCGGGAGAACGGCACGCTCAAGGAGAAGCTGCAGGAGACCGAGCTGCTGCTGAGCCAGAGCAAAGTGGAGCTGGAGAGACATCGACAGGTCAGCACAAGATGGCCGCCATATATTCCTGCTCTAAATGAGTCTTCTTTGTTGTGATTTCATGACTAAGTTGTGACTGTGTCCTGCAAAAATTAACATTTATTTAACTCTCACAAGCAAGCAAATAAGTGGAATTTCTATGTCCAGCACCATAACTATCATACAGTTTATTTAGAAATGCGTCACCACCAACAATGTTCAAACCCAGAGACATGAATGTCTCTGGGAAACAATTGGGCTCACAGAACTAGTACACAACTCAGCAACATATAGAGCATAGGTCCCAGAGATGAGAGTGTTATGAATGTTACACGACACTGTTTGTGTCTCTGGGGGGAAAAAAAGACCAAAGAAAACAAAACAGAAGTCCTCTAAATTGCTTTAACTCGACACATATCATCAGAATGTGTGAATGTGGTTTGACCCTTCAGGGTGAAGTCCACGCTGTAAGATATAAATTAGATATCATTGTTGACCTAATTGAAATGTAGAGACTTGACTTCGTCATGAAACCACATTCATGTGACAGTTCAACAGCAAGCGTTGTTGATGCCACATCTGTTGTGATCACTTCCTCCTCTCTGCAGAGCCAAGAGAGCAGCCTGGTCCGGCCAGCCCTGTTAGAGCTGGAGCGGTTTGTAAGTCTGCTGCACACTCTGCACTCTACACACACTCTACACACACTCTGCACTCTACACACACTCTGCACTCTACACACACTCTACACTCTACACACACTCTGCACACTCTGCACTCTACACACACTCTACACTCTACACACACTCTACACTCTACACACACTCTGCACTCTACACACACTCTACACACACTCTACACACACTCTGCACTCTACACACACTCTACACTCTACACACACTCTGCACACACTCTACACTCTACACACACTCTGCACTCTACACACACTCTACACTCTACACACACTCTACACTCTACACACACTCTGCACACACTCTACACTCTACACACACTCTACACACACTCTGCACTCTACACACACTCTACACACACTCTACACACACACTCTACACACACACTCTACACACACACTCTACACACACACTCTACACACACTCTACACACACTCTGCACACACTCTACACACACTCTACACACACTCTACACACACTCTGCACTCTACACACACTCTACACTCTACACACACTCTACACACACTCTGCACTCTACACACACTCTACACACACTCTGCACTCTACACACACTCTACACACACTCTGCACTCTACACACTCTGCCGTACACTCTGCCGTACACTCTGTCTCCAGAACAAGGAGACGCAGACGAGACAAACTCGTTTCTGAGCACACAGCAAAACGGATCAGCCCTTAATGGAAGGGAGTTCAACGCCATATTAATTCATAATGGGTTTCTGCATCCTCTCATGCCTCAGAACAAATCTTGGTGTCAAATTATTACCTAGTGATCCAAGATTAAGGCAAAAGACGAGTCCGTGTAAGTGAACACTTTGTTTGGGTACGTTTTTTTTTTTAGGTCGCTTCCCAAATAAAACCAGAAAAAAGCGATGATAAAACGAATGTCTGTGTCAGCTGCATTGCGCTGCACTTCTCCTTTGACATCCCAAGCGCCTCCGTGGCATGTTTCCAAACGGCGGGTGTGTCTGGTGTTGAGCCAGCGTCGCGCGTGCTCGTGTATTCATGACATTATTCATCGGCCCTTTCTGCCTCTCCAGGAGAAGTTGGAGCTCCAGAGGAAAGCAGTGGAGTTGGAAGACGAGCTCAAGGTACAGATAACTACTTCACTCCTTGGTTTGTAATGGAACTTTACATCCGGAGTGTGTTCAGTGAGTGAACGATCCGCCCGTACTCCCCAAACACTACTGCGTTTGAGCCCAAAGTAGCCTGTGTCCAGTGGGTGACACTGAAACGCACGTGAAGTCTTCCTCTCACAGCTGACTGGAAACACTTGCGTGCATCACGGACACCTTTCCCAGCGGTAACCCGTCACTGAACCCGGGGTTTGATTCTCCCTCCTCCCTGCAGGTTCTGGTGGACCTCCGGGCAGACAACCAGCGACTGAAGGATGAGAACGCGGCCCTCATTCGAGTCATCAGCAAGCTCTCCAAATGAGTGAACCAAACCACCTCCCGACCCAGGGCGGGCGAGCGGGCGAGCGAGCGAGGAGAAAAAAAAGAAAAGAAAAAAAAAGTGTTAACGGACTCTCCGCCCCTCCCCCTCCCTGTCCACCCCGCTAGCCGCAGCCCGGGGACGGGGGTCCGGGGACGCGGGTCCGGCCGCCGGCGCGTACGTTTAGACTCCAGAGAACGCCGGTCCTCGGGAGCGGCACGCCCACCCCGTACGTTCAGTGTTTCCTTGAGTTTGTGTGGCGTGTGGCTGGGACTGTTTTTGGCATATCTACTGTATAACAAGCTGAGCTGCACCTCGTGTGGATCCAACAGAACCGCGGTCAGACGTTCTGGTTCACATCCACCCTTTTTTAATTGTATTTTAGGTTTGTTGTTTTGTTCTGTTTTGGTTTTGTATTATTTTAAAAAAACGAGAATATTTGATGTGCCCGGCTCTTTGTGGCTATATTTTAAGATAGACCGAAATTGAAATGAGAGAGAGAGAGCGAGAGAGAGACCGAGAGAGAATAGACCTACCTTAAAGCCATGTACAGCGCGATGTCCAAGCTCATGTCTTCGGGAACGTGACCAGAGAGACGGGGCTTGAGAGGACGACGAGGAAAACGAAATGTGAGCAGTTCTGTGTGTGTGTGTGTGCGTGCGTGTCGGACCGGGCGTGTGTGTGTGTGCGTGCGTGTCGGACCGGGCGTGTGTGTGTGTGCGTCAGACCGGGCGTGTGTGTGTGTGTGTGTGTGTGCGCGTGTCGGACCGGGCGCGCGTGTGTGTGTGTGTGTGTGTGTGCGCGCGCGTCAGACCGGGCATGTGTGTGTGTGTGTGTGGATGAGTTGTAAATGATTTTATTGTGCCAAAAAACAGACCCTATTTTCCTGTTGAGTTTGTTGTTGTTTATTAGGTGCAGAAGGGGGGAGGGGTGTGTGTGTGTGTGTGTGCGTGCGCTTTCTTCTCAGGACTAGTGTTGGGAACGTGCTCTGTACTGGAGCTGACTACTGTAAAGATGGACCAAACTGTATTTTTTTTGCATGTTGACTTCCTCTCCGCTCCTGTGAATTGTGTATCTATGTTGTATTTTTCTATGTCCAGGGTCCCTCCTTGCACATAGCCAGTTGAGTAGTGCGCTTGTTTTGTACCACAACAACAGAGGAAGCCTTGAGACGGCACTAGGGGGTTGCAGACGTGGTTCATTTTCCATTAAACCAATTCAGATGTAGTTTCTCCGCTAGCATTGGGTGCAGGTCCCGTGTCAGATACAAACCCCACCCCTCCCCTTCGTTTACAAAGAAGCTAGCACCGCATTCAACATTGTACATGCCTCCATTTTCCTTGCGTACGTTAGCTATGCTGTACATGTTCTCGTACATCTTTGAATTGGTTTGATGGGAAGCGAATGGACCTGTTCACTAGGAGGCACGCTGGGCCCACACAGGGGATTCACGCAGATCGTTGTGGGCCATGTCTTGTGAATGTTTACTGCAGTTTCTAAAAGGACAACTTAAGTGCATGCCAAATTGTATTTTGATGATGTGCCTTTCTCTATTACATTTGTAATTAATATTTCTATTTTGCTTTGGGTAAAAAATGTCAAATATAAAATACAGTATGGCCATTAACAAACATGGTTGTGACATGTCTTTTCATATGGGGGGGGGGGGGGGGGTCAATATGGTATTTGGTAGGTTGATGTTGAAGGAAAGGTTAAAAAGCTTTGTCTAAGCAAGCTTGATAGCATCATCTACTATGAACTGTCCTTACTGTAAGAGCAAGCTACAGTTATGGTGGTGTGAATACACTATTTCCCATGACACACACACCACCACCACCACCACCAACAATACCCATTGTTGGTGGTGGTGGTGTGTGTGTGCTTCTAGGATATGTTTGTGTAAATTCAAGTCCCAAACTTTAAACCCTCATTTTACAGATCAGCAGAGGGACAAATTCCACAAACAAAATTAAGCAAGCTCACAAGAGCCACGCGATCCACAAATGTCAATATCATTTTACAAGACAAGTGCAAATATGTATCTGTGTATATGTACACGCAATGAGAATGCAAGGAGACAGGGCGGGGGGAGTTTCAGGAAATGGGAGATGCTGATTTAGCAGACTTGTCTTTTTGAGAGGACATATCATTTTGTTCATTTTTACAGTTTCCATAAATAGGTTTTCAGCTTGCCTGATTCTTGGAACAATTCACTCGTTTCTTGCCATTGCCGGGGAAATGTCAATTTTTCAATGTAATACAATACAAACATAAGTGTAATACACCAATATTTTGACCTTCACCTTTAACCAACAGTGTGAGGTGCTACATGGTGCCTGGCTAAACACAAACAACAGGTTTGTGTTAGCAAAAACCGCAAAAAGCTAACACGCAAAGTTGAGCAAATGTTTTATTGAATGCAATCACAGAGATCACAAATGATCAAATATATAACCCCACCAGGATGCCAGCGTTTTTATATAAACTGTACAATGAAAAATAATGCATGATACAGCAATACATACATTTTTGATGTCTGGGGCGGAAAGGGGGACATTTTATTTTGTAAACCCACTCCTGTGTTCGAAACGGTCGATTCTCTATCGGAGCCACCATGCCAGTGTAAAGCACACCCTTGTGGTCTGCAGCAGGGGCTTCAGTGTCGAGGTTCCTGGTGGCGCTGTGGTGTGTTTTTTGGGGGGGGGGGGGGGGGGGGTTGACAGGCAGAGGCCTGGCCAGAGGTAAACACAGCAGTCTGCTTCCCTCTACGCTACACGGTGACAAGAGAAGGCCAGACACCGCCGGGGGGCTCCAGCAGCAGACGGTGTCTCACTCAGAAGGCCCTCCCACACAGTGACTCCGCCCTGTGATGCTCCTCTACCTTCTGATGGGACAAGTGGAGGTCAAGACGACCCCATGCAAATCACAAATGTGTTCTCTTCTTCTACGACTTAAGAAAGGGAATGATATACACGAAGGCAAAGCAAGTAAAAAGAAAACCAAAAAAGAAAAAACAAAAATTTAATATTCATAATTTAGTTTCACACGTGACCATGGTCAGTGTTAAGGCCTCATGGCGTGGAGGAAAAACAAGACGTGCCAAGAGAGATCAATACTGACTAAGATGGCTTCCTTTTAGGGGGGGGGGGGAAGCGAAGAGCTTTCTGGTGTTTGCCGAATCTCGACATTCTGCTCACTGTGTGTATGCGTGTGTGTGTGTGTGTGTGTACGCGCTAGCAAGAGGTGAGCCCTTGATTTACAGCACTTGTGCTTTCGGGCACAGAAAGGCATGCAGTGTTTGGTTTTTAGTAGTTGTTCTTCGTCGGTTTTAGTTTTGTTCCACAGCTCCTTCCTGTCCCCGCGTTAACGGTCATTCAGCTCGGTGAATCGTTACACATGATGGAGATTTAATAAGGCAGCCGCAAGGCGCACACTCAAGCTTCTGTTGTTCCACGTAATTTAGTTTATTACTTCCCCCCACCCTCTCCCCCACCACACACAACCTCCTCACTCAGGGGAGGGGGCCAATCAGTGGAGGGGGTGGGGTCAGATGGGGCGGGGCTAGGGGCCGAAAGCAGTTTTTTTTTCCTTTTCAATTGTTCACAAGGCAGGTATTGGTAAAATATCTTAAAGACAGCCAGCAAGCGGAGGACTGCTGCAGAGGGCGTAACGGGAGGTGGTGGGGCCAGTGACTAACCAGGGGCAGCAGATTAATAATCAACAGTGATGGAAGTTTAGTAACAACACACAGCCATTAAACACATTCATATAAAAAAAAGGCAAACTAAAGTCGATTGTACAGTTGCTTTCCCCCCCCCCCCCCCTCCCCCCACACCTGTACGTACTGAGAGAGGAAGACGCCATTTTGGAAGAAGAAAAAAAACAATGGAAGAGATGTAAGGCGGGGTTAATCTCTTTGAAGCAGCAGAGAACATGTGATTGGTGTTGGTGGGGCTCTGAGAGGGGTGTGGTTCTGTGGGGGTTAGTGATGAGGCGGTGGTGATGATGATGATGGACGGACCGGAGAGGGTGGGGGTGGGTGGTGGTGGTGGGTGGTGCTACCGACGGCAACAAAGGCGGTTGGATGTGAATGAGAGACACAGCCAGGCGGAAACTAAGGCATGAAGATGGAATGCACGAGGAAGAAAAAAAAAAAAAAATCAAAAAATCAAAACAAAAGGCAGAGATGGCAGACACAAGGGGTGGGGGGTGAGGGTGGGGGTGGGTGCGGGGGAGAACGCCGGACCAGAAAAGCCGAGTCCCGCGCGCTCCCTCTCACCCCCCCCGGAGCCCCGCCTCCTCAGTGGGGGTGGGGGGGGAGGAAGGGGAAGGGGAAAGGCCTCTTCGTCTTCTCGTTCCCCTCGCTCAGTCTTTCCATTCTTTCTTGATGTTGAGGTTCCACTCCCAGGACAGGTGGTCATGCTTGTCGTCGTCCGTGAACTTGGACTTCAGGGTGTAGGTGCCGCGGGCCACCATGCCCTTGGGCGCCTCCTCCAGGGGGGTGAGGAAGTCGTACTCGTCGGGGCGCGGCCCGTAGCTGCCCACCATGTAGTCCGACTTGTCGACTGGAGGGAGAACCAGAGAGACCGGGAGACGGCTCGGGTTAGGAGACCAGAGGGAGAACCAGAGAGAGACCGGGAGACGGCTCGGGTTAGGAGACCAGAGGGAGAAGAGGAGGAGCCCTCGGTCTTGATTGGTCACTCAGGGTTTTTTTTTTTTTTTTTTAGCTATGGGAATGAAATGTGTTGCTCTGCCTTTGACCCATCGTATTGTGTTGCATTTAAGTTAATTTAACCGTTTCCTTTGATTTGCCTTCCATGTTGGAATGTGCCGTGTCCAATACATTTCATTGTACAGTATGATTATAAGTGATGCTGCCCATTTGACAATAAAGGACTTTAATCTTGAATCTATGGTACATAGGAGCAGTGAGCTGCCATGTTCAGCGCCCGGGGAGTAAGTTGGGGTTTAGCGTCTTGCTAAAGGACACTTCGAGATGTTGGACAGTCGGAGGTGGGGGATTTTGGGGCTCGAACCGCCGACCCTACGGTTGGTGGACGACTCGCTCTGTCCAGCCGCTCCACCCCCTGAGCTACTGAACGGGGGCGGGGTTATCACGAGTCCTGGAGCGCTTGCGTTCCTATTGGCTCGGTGTGATTGGAGGCGTCACCCGAGCCTGTGCACCGGTTCACCGGGGGAGCCTGGTCTCCGCCCCTTCAGAGGCTGGGAGACGGCGTGTGTGGACAGGGGGCCAATCTGGACCCTGCATGGGAGTGGGGGTCTCTCTTAAACGCCCCTCCCCCCCGGACGTAAACAGCCTGAGACGGTTGTGAGGGTGTAGTGCCTTTCTAAACAGTCTTCTAATCTAGATAGAATAACACATTCTAAAAATAAAAACCCCATATCATTCAGCACCACGCCTTAGGAAAACAGTTGGACGAGAGATGATTCACTCACTTCTTATTCCTTTCCTGTAGGTGTGCTGCACATACTTCAGGCCGGATACAATCTCCTTGTTCACCTGAAGGAACACAAACATCTCTTCACCAGAAGATACCACCACTTTTCTGGGTCAGGGGTGCGTTGGCCAGGCGAGGCGCTATGGACTAGAACGACACAACATCCCAGTGCTGATCTGATGTGTAACACATCTACACGTTTAATCCAACCGGAAAAGACCCTTTGTGACTGAAATGACTTCCTAGCGGGTCAAATAGATACAGTACAAGTTAAATCGATATATACCTTTAATCCTGTTTCCATGTAACCCACAGAAGCAGTTCAACCTTGCGTAAGGCTACTTAGATTTGACTGTTTTGTTTTACGTTTTTTTTTTGCATCTTAACGCATTACAATATATGGCGGATACAAGCTAAACACTGAAGAGAATCCCTGTGAAATCTCAACAAGGGATTACAGGACAAGAGGCATCTGAGAGCCGGCCAGGCCATCACCGAGTCATGCTGTGTAAACACTGCTTACCTTGAAGCTGATCTTTATTTTGTACTCCACTCCCTCCTTCAGGACGAAGGACTGCTTCTTAAAGGACTCCAGGTCCCCTGTTGGGTGAACACATACCAGGGATCACACACACATCACCGCCCCGCCCCATGTGAAATTACTTCACAGCCACACCGCAATGCCCCAATTAGCAGTTGGACCGGCTGCCTGCCAGTGCACACACACACGTGAGTGAGTGAGTGAATGAATGAGTGAGTGAGTGTGTGCGTGCATGCACGTGTCAGCTGTGACTCTTTGTCCCACCAGCCAGGGAACAGAAGAGCAGAGTTGTCATCGTGGCCACCAGCCGTTATCGCTTACACACTTAATTGAGACACCGCTTGAACGCAAACAGGCATTCATTAGCACCTTATTAACACACACGCACGCACACAGATGCGCACACATACACGCCCTGTGGTTTTTCAAAATGGAGGAGGGTCTTCGTATGGAAGTATTAAGCCCCTTTACACACATGCAGTCCTACACTGCATTGTTCTGGAACATTTCCTGTATGTGTGAATGGGAACACTCAACCTGCACTTCCGGTCACTTTGAAGCGCATAAAGCTTTACGTTGTCTGACGTGAAAGACGCCGTCACGTAGATGGTGCCAACCGATCACAAACGGAAATTAAACCGGCAACCCAGTCTTGAGGCGCCAATGTCAGCACAGCTTCTTCTGTTGGCAAACAAGCTGCGAGATAAGGGGCTCCTCTCGGCTGCCATGTTCACAAGTACTGCATTCCCTCGGCACAGCGATGCTGGCATTGCTCTGCCGCGTGTGAACGGGCGCAAGGCGGAAATGTTCCGGAACCGTAGCTGCGGTTTTTAAAATGCCTGGAGATTTCCTAAAAAAAACTGCTTGAATGCTATTTTCGTCAAATGAACATGGTAACAAATGTTTTGATGTACAAATGCTCGGGAGATTACGCTCAAGATGGAAGAAAAATAAATAAATAAATAAAAGGCAAAACCCCACCTGAATGAACTGCTCTCTTGGTGTCACTAATGGTGATTTAAAAATGTAATTAGTTTTATTTTATTAGGTTTATTTAGTCACGCTAGCTGTGCTGCGTTTGTGTGCACATGTGATGATATAATTAGTCTTGGGAGGCATCACAGTACGGCCGCTCCTCTTTCTATTCAACTTCTTCCCCTCCCCCCCCCCCCGACATCTTATGAATACATCTTAACTGGACATCAGAACTGTGCGTGACATGTATTGCAGTGTAGCAATGCCCCTGACGATATTCCAACAGATATTCCTGCTGCGATTGACAGTGATCCGACATGGGGGGGGGGAGTAAAGACGCCATCAAGTGTTAGTGCCAGAGCGCCTGGCGGTGTGCGTCTGGCGGTGTGCGTCTGGCGGTGTGCGTCTGGCGGTGTGCGCATGGCGGTGTGCGCCTGGCGGTGTGCGCCTGGCGGTGTGCGTCTGGCGGTGTGCGCATGGCGGTGTGCGCCTGGCGGTGTGCGCCTGGCGGTGTGCGCCTGGCGGTGTGCGCCTGGCGGTGTGCGCCTGGCGGTGTGCGCCTGGCGGTGTGCGCATGGCGGTGTGCGTCTGGCGGTGTGCGCCTGGCGGTGTGCGTCTGGCGGTGTGCGCCTGGCGGTGTGCGCATGGCGGTGTGCGCCTGGCGGTGTGCCCCTGGCTAAGAGACGGGCGTCCCAGTGGAGCCGTGAGGCAGCAGCCCTCCTCTGTGGAGCCGCTGCTTGTAGTTTGACTATTGTGTTGTAATGCTGACCGAGTGCCCTGCCCTGAACAATGGCCTCGCTAAAATTAAATGAGGGAAGGGCGCTTCTACATTAATCATTCATTAGGAATATTACACAAATACTGTCGTGTTCCCTGGTGAAATGACAGGAAGATATGAAGGCATGCCCGTCATGGTGAAATGACAGAAGGGCATGACAAATAAATACCACCCAGGCGTAAAACTTCATACAGAGATTATCATTTTAGAGATTGTGTGTTTTTGTAAAGGCATCCGACTACACACACAGTTAGATTCGTAAATCGAATAACATTGATTTAAAACTCCAAACAGAGCCTGGTGATAATCAAGATAACACGGGGACCATTAGCCTGGTGATAATCAAGATAACAGGGGGACCATTAGCCTGGTGATAATCAAGATAACAGGGGGACCATTAGCCTGGTGATAATCAAGATAACAGGGGGACCATTAGCCTGGTGATAATCAAGAGAACCCAAGGGGCCTCGGACCGGTGGTAACGTGGTCGTACCTTGCAGGTCCAGGGTGAGGGGCTCTGGTGAGGCATCACAGACAAGAGTCAGGCGGGTCACCTGGACGTTGGGGGCGTTGGGATCTGAAAGTGGAACAAAGAACATCTACAGTTCAAGTCTGAAGTACTGCTGCCATTTCCAAACATCACAGTGAGTCTTGATAGAACTTTATTGATCCCCCTATGGGAAATTCAGGGTCCAAGTAGCTAAGAGACGGAGACATCACACATAACATACAACATTGAGAACAGGTCTGACCAGTCACATGTACATCGTTTTACATCTGGACAGCGTGAATCCCGTTAGTTGGAAACAAAAACTAGGAGGGCAGCACTAAGTCAACGACCCCAGCGAAACCCAAAGTCAAAACGTTTCGCCCTGGCGTGGCTGGTATCCATTAACCGGCCTGCAAATTAAGCAAACGTTAACCAACGGCCGAGTGCGATAACGCAGCTTCGTTTCGCTTCTGCCCCACAATCCAGAACCCCCTCCCCCAAGCCCTGAAACTGAAAGTCAGGCCAGGTGAGCCAGGTGATCGCATCACGGCAGACAGCTGCTCCAACAGGCAACCTGTCGACATGTCCAGACACCGCTTCTGGAATGCGCGGCGTCGAGACCATTTCCATTTCACATAAGGGCACCGCAGGAAATGGAGTCACGGTGGGGGAGAGTTGTGGAACACATGGCCCTCCTGATGTGGTTGGAATGTTCTGGAACAAGCTGGGGGAGCCGGCCTCAAGCGGCACCTGTACTGTCGCTCTGACGTGCAAGTTTGTTGTACAAAGGGCATCTCTTTGGCAAATCGGCCACATTTCATGAATGGGCTAATTGGGCATATGGTGGGTGAGTCATTCTTTTGCCATTTTCCTGGCGCCATTTTGCATCATTACAACACACGCCCACAAACGAGGTACACAGAAAAAGGTCACGCGGTCGACAACCACCTGCTGTCTGAGCGCCGGTCTTCCAGAGTGGTGAAACACGAAGAGCAACTCTCACCCACTTGATTCCACTGTGTACTATTTACACATGACTCCAGATGGGAGTCCTCAGAAGTACCCTCCTCACTCAGCCGAGAGCAAGTGTACGTTCCCAAACCTTCAGTCACGTGGTCTGAAGAGCACAGGACACACACAATCGGCACATGCAAAACAAGTCTGATGTGTAAACACATTTAGCCCGGATGACACTTTAAAAAGAGAAAGGTCCCACAATATAACCAGATTGGTAGTTTAGGCTGGCTGTGTAATGGTGTTTAGCTCCAACTGAACACTATGAGAGCTGACATTTACAAAAGGGACCAAACCCATTTGCAGTTCATGCATGTCCAGCCCACCCGATGGCGAGAGACAATGGTCATGGAGAAGCTTACTAGCATCACCTTTATGCAAGAACGAACACACACACACACACACACACACACACACACGCACACACACACACACAAACACACACACGCGCACACGCGCACACACGCACACACGCACACACGGGGAAGTCAGTCAGACACAGGCCTGTACATGGTGTTGCTACTTTTCTTGGCCTCTCTCTTCCTCTCTGCAGATCTCTCTCCTCTTTATCATCACAACACATCAAAGGGAATGACACGTCGAACCTTCGCTGCAGACCCACTTCCTCCGGCAGCATGATAAACCGCCGTGGAAGCAAATGATCACGCACCATCTCTAACACGAAAACCTTTAAGCACCAATTCACCGTTTCATTTTAAAATCGACTTGGCGCGTCGTGACACTTGTTCCCAGAGAGCGCCATAGGGCGACAGTGGCGTGTGTGTGTGCGTGCGTGTGCGTGTGTGTGTGCGTGTGGCCACGCGACCGACACCGTCGACCACGGGAACCACGACGGCCCTTACCGACGGCGGCGGCCCCGGGGCCCAGGAGGGCCTCCTTGTACTTGCGCAGGCTCACGTCGTCCTTGTCCAGCTCCTGGATCTCCTGGAGGCTCTTCTGCGCCGGAGGCTTGTAGTTGACCAGCTCGCCCTCCTCGTTCTCCGCCGCGATGGCGGCGAGCTGCTCAGGAGTCACGTTGTCCTCAGCCATGTCTGGGGGGACGGGGGGATGGGAAACACAAGACGTTTAGATGAACGGCACTCCTGAGGTTACATGGCGTCGGCCCTTCTTCCCTGCTGGAACAAAGACTCGCCGATTTTTGGCATCTAATCTGTGCCAGGCCTCAACAAGGAGGGTCCCGCTGGCGTTCCCAGAACATATCCTACCAGCCTCTCCGGAGAGGTCGGGTGAAGGCGGGGGGGGGAGGGAACGTCTTGACTCAATCCAGGGGCGGCTACGACCGCTGTGTTATGACTACGGAGAACCTGGACCTGCGCAGCGTCTGTTCTCCGACGCCGTGTTCAAAGGACCCTCGAGGCTGAGCAGATGACGGCAGGTTATTCCTGTATGGCCGGGGTGTCAAACTCGAGCCATGGAGGGCCGGTGTCCCTGCATGTTTTAGATGTTTCTCTGCCCCAACACACACCTGATTCTAATGAACGGATGGTTGTCAGGCTTCTGCAGAGCTTGGTGATCAGCTGATCATTAGAATCAGGTGTGTTGTAGGAGAGAAACATCTAAAACATACAGCGGCCCGGCCCTCCATGGATTGAGTTTGACTAAGGCCTGCGCTGCTGACCTTACAGTGAGATCAGATCTTCTGGAAGTGACGGCGTCAGCGCTGGCTTCCTGGAAGCCACAACACTACCACTACGAACTCAAAGGCATGATGTCATGGAAACACATGACACCCTACTGCTCCCTGCTGGGGCTAGGCTCCCTCTACAGGCCCATACAGCGTTCAGCTCAGAGGAGCGAAGATGCGAATCATTTACTCGTGCTCGGCCACTATAAAAGGCCTCTGGAACGATATCCTGAAACCATGTCAAAAGATACCCCCCTCTGGGGGGTACTGCAGTGTAGGTCTTTTGTTTGGACGAAAATACGTGAATGCAAGAACCAGACAGGATGTTTAGTTTGACCACAAATCCCTAATGCTACCATGGGGATTTTCCGAAAAAGGGTTAGAACTCAAGCTAACATCCTGCTTTGACTTTTAACAGGACATGAAAACATAGACTATGTGATCAGTCCAAGAGCTGCTGATCTATAGAATTTCTATAGATCACCAGCTCTGGGATTGATCATAGATTAAAGGGCTTAATTCTTATGTTGCTTGCAAACAAGAAAAACCTTTCCCTTCCAAATGACTCATTTTATGATTTTAAAATGAAAAAATGTACTTAAACTACGAGTTACAAAATGCATCTTAACAAAAGCAGGAAGTTGTGTATTGAGGCAAACTCAACCCACAATTTGTACGCGTGTGTTCCAGTTACAACACTCATATAGAATGGTGCCGAACATTAACGCAGTAATCAACATTAACAGAAGTTATACCGATAATAAACGATCACACTTCTCCCTCCCCAAATGGGATCTGCACCAGAACAGCGATCGCAAACGTTTTCATGCCTGCCTTACACACGAGAATTGTGTTGGAATGGAGAGGAAAGTAACCATGATAATAAACAATAAAGAGAATAATGGGCTTCCTCTTCCTTGAGAAAAGCACAAGCTTTTCTTAGCATTCTTCCTGCTGAGCTGCTCTTGTGACCTGCCCCAACTAGCAGGCGCTGGTGGAATGCCAGCTAGCTCTAAGGATTGAACTCTATGCAGACCTGCACACCGTGGTCAGCAGTCAGAAGCATGCCTAAACAGGGAGCAAACATTTGGCTATTTGGACCAAAGCGCAAAAAAACACAAAATCAATCACAGAAACCCCATCTTGGAAAAATTAAACTGATTGCTTTCAAGTACCATAGAGCTCTCTGAGATCATGCACAAACAAGTCTACATAACACCAATCAGGCCATATAAACCCAGTACAAACGGCCCCGGTTTAATATCATTTAAATGATTAGATGTATTGCTCAGGTACCGTGGGTTTGGGTGGGTTGAATACGTTTGATATGCTGCAGGAGACTACAGTATGTACCACAGCATGGGGTTATGTCACCAGCGGCTATAAACCTCCGCGGGTGATCAAGAGTTCCCTTTCCCATGCCTACGGAGAAATAACTTTCTCAACAACGATTCAGAAATTATTCGAGGGTATTAGACAAATGTTTATTACCAGACCCAAAGGAATATTGTTTAGTCACGATCACGTAGGCAGGGTTCGAGTCCAATAGGTGAAGTGGATTTTGAAAGTTTATATGGTTGCCGTTTGTAGAGACTACCCCACCCAAGAGGAAGACATTTGTATTCAAGTAGGCCAGCGGCCCAATGGGCATGACAGGAAACAAGTGACTTCAGATTCATAGAGGAAGTACAATAGAATTAAAGTCAAAACGCCAGATTGAAAATCACTAGATCGCTCCAACCTATAGTATATTTCCAGAGTATGTAAACCTATAAGCACACTTTAGTATTCATGTATATTGATGTAGACAACAGGAATGATTTAAAGACCAACATGTTGTACCCAGTGACACAAATGGCTAACCGAGTTGGAAATCAGACTGCTTTATCTGAATTATACATACATTATATCGAACGATCCTGCGCAAAAATATGTCTGAACGAGAAATGTAAAAGTTTACATCGGCTCAAGAAACCGCTCGGCCGTGCTATAGGATTGAGAAAGAGCATCGATTTCTCCAAAGGGAGCGATGTGCTTAAACCCGCTTACCTTTTCAGTTTTAGATGCACTACACTGAAACCCTGCTCTGAGATGCTAGACGTCGAGCACCTTCCTCTGTTAATTAAGTGGACGCTGCACTGACAAGACTTTGTTTAAACGATACGATTGTCCCTACAAACAGTCAATACCAAGTCGACCATTTACCGAAGGTCGTAGTTTTCAATACCACACCAAAAATAACCATTAATCATTTTATGGGCAACTTGCAAATTCTATACAGGGTGGGACAGGAACATGCTAGCTTCCAAAGAGCTAACAGCCACCTCTACACTGCTAGCGTTAGCTTAATTCGTTCGCATCCACCAGAAAGCCAGAAATACAAGGGTTGATCAATAACTTTACACAACTACGCCAAATAAGTAATCTTATTGCTATCATCTTCGTCAAAATCACAATGACCTACCGTGTGATGTAGTTAGCTCTGAGTGGCGCTAAGTGTTAAGTGCTTTAGTTGCTCTGCACTCTGCAAGTATGGCGAAGACCGAACGGCGACGCCCGCGCTTCAAGCTTCCGGGAACAGCTCTGCGCACGAGCAGGTGACGCGAGACATCCACTCCTTGTCCTTATATATATACACATGCTCGCACCATTCATTGTTCAGTTACCAGATGCTTTTAAGCAACGACGATGTGTTGGTTTCAATTGTGGTCAATGCCTGGTATAAAGGGTGTACATTTAATAGCAAATAAGATAGTCGGGTTCTAAGCAGCCATTATAGTATGGAGTAGTACAGCCAGGTCTACATATAGAATGTAAACCTAATTGGCGCATATTGCAATTAAGATGAGCACCATTGTTTAGTTCACCTCATGTACGCATCATCCATTCATGTGTTTTACACATTATGACCTAGCTTTAAGGCCTTATAGTGAAAATGTGTATGATACATGACATTCATGTAGATATAAAAATTGACTCAATGCAACAGATTAAACAAAGAATTTATACAGATCAAGGAATGTGCACAACAACTCACTGTACAATGCCCCTCATAAAAAACTGACACGCACAATTCAATTTACATAAAATGGTATGCGTCATTGCATTTTGCCATCCTGCCCCCCATTACAGAGTTGAAAAGCAGCAGAGTTCAATACAGTTATCTCTTCACATAAAGAGCCTAAAGGCAGATGAAGCAGGGAAAAAAAAAAAAAGATAAAAATCATACAACTAAGCTACGAACAAGTTTTAAATAGTACAAAACGGAATAAAATCCAAAAACTAAAATGGCTTCATAATATCTGGAAAATTTGGATTCCATTTGATTTGACATTTTCCACTGATGCGATTAACTGACATTTCCCGCTGTACTCCACTCAACTGGTGTCCATCTGAAACAGAAGAAGAGGCGAGGGCCAAGGTTGGGTCACCAATGCATTTCAGAGGCCAACGGTTTCAAATAGTCTGTTGAGTGGCTGAGGCCTTCAGCACCGTCACCCACGCTACTGTGTGCAGCCAACGACGTACCTTGGCATTGTAAGCATCCAGCTGTGCGTCCAGCTCCTCTGCGGACAGTTGTGGCCGGCTGCCGCCACCACGGCCTCCACCGCCTCGCCCGCCCTTGAACCCCCCGCGCCGGCCACTCGGCCTGGGTTCCCTCTTCTCAAACTTGGGCCGGCCGAGTCTCTCCTTGTCAAAACCGCCGCCGGAACTGCAGTGGGCCGTGACGAAGAGGAGTTACACAAAGCGGGGACGGAATACATCCAGAGTGGAAGCAGATGACCACAGGTGGCTCGCAGTGCAGGAAAGCAAAGGTGCAAGAACTCACCTTTGTGTGGACGGCCGTCTTGTCGAGTCACGTTCTGAGGTAACTTGCTGGATTTTCATTGGACGACCTAGAAAACAAAAATTGACATGAAGATAAAACACCACTGTACTCACACAGACAGTACGGGTATACACACAAACACAAAAGGAAAGGGTGGGCAGAGAGTTATTCTGGGCACATCACATAAAGGATTGCATGAACACATCTATTAACGGTTCTTTGGGAAAATTGGATTCACTAAAAACACGTCACAAATGTTTTTTTTCTGACAGATGTACTTATTGTAAGCCGCTTTGGACAAAAGCGTCTGCCAAAATGCCCTAAAGGTAAACAAATGATTTGCCGGACTCAGAAACCCACAAAAGACACCAAGAGCCTTACCATCAAGGGGCACGCCGTTGTACTGCTTCATGGCTTTGAGTGCATCCGCCACCGTCTCAAAATGGACATCTGCCGTTCCCTGGCTGCGACCAGAGCGGTCGTAGTGCACAGCCGCCTTCTTCAACGCTCCAAAATCTGCAAACAACTCCTGAAACGCAACAACACCACCACCAACACAGTCAGTGCTGGGGCTCAGGCGCACACAAAGCAGTAACAGGGCTGGGTCTGGTTGGAACTGTGCGCTACCTTGATGTCCTTGTCGGACACGCCAAATTCTAGGTTCGATACCAGGAGCTTGCCCCCGTCGTCGCCACCACTCCTCACTGCTCCCGTACTTCTTGCGGTGCGTGAAGCCGAGGCAATACCGTCGTCAAACATGTCGTGCTGCCATTTATCTGGCAATTCTCGGGGCTGAAAGGGAAGCATAACTCACGTCAAAAGGTTCAACTGGAAAAATATACTGATTGATTTGACAGACAGACATACTTTAATGATCCCTGAGGGAAATTGCATATTTGTCATTGATGACAGCAAACTGCAGGTGAAAATGGATTTAAATCAGAATGTGGTTGGATTAATTAGGCAGAATATTACAAGTCTGATGTACAAAAACAAAAAAATTCCCTTAATGGCAGGCGTTTGTCGTCAACATTACCCAAACAAAGTCGGAACAAAATCCAGAAGGACCATCTCAGTTTGAAAAGCCGGGTTCCAGTTCTCTGGGGGAATTGGGCCTTCTTCAGTCGCCGACGCCAAATCTCAGTCCCATTAATAAGATGTTTCAGATTGTCCGTAGGCTTTAACCTTAAGGCAGAAGTTGTGTGCCGATTGGCCGGGTTGAACACTGAACGGGACAAAAGGCCCATGCGCTCATTTAACGAATCGCCATTTTGTTTTCGAAATGTTGCGTAACAGCTCCCAATTGAAACATTTGCAGTAGCTGGATATGCAATGATATCTTTGAAGATTTGGAACACACGGCAGCCCAGCAATTAAGACGAAAACTTCGGGGGACAATCGATCAAGGGAAAGAATCGTCGAGCGGCACGTCCGCTTCAGGAAACTGGTTCCGGCGGTGTGTTGACAAAGAAGACGGGCCAACTGTTGAAGCCCAATCTTCTACCGTCGATCCAAACGACTCAGCCAAACGTTGATGATCATTCGGGGTAGCCGTATAAAAAACTTCAAATCCCCAGTCACAGGCGACTGGGTCAACTCAGAGATTACAACACCTAGGACTTCTCTGGCCCGCTCGTTTTGAGAGCGAACCATCGTGGCACGGGGGGGGGGGGGTTCCCCACAACCTTCAACAACTCTGTCATTTAAAACAAACCACATCGTAATCGACAACGCTCATTGACTCGGTAACATCAACACACACTTGCAATCTCCTCCCCGAGCGTCTTCCTCATCATACCCGTGTGTATGGCGCCGGTCTGTTTCTATCGCGGTTGAAGTTCCCTCGGCTCCGGGCAGGCCCTGCTCCGCCCCGGCCTGAGTTAGCGCTGCGACCCGGCGCTCCTCTGCCGCCACGACCTCCTCCTCGACCCTCCCGACCGCCGCCGCCTTTCTTGTTCAACTTAATAATGTCGTCGAGGGACATGTCCATCTTGCTGTTGTCTGTCATGACTCTGAACAAACTATGAGAAACTCGAGGTTGTCGCGGCGGTTGGGTGACGATAGGAAAACGGAAGTGGATTAAATAGAGCGCGGAATTGACGAAACAAACACCCACAACTACTTCCGGTGATGGGGTCCTGCAAGCAACAACATGTTGACCCTAAACGGCGCACAACACTACAACAAAAAGTTAACGAAACGGACGTTGTTGTAAAAAAAGGGAGTGTAACAATCCAAATCATAGAAGTCGCAGTCTCACTTGTGTTTCCGTAGCTGTGAGGATTGGCTGTACTTCCCACAGCCACCGGTAGGCGGCAGGGCAGCGTAACCGGTTCTCTAGTGTTGGAGTTCTTCTTCTGTTGTTATTCAACGTATTGTCGCCTGATTTTAAAATACAATAAAATGTCATGCAGCGTTGACTGCTAACAACAGCATCGGCTCTAATAGTGGCAATAACTGCAAGGTAATGTATAGGACTACTTAATAATAGCTTTTGGTCATTTCTACCTGATAGTTAAGCTTCACAAGATGACTATAACGTTAGCCGTTTACATGGCTTAGCATACTAGCGTTGGAAATCACTCCAATTGTGTTGTTGTCTTCTGCAACTGTGGTCCTTTTCTTGCAGGACAAACGGGAAATGAAGGTGAAAGTCAAACAGTGGAACGGCGTGGCGTCCTGGTTATGGGTTGCCAACGACGAGAACTGTGGGATTTGCAGAATGCCATTCAATGGATGCTGCCCAGACTGTAAGCAAACAGTACCAATGTGAACTTAATGTTAGCGCAAAACATTTCACAGAGTGAATTGGTGAGCACACACCCAGCCATTTTAGATATGATTGGACGCGGATGACACACTGTAAACATTCACTCTTTGATACAGCTAATTGCCATGTATTATACTCCCTAATTATACTCCAATGTGCTGCAATGTGCTGTTAAAATGGATATAAAATGCAGGTTCTAATACGTTACAGGTAAGGTTCCCGGGGATGACTGTCCACTGGTCTGGGGTCAATGCTCCCACTGTTTCCACATGCATTGCATCCTCAAATGGCTCAACTCTCAGCAGGTCCAACAACAGTGTCCAATGTGCCGGCAAGAATGGAAGTTTAAGGAATGAGTCTGCACAAGCTTGAATGTTGTAATGCCTCAATGAGAACAGGGAGCCTACAGCCGAGTGTAGCACTTTTGAATGAGTATTGTATAAAGAAATATGTATATGTTTTATATCTATGGTTTACATTGTTCATGTCGTTGCATCACCCTGGCCCGTTTCATTGGTGATTAAAAACTATTTTCTATGAAATGCTTGTGCCATGGTTTAAATTTGGTTTAAAGACTTGATTATACACATACATACAACGTATATTTATAAAGCAAACAATGATAAACTACTGATATTGAGATGGGTTTGGAAGTAATGTTACTAAAATACAATAAACAAACAACTACTTCCTGTGGTTGTGTCCTATAATCACCATGACGTACAACACTACGAAAAAATAGTTGAAGAAACGGTCATTGTATAATCAGGAGTGTAACGAGTGTAATAATCAAATCATAGAAATAACATTGTCACTTTTGTTTACGCTACTGTAAGCATTGGGTTTACTTCCCACAGCCACCAGTAAACAGGCAGCTGGTTTACATAAACACTATATTGAGTTACTAAAAGACAATAATGAATACATTAGTGTATATGCGAAGATTATCAAACGTGAGGTATGGAGTAAAAAATCAGAAGTGCTATTAAATAATTACATAATAATAAATACAACTCATTAATGCCTGAATACATAGTGTGACAGATTAAATAGAATGCTATAGAAAGCACATAAATATGAAAATAAATTTGTGTTGGTTAGATTACCCACAAACAGGGGCGTAGCCAAGGGGGGCCGGAAAAAAAAGATCCTGAACAGAAAAAGTCTAAAGAAAGCTGAAATATATGCATTATTTATTTATTTTTATCTTATTTTGACTTATTTGTTTTTTGTCTTATATTTTCATTTGTCATTTGCACTAAACACATCTCCGTGTCATGTTAAGGTCCCAAACCCCCTCACATAATCATGACACATCGCACAACATCTGAGCACCCATTCCGAAAACATGGGATGATCAATAACACATAATTAGTGTCCATAAGAAAGTTTATTCAAAGGGAAAGTCACTGCTCTGTGTGACGCTGTGGGTGAATTTTAAAATAGAAAATGTGGACAATCAAGTGCCACCCCAAATAAAAGACTGGCCCGAGTTGGCCCGTTGGCCCCCACAGAAATAAAGTCCTGGACACGCCCCTGCCCACAATGTCAAGGAATTTTGTCACATTGCGTCTTCTGTAAATGACAGAATCCTGTCTCAAGATGGAGCTGTTGGTCTGTAAGGAGGTGTGCAGGCTAGACGGACCTCTGCTCTTGGCCTCCACAGGTGATTGCCTCCCGGAGGTAGGACAGAGAAGTCTGTCTAACAAAGTTGTGCAGAGGTTGTTAAATGAAGGGTGTATTTGTTGAACTAGATGGAAGACACTGATAAAGTATTCACTTGTTTTCAGGCAACTTTATTTAAAAAAAGTAAAAAAATACAGTAAACAAAGCTTTGTGATAAAATCAACTAAACATTGCCATTCAGTAAGAGCACTCTGCAGGTTCATTACAATGAAACCAGTAACATGCGTTGCTGTAAAGGACCTTGCATTTCATTCCTCTGCTAACCCTAGCATACAATAGGTGTCGTGTCATTACAGGCTAGAAGTGGCTTCTACTAAAGGGGCATTAAGCAGACGCTTATCTCCAAAGCGACTTACAATCAGCACATTTGTGGGGTTCAACATGTGGACAGATGGAGGAGGGGATCAAGGGGATCGAACCGCCGACCCTACGGTTAGTGGACGACCCGCTCTGTCCACCCGCTCTACCCACTGAGCCACTGCCTCCCTTTAGTGTTTCAAATATTTAAGTTAAAATCAGTCCAGATTTCATAAATATGTCAATTTCAATGGTGACACATTTGACATGACACCAAAAACATACAAACACACAGTTTGCAAGATAATACAAATTGGAGACTAGGTGGACTGGCTACAGCTGAGGCCTTTTTCCAGTAAAAGTTCACTCCACTCGACAGGCCGGTTCTGCGGGTCTTGTTGTCATCTGATGACATTGCTGAATCTGCCCATCAGAGGGCCTGAGGCAGCGAGCATGCAGCCTCTTCGGGTCCCAACCATCTCGGTCTATTGAAGCGGGGCTGTCAACAGGATATAGAAGAGGTCTTCTATTGATTCCAGTACTTGGGGAAAGGGGTATTTATAAAAGCAGGGGTTCAGTCTTCCACAGCCAACCCAAACAACACCAGCAACTCCTTGTTCACTGGGTCGATAAGGTCTGCGGGTTTCTCTCCACTTTCATTCAGAAGCTCTTTGTCAGCACCCAGAGAGAGAAGATACCTAGAAGGGAATAGAGGCGACGTCACTCAGCATACGAGGAAGATATCATGTTCAACACGCAGCAGCGACTGTTTGTCTAGGTTTGTGACATGGCCCACTTGAAACCCAGGGCAGGTCAACAGCATGCAAGAATGCAGCTGATATTTCAGCTTCCCTCACCTCTGTGGCGTTAGAGGCGCAACCAGCCAATGGTGTGTCCCCTTTTGATGCATTCGCCATATATGTGCTTATTGAATGCAAACACGTGCAAAAAATCGACAACACCCCAGAGCACTAAAAGGGTTCTGTGTCTACAGGCAATACAATTCTTTCTATTGGTCGTTTTCCACTCTGTCCTTGTTTTTGCACTCCTCTGGCCTTCCTTTTGGTTGCAGTTGCAAATAATTGGAGAAGATGCTCACCGGGCAATTTCAGGGAAGCCGTCGCTGCAGGCCATGTGGAGAGGAGTCCAGCCCTCCTCATCTCTGTGGTGGAGGTCTGCTCCGTGCTTCATCAGAAGCGTCACACAGTCCAGGTTCCCGGACAGTACCGCCTCGTGGATGGCAGCCATACCTAGAAGTAGGTCAGAGTGGGAAAGTTGACCCTTGACCGTCTTAATGGAAAAAAAAAACAACTTACAATTTGGTGACCATTCGAGTTGTTTGTCAGAAAGGCTCAACTGATAGAATTGAGCCTTTTTGACAGAATATATTTCTTTTTTTATATTAATACATAGGCCTATTCATATATTTTTTGACAGAAAATCAGTCAAAAATCTGAAGACGGGGGCAACCTCTGCCTCTTTGGAGCGGCTGCATGGAGGACTCACCAGAGTGGTAGATGGTGTCCAGACTGACCCTCCTGGCTCGGATGAAGGGGCCGATCCTCTCCAGCTCCCCCTGCCTGACGTAGTCCTGGAACACCACGTCGTTGGGGAAGTGGACGTTGCGGGAGGTCTTCAGCGCCTCGTCCGCCGGGCAGGGCTCCGGCGCCTCGCGCTCCCTGGGTAACGTCTTCACGCCCGTGGGCTGAGAGGAGGACCTCTGGTGGTACTTCATCGACCGCTGGTCCTTGGTACCTCTCAAAGGGATCCTTGCCGTTTTTGTCGTCAGCTTTTATCCTCGCAAACGTACCGCCGGAAACCGCGTGGTTCTCGTCTGCCTGATATCCAACTTCTTCGGTGCTCCTGAAAGTCGCTCAGATCTCCCGCGGTTCAGTGGCGCTTTGTGCATCAACCGTAGCTCCTCTGAAGACCAAGGTCGTTGTCTAGACCCCTATATACTCTTTCTGGGCTATTTTTAAACCTTGGCACGCCAACCATAGAGTGTCTGGATTTGAAAGGCGAGCGGGCTCTTTTATTGGCCCTTCTTACCGGCCCCCCGTCACAAGCCCCTCCACCCGGTGCAGCTCATATCTGGATCCATGACAACACAAATCTCACGTCTACTCCCACAGCCAGATGTTGGCCATGGCCAGGCACGAGGCACGCAGCCCAGTGAGCAACGAACACATGGCTCGTGGAGTCAGGTTCCATGCACGTACTGTAGGAGTACTGACCTAAGAAATGACACATCACAAAATGATGGCAATGGTTTTATTTTAGCGATACCTCAACATAGAAAACTAATAAAAATAAATAAATGACTCATTAGAATTTTGTAGTATAGAGACAGTATAGCACCATGAAGTGAAACAATATGAATTTGTCTTGAGAAGGTTTCCCCTTGTGTTATACTCTTCCTATGCAGCGCATTTTACATCTTCACATGGCATATTGGTTGTAAAAAAATGTAAGGGTTTTGTTTCACAATAGGTTAAACGTGAGCCATTAAAATTGGCTTTACCTTCTCTATATATACTCAATTTCTATGATCTTTTGCTTTCCATCCATGAAAATAAAAATAAAAAACAACCAATTATAGCTCAAGACACTGGTAAGTTCAACTTTTTTTTTTATTTGGCCACCATTTTCACTTTTCCACGTTAAACCGAACAAGTTGGAATGCTTTGTCAAACTTTTCCCCCACCCCTGTATAGCGGTCAAAACAAAAATAAACCCCATCACCCTGCTCTACTCAGCCCACCCCTCACTGCCAAACAGAAAACAAGACAACACGACATTCAGAAGTTTAGACAAACAGAAAAGAAGCCATTTAGAAGAGTTGTCATTCAAGTCATCATACTATGGTTACACATGACCACAAAGCAAGGCTTCGTACCACACACACACACACTCACGCACGCACACATGCACACTCACACGCCTCAGTAGAGAATGGGGTGTTGGATAGAGTCAAGAAGGATGAGGTGGGGTTCAGTAAGGGTGTGGGGCTGTTCAACTGTTCCCCGGCCGGATGCCAGACCGGACCCTGAGCCCACGCAGACCACCCGGCGCCCCCCCCCCCCCCCCCCCCCCCCCCCAGCACGGTTCTTCCTAAAGTAACGACCTCTGCCCCGTCCTTCAGTAACCATGAACAAATCTCTGACCGGCGCCAACGCAGTGCCTCTGAACCGCGCCGGGGGTGTCTCTCCATGGCGCTAGGCCTGCGAGGGTGTTCACAGGGCTGCTAACCTACTCCCTGCTGAGGACCTACCCCCCGCTGAGGGCCTACTCCCCGCTGAGGACCTACCCCCCGCTGAGGACCTACGCCCCCCTGAGACCTACGCCTGCGAGCCAGCAAGACCACTCGTGGGTTTTGCTGGGCAAATGGCAATCAATGATGAGCCTAGAAATACAACCAAAAAAAAAAAAAATTAAGAAAATAGAATTAAATAAAAATATGTTGTGTCGCCCCCTCCTACCCTTCAACCCCCCCCCCCCCCACCTTTCTGCCATCTTAAAATGTAGCAGCTGTACTGAAATCATTAAAAAAAACTAAACGAGAGATGCATAAAAAGGAATGGATGAAAATAAATGCCCCAAAAAGTCGCGGCTGCAGGTGCATTAATATTGCTTTCAAGGGGAATATTTGTGCTAAACAGTTGTTTTATCGTAGTGATCACTTTACAAATAAAAATGTCTACACATACAAGATGGGGGGGGGGGGGGGGGGGGGGGGGGGGGGGAGCCCTTCAAGTGCTCAGATAGACGAGTCTTCTGAGACCACGCCCCCGAACCCTGGTCCTCACCACTCACACCCAAGGCACGAGAACATTGGCAGCCCCTCCCTTACTTAAAATGAACAAAAGTGTGTGTGTCTTTCAAGAGGGATGAGGAAACAGAGGGACAGAAAGTCACACGAATACCTTCTGCTGTAGGAACACAACGGCAGTTTTTCTCTTAACATTTGATTCAAAATGCACACGGCAAACCCCTAACGTTTAACTTGGTACAGAAGACCCCGGGGTCTCGGTGAGGAGGGTCATTTTACTTTTAAACTGATCCACAACTTCCCCCCCCCCCCCCCTCGTAGCAGGACTAAACCATCCTGTCCAGTAGTTAAGGGTGGTGGTGGTGGTGGTGGTGGTGGATGTTGGCAAAATGGCGGCACGAAGGCCCTGCCACGCCTCTAATAAACAGATGTGTTGGCTGGCTGAGGAGAACTTTGAAGGGGCAAGTGTTTCAGAGTTCTTGGGACGGGGGGGACGGGGGGGGACAGGGGGAGGACGGGGGGGGGGGGGGGCGTGAGGTTGGTGGTGTTGATCGGGCGGAGGGGGGGGGGTGCAGGGCGCGGGACTCGTCTCTCTCTTCTGCCACCTCTTACAACTCGTCGTGTTCTCCCTCGCCATCAGACTCCTCCCCTGGCTCTGCCTCGTCCTGCAGGGGGGGGGAAGAACACACACATTGTAATACACACATGTAATAATCATAACAGCAGCGGCTGGCGAAGTTGAAGCAGGCGCCGCCGCTAAACCACCACCTTTCTGTGGGCCGTAATCAGCATGACATCACAACGCGGCAGACAGGACGCTGGGCTCCTCTGCTGCCCTTCTGGAGCCGGCCAGGGCAGCGAGAGGACAGACGGGAGGACAGACGGGAGGACATATGGGAGGACATACTGGAGGACTAACAGGATGACAGACAGCACTGACAGGATGACTGACAGGACTAACAGGAGGACAGGCAGGGGTGGGGTCTGGGCGGGGAGTCGTGTTTACTACCAGGAGAGAGGGACGGCCGAACGTTCCCGCTCCACCACCACCGCCTGCCGACAGCTGCATCAGTGCAGCTGTCGGCTTCGGTGGGGACCAGCATCCATCTGCTGGTCCCCAATTAGACCTCTGGGAAGGAGGCGAGGGAGGGAGGCGGTGGTGGGCATGGCGACAAATAATAGGGGGCGAGTGTAAAGCTAGCAGACTTTCCCCAACCCAAGAATATGCCTTTGGCTAAGCCACCACACAGCGCAGACTTCCCATGACAAAAAAACAAAAAACAAAATCTAAATCTAAATCTATAACTACCAAGTATATTTACCTACCAATTGCACTGTCCATCTCAATGATGATTACTATGTATGCATATAGGTTCTCACTTTTTTCACCTGATCTGACTTTAAGAGCTCGCATATAATCTAATCTTGTATAGGTAACTATTGTTTATTGTCTATAGTCAGGTTTTTATCGCACTCATCTATTTCCCCTTGTACTTCTGGTCACTGTGAATTTCTCCTAAGGGGGATTAATAAAAGAATATCTTATCTTATCTTATCTGGGTTTGCAAGGAGAGGCGGGGCTATTGTTTGGTACACGTGAAGCGTAACCGCTGCACTGCCTTGAAGGTTCGTTCTCCCCCACCGGTCTGGCCCCGGGAGCTACGCTCTGACCCTGGCGAGCTGACGACCAGACGGCCACGACCCTGTAACCGCCGCGTGGTCATCACTGCGACGTCGGGTCGCCTGGCCGCGCTCTCCGCAAACACCGCCGACCGGCCGGCTTCCCAGACCGAAGTGACCGAGTGACGTGAATGTGGTCTACCGCCACCGCCACCATCACCACCGCCGCCACCGCCACCACCGCCACCTTGGCCGGTGGAGGCGTGGCTGCCCAGGAGCCGACAGATCCACTCACGTCCAAATCCAGGTCCTCCTCCTCATCCTCGCCGGCTGGCGCGCCGCCCTCCTTCCCACCGCTCTCCAGGAACTTGGTGAAGCCCTCCATCGTCCTCTCGCCGTTGTAGTCGATCACCTGTTGGGGGGGGGACAGACAGACACGCATGGGTCAGACTCCAGAGGTCCATGGAAGGACTCCCAACGACTCCAGAACCGCTGACGTTGTGTGTGCGCACCGAGTGTGATTGACGGCGGCTCCTGTTAAAACTGGATCCACACTTGCGAATAACTCTGCGGCCGGTCAAAAGATTTAAATCAGACAGAAGTGGAAGCGAATCCCCCGCAGCTCACAGGCCCCCGGGGGGGGGGGGGGCTGCCGTACCCCGGTGGGGGTTGGCTGTTTGTTTTTTTTATTTTGGCTTTGGGCCCGCATCCTGCATTCTGGGTGTCAGTTTGGGGCACCTTTGGAGGTCTGGGAGCATTAACAAGAGAAAGTCAAAGCTGTGGTACGTTTACAAAAGAACCGGGCGATGGGAACTTGAGGCAGGTGTATCCGACACGCTACACCCCTTCTATAGATGGCTATGATAAGTGAGGTGGGAAGTGTGCCACGTTGTTGTTGAGCAGAATAGTCCGTGAGCCAGAGGGGATGGTCGTTACCGAAAAAGTGGCAAAAGCTACCATACCTTTTCTGAAAGCCTGGAACCTCAGCTTTTCAATGATGTATGATAGCCATCTGACAAGCGTAGCTGTTTTGAGTTATCACACATAATGTAAACTAAGTTTGAAAAAATAATGCATATAAATCAATCAGAAACCTGACATAGCTGAAAATCTATATTGGACATATTGAAATATTTTATTTTTTTATGTTTGGTATCATTTTAAGGTGGAGACTCTGAACTTTCATTTAAATCATTTTGTGAACATTTTGGATAAGTACAGCCAACCCTGGAGCTCTTCAAACTTTTAATCACACTCATTTTCCTGCCATTTCCGCCTAAGTCATCTTTTGTCTTTTAATCCTGTGGCACCAGGGAGCATCAGAGAAACAAACTCCGAACACTGAAATACTGGCATGACCCTAAGGATTCAGAAAATGTATCATTTACCCATATTATCTGATTTGGAGGGGGTGATTTTCAGTCTTATATCAGACATGGCGTTTGAGAAAATAAGCAGAACACTGACATATCTGAAAATCTAAAAACGGTATAACAAATAACAAATGAGACATGGATTCCTATGTTTTAAGGTGTGGTAAACCCAATTATGACATTGCCATTACTGTAAAAGGTCAAGGTCATGACCTTTAGGCATGGTCAATGACATTTTCGCACAGATTACATCATTCAAGGCCATGACACTAATCAAACTCCTCGTCGAAATCCTCATCAGAGGAATAGGAGTGTTTCTCATCAGCAGTCATCCTTCTGGTTTACCACACCTTAAAACATAGGAATCCATGTCTCATTTGTTATTTGTATACCGTTTTTAGATTTTCAGCTATGTCAGTGTTCTGCTCAAGTTATACGCATTATTTTCTCAAACGCCATGTCTGATATAAGACTGAAAATCACCCCCTCCAAATCAGATAATATGGGTAAATGATACATTTTCTGAATCCTTAGGGTCATGCCAGTATTTCAGTGTTTGGCGTTTGTTTCTCTGATGCTCCCTGGTGCCACAGGATTAAAAGACAAAAGATGACTTAGGCGGAAATGGCAGGAAAATGTGTGTGATTCAAAGTTTGAAGAGCTCCAGGGTTGGCTGTACTTATCCAAAATGTTCAGTTTACATTATATGTGATAACTCAAAACAGCTACTCTTGTCAGATGGCCATCATACATCATTGAAAAGCTGAGATTCCAGGCTTTCAGAAAAGGTATGGTAGCCTCTGCCACTTTTTCGGTAACGGTTCCCACATTTTGAGGCCCTGGCTCACGGTCTAGAAGCGTCGTAGTCAGAGAACTTCTATACTGGAGGTGGACACAAACTGGTCGGCAGTGACAAGTGGCAAAAAAAAACAGGGAAAGGATTCCACAAGTTTTGACGCCGTCACTTTTGCAACATGACAAAAACGCTGTACGTCACCGCGCCGGAAGATCATAGAACACAGATCAAGACGTTGCAAAACAAAACCACAATTTTGGGTTCAATAGCCCTTCCATGCATCCAATTGCCTCATTAAACCGGAGCAGAACACTGCCTGCAGGTCTCATCTGAGGACTGCAGTGTCACCAGATTAACGCCTGGCCTTCACCCAGTTTCCTTTGGGTGTCTGAAGCCGTGCGACACTCAAGCCCACCCTTCATATTAGTACCAGCACTTCATATCCAAACACCGCTCAGGTTGGTCTGCGGCCATTGACAAAAAAAAAAAAAGGGCTAATGCTAAACTGCATAGAGTACCAGGGAGCGGCGCGCGGCGCGGAGTCCACATAAACAGCCCCATGGGACCGATGTCACCGCTCGGGCATCCAGACATACAGCAGCGCAGCGGGCCGGACGGCTCAGCTGTTGGCACGTCTGGAGCTGCTCCTCAAGAGGCTCTCGAGGACTGGGGCCTGACCCCTCAGGCGGTCTCAACCGGTCTCAGAGCTCTTAGCCCTTAGTTTGTGTGAGTCGGGTACTTGTGGGGTTTTTTTTTTTTTTTTTGTCATGATAATGTGCTTTCATTGTCATGACAACCTCCTCAGGTTTCTTTGTTTGTGAAAGTAAACCGGGTGAGTTGGCCAACGTCCACGGAGCTTTGTCAAACACAGGGGAGCTTCAGGGGATATTCAACAGATATTCACGCTCCGAATGTCCGAGTGATCGACGAGGAGGACTCAAGATGTGATCACTGGTACCAGAGTGTCTAGCAGTAGACGCTGCCCGGGAGGCGGGGCTTCCAAGTGAAGCTGCCGGGATACAGCATCCCTCCCCGCAGAGCCATTGTTGGGTGAACCTTTTCTGCACAATAGGCGAATTAAAAAAGTACACCGTCCCGAACAGCAGCTCAACTAAAAACACAATTCAACCGAACGTCTCGCGTTTCAAAATGTCCCCAAAGGAAAACGGCAGTTTAGAAGGATTTCCTGCTGGCTCGACAAAAGTAAAAAGCAGGTTAAAGGTGTGGGTGTAATGCACACAAACTGCATCAAATGCAGTCATAAAAGCAGACTTTCGATGCGTGTAAATTGTGGGAAAGTGTCGCAGAATTTGTTAGCGCAAAAAAGGAAACGCCTACAAAACTTTGTACGCCTGCACGTTAATATTTTGGAGCGCGCATTCAAGGAGTTTTGGGGGCATTTCTCACACCCCTTATAATAAAATAAATAAATACATAAACTCAATCTATATTATTCAACACCACACTTAACCCGCCTACAGTCGACTGATCTAAACCATTCATCCACATCGCGTGAAACCGGGGAAGGGAAGCGAGCGCTTGGCACGGCGTAGGGAAGCACCCACCTTGCGCTCCTCTCCCGCGGGGAAGTACTTGAGTGTGGGGAAGCTGTGGACCTTCACCGCCTCGATCTCGTTGGCCGTGGAGTCCATCTTGGCGATGATGGTGTCGGAGCCCTCGGGGTACTTCTCCCCCAGCTGGTCCCAGATGGGGGCCAGCTGCTTGCAGTGTCCACACCAGGGCGCGTCTGGAACCCAGGCAGCAGAGGGTCAGCACCAAGCGCCGCCAGGCATCCAAGCCACTCCAGGCACAAGCGCACCGAAGGTACCCTTACAAACTTTCCACGGATCAGTACATGGAAAAACAGGTTTAATGGCGGAGGGGGGTCTAACTTTTGTACTACAATTTAATTGAGGTTTGCCTTGTTTATTAATTTACTCTGAAAACAACTCAATCAAATAGTCACTCAAACCTTTAAGTTTGATGTCGAGTGATGAAACGGGACGTTTAGACTTCAGACTCGTCTAACCCCAACATGAATTCCTTCTAATGAGATTCCATACCATGCCCCTGCTGCAAAAGGCGAGGCATGCACAGACTTTGCATTTGCGCTCTGCTTAATGCCACCTTATCCTTTAACTGACAAGAAAATACCACCACCCTCATTTGTCAGGCTGGACGGGTAGCCCGCGCCACGCACATTTGACAGTATAGTATATTTTAAAAAAGGCCTTTAATAGTGCTTAAAGCATAGAAAACACAAGTATAGCACTGACAACACACAAACAAATGGTGTTTTTCAGTGTCGGGTTACAGGTTTGTATGTGGGTGTTGGTGGAGGGGAGCCTATGGGGCACCGGCTGGGTAATCAAGGGTAAGATGTCAGTCACGAGCCACCTTATAACTTGCCATCAACTTGAGTGCACCAGAAAATACTGGTCTCTCACAGGCTAAACCCAAGGAAAAGGTCAAGGTTATTTATGTTCCTCCATCTAAATGGGATGCCTACTTAGGAATTCACAGAAATTCAACAGAATGCACGATTACTTACAGAACTCCACGAAGACGTTCTTGGTGGGATCGAACACGACCTCCTCAAAGTTCTTGCCGACCAGAACACTGACGGGGGTTTTGTTCCAGTCTTCAGGGACGTCCTGGCTCATGAGGTGAGGCTGGATGAGAGGGGTACAGAGCACTTAATACAACAACAACAAAAAACTGACCCAGACTTTTAATATTCCCCTTTACAACTTTTCCAGCAGCCTGTGTGTGTATTGGCTGACACTCAGTAATAACAAGTCTTTTGGGGAAAAAAACCCCCCGACAGCTTTCCTCGCCAAACGCACACAAAGCCTCAGGTGACGCTTGGCGACGGCCCGGAGCTGTAAGAGCAACGGAGCAGCGCGGACCCCCAGGGTCTCACCTTGAGCTTGCCCTCCGTGAAGCGCGTGCAGAAGGCGGTGATGCTCTCGGCGCTGATCTCGTCGCTGTCGGGCTTGAACTTGGTCATCTCGTCCTCCAGGGTGATGAGACGGATGGCCGGGCACTCCTCCTTCTTCAGCCCAAAGAACTCCAGGATGCGCTGATTGTCCTCCACCTCGCTGTCGATGAAGATGAACAGGATCTGGGAAGGGGGGATCCAGGAGGTGAATTAGTGGGTTTATACCTTTTAAAAAGGGGTACACTTTTGAAGGGTTTTCATGTTTTGACCTCTCCCCCCCCCCAAAAAAAAACAGCCAATTTGGCAGACCAGACAGTCTGCAAGAACTAGAATTCCAAAAGCTCAAGGCCAAAGGCCTGTCAAGGTACCGGAGGCCTTGTGTTTTGAATAGCTCCTCACCTGTCCCTTGAAGCCCTCGGCCGCCTTCTTGAACTGGTCCATTTTGTCCTGGAAATCTGAGGCGGTCTTGGGCACAAACATCAGGATGTGGGACTTGATTTCTCCTCCAAAGATTTTGGGGGCGGTCTGCAACAAAGAAACAAAACACTTTAATTCAACACCTTATCTGGCAATTAGGAGTCACCGTTGGATCCATTTTATCCCAAGCGGACTCAGACAGATGATTCTGATGCTTTTTCTCTTGTTCAACAGAGAAGATACCGCAGGAACCAAAGCATCACCTGCTCTGTGAACTCGATGACCAGGGGCAGCTGGTTGGCCTTGATGAAGGCCAGGATCTTCTCCTTAGTCATCTCTCCGTCAAATGTGTTGCGGCCCTCGTCAAACTGTAGAAACACATCGGACACTTGAGGTCAGAAACTAACCTCTGAAATTACATTTTCACGCTAGGGCTGGCAAGTTGCAGGAACCAGCCAAGTAAGAGACTTTGTAATTATCCAACGAGAAAATAAATAAATCACAGCACTTCCTTCAGGCTTCCCTCCTCAGCCACTCCCCCAAAACCCTTGACCAGCTCACTAGGTTTAGCAAAGTCTAGCCTTGTGGAAGACTCGATGAGTGCAAAGGCAGAGTGTGTGTAAGTAGCTTGGTAGGTGGGTAGACAAACAAGGCCACCCAACCTTTTTATTCAGACCAAATGAAAAGATTGGGTGGGCTTATTACAGACCTGTGACAGAGTACGGTATTGCAAAAAAACATGACAAAAAAGTGTCTCAAACAAATTTGTTACGCTAGCATTTAGCTTGCGTCTATTCTTTTGGCAGGTTCCAGAAGCTGACACAGAATTACCAAAAAGCGAAATTAAAAATAATCACTGGGTAACTGGGCTGAATCTTTTTATCAGTGGTCAAGAATAGCACTGGCAAGGCCATCGCTAGTCCAGGCAGGACCAAAGGGTTTTCAGTCAGACATTGGCCCTCAACATTAATTAGCTTCCCTGGTGGTTTATAAAAAGACAAGGCAAATGGGATTGGCTTCCAATTGCTTGAGTTGCAACATTGACGGTGACAGTTCTACATTGACCCATTGGACCTTGATACACAATGCAGATCTATGACCCAATCAATATCAACATAAATGGGCAAAGGTCATTCGTTTCTGCCATCTTCGGTGAGCCTGATTCAAGGGCGGCCAGGTAAAACTGGCAAAAAGAAAAGTGTAGGAGCAGAAGATTATCAGTTAACCATTTCCTGGCCAGTGGACACCCACGCTGAGTAGAGATGTATAAACAAGATTGTAATTCATGAATAAAAGGGTCAAGCATGTTGACACCTCTGAAAGTGTGTGCAATCAATCACGTAAGCTACAAGTCCATACACAAGTCTCAGAGCGCACCGTACAGAGCAGGACGCTCAGATTAGCACCAGTGGGATAAAGTGGACACCGATATGAGGTCAACAGGATCGCATAACCGGCCTGGACAACAAGTCCAAAAGCGATAAAGCACAACGCTGTCTGCAACGGCAGGTCTTACAAACAGATGTTAAAGCCACGAGGCATGCTTGACGCGTGGGGCACTTCGACTTAAAATCGGGCCGCCGATGCGCTCGTCAACGCCGTCATGTGACACAAAGGGGAGCGGGAAGGAAGCGGCGTGTCCGTGTAAGGGAGCGCGCTCCTCTGCAGACATGCGGCGGGCTTTGTGAGGTGTCAAACAGCCTCTTGGCTTTAAAGGCCACGCTTGGCACTTTAACACTCAAAACATTTTTAACTGCTCCGGAGAGGGCAACACGCAAGCACTGATAAACGGGTGTCAAAATGTCATACTGATCTACCTAAAAAAAAAAAAGAATACTGGGAAACCTTTCCCAGTCTGGGGATAAACATTGTCGAACATTTTGGTCTAACGTAGATTTTGACCTACCTTCTTAAAGAGAACAATGCCATCCTTTGACACCTCATACTTGGAGAAGATGGAATCGTCAGAGGTCACGGCGAATGGAATCTCATCAATAGACTCTGCAGCCTTCTCAAAGGCCAAGGCGTCTTCAGACTGGGCATCCTACGAGACAGATGGAAATAACCTTAACTGGAGAGTCTGAAACTATTTAATAGTCGATGAACACAATGCTTTTCAAACAATACATTGAAATGACACGTTAGTGAAACTAAACCGAGCAGAACCTGTAACGCATGCATCACTGCAATGCAAAAAGCTTTCACGGCAACAGAAAATGTGCGATCTCATTGAGCACGCGAGGTGCCACAGCCTCGCTGAAGCTCACCTTGAAGAAGCCGATGATGGCGACCTCGTTGTCGGTGATCAGACTCTCTGCCTCGCTGACCTCTGCCAGTGTGGTCACTGCTGGACCGGTGCGTTTCTTCAGCCAGTTGACGATGTCGTCAGCCTGTCGGCCCGCTGCACGTCAGATGCAAACGCACAATGTGTTACAACCATAACCATAACCAAGTATACATAAATGAGTTGGAACAGATTGGAGCAAAAAAGGTTAGAAAGGTGAGTACCTATTACAAATGACCCTGGGGAATAAAGTCCACAAAGTGGGCATGAGTCAGAGAAAATTTATGCATCTGCAAAAGTAAATATATATTGCGCAAAGGGCGAGCCCCAAATGTGCTTTAGAGGCAAAACAACACACACGCACGGATAAAAATACATTAATAAACGCGTGACATGAAATGCATCCATGACGGTCTGACACAGAGCTGCTCCCAAAAATAAAAGCCTGACCACATGCTGGTTACTCTCCTGAGGGCCCACACAGCTAAATGTGTAGAGTTTGCTCGAAGCTGGCTAGGAGTCAGGGAAGTCCTCCACAGGCCAGCATTCCCAAAGCCCCGCCCCCCCCCCCCCCCCCCCCCACCGCCCAACCACAAACCCACAGCCAGGCGGGCGGAGGAGAGGCAACTACGTGAGCAACTGCACATCTTTACTCGGCTGAGCCGGGGGCCAAAGACACTGGGGGGGGGGGGGGGGGAGAGCTGTGGAGGAGGGGCACTCTCTGCATTCCTGACTGGCGGGGAACCTCCAGACATTGGCCGACCCGCATGTCACTCTTTTTTCTTTGCGCGAGCTACACAACCATAACAACAAGAGACACCGAGCGATAACCTGCAGGAGGGTCCCACACGCCCAGGTGCTTGTTTTTACATTACATCGGCAGCTCAACTGAAACTGGGATTTACCCAAAATACAAATATGTCCGCGTGGACCGGCAGCCGACTGGCTCACGGGGCCTACCCGAGTACTCCTTGGGCGCCTCCTTATCTCCTCCTTTGAAGAACTTGATGGTGGGGTAGCCCCTCACGCCGTACTCCTGGGCCAGCTCCGTCTCCTCCGTGGCGTCCACCTTGCCCAGGCGGATCTCCGAGCCCTCGGCCTTCAGCATGCCGGCGGCCTTGGCGTACTCGGGGACCAGGGCCTTGCAGTGGCCGCACCACGGGGCGTCTGTGGGGGAGGGGGGGGACAAGACAGGTCAACCACCGCGGGCAGCCGGGGAGGGCTGCTTCAGTGCCACCGCACACAGACGGCACGGCAGTCCAGGAAGGGTAATGCAGGATCTGTACATTAGGACCAGCGTGGAGGTGTGGACGGACCGTATCATCTAGTGGACGACCGTATCATCTAATGGCCATTGTATAAAAACAGGACGCATGCAATTATATATATTTTTTAATTGAAGTTGTAATTGTATTACACTGTTATAATGGTTGTACTTCTTAATTAGTACCAGGTGTGGAATTGAGATACAAGAATTTAAGGAAGTGCTCTTACAAGCACTGCCACTCATTAAGTCAAACAACGGCCCACTTGTTACAATATTCAAAATGCAATAAAAAACTAAACCCGATGTTTTGCACATCCATGAACTTCCATTGACGTACACGTTTTTTGTAAGGCCTAGTCTTCATGCTTTGGAGACCCTAAAATCGTGTTCAACACGTCAGCAACAAAATCCGCTTCAAACGCAATCACCATGAAAACTTTCGCAAAGTACACGTCATCCTAGCTTCTAATCACCCCACCCCCTTCCCGAAGGTCCCGCCCGTCTCTGCAACACACAGTAGGACCAGCAGTAGGACTAAAGTGCATCACTCCCCCAAAGTTCACATGGTCAGTACCAGCACAAGGCCTGAATCAACTGGTCAACAGTACGAGGAAACTGTCGCGCCGCGGACCAGACCTTTGCCGACGTACATTTCAGTGAAAAAACGAAATCGAGAGGAGTTGTGACCGACATCGGCCCTCTACATAAACATGATATTAAAGTCATGGAACAGAAAACGATGCATTCACATCGTGCAAGAACTGAGGACACACCAGTGCAAGCCCACACTTCTTCCCAACAACACTCACACACTGCCTATACGAGTCAGCGGTAAAATGATCACCCACGGAGGAACGCCGTGATAACATTACACGTGAATTGTTACAGCAGCTGGGACGGTGACACCGGGGCCGGCTCCGTTTGCGTATGCGCAACAATTTTCTACAAGAGTTCAATTCACTACGGATCTAAACATCACATCTGGGCAGCTCCACAGGCCGTAGAAAAACATCGCCTCCAGCAACCAGCTACGCCTAATGCATGCTATCGCTAGCTGACTGTGTGTCTGTTTAACCACCTCGGTCGTGACCAAGTGGGTCCATGTAAGACCACCTGGCAAAAGAAGGCCCTCTTATGTCCCGCATATTAAGCCAAAAACAACCAGCGCCAACTTTGTTGCTAAAGAAACGACAAATAGCACTACGACGGCTGCAACTTGTCACACTCAAGTTTCCAGCCCCACTAGCGATGGACGTTCATTCAGTCAAGCAGCAGATGCAGAACACCACGCACGACGTAGCAAATGAATACAGATATCACTTACAGAATTCAACGAGGATGTTGGGGTGGGCTTTCAATGCCTCATCGAAGTTACTTTTCTTTAGCACCAGGACATCATCTTCCTCGGCGACTTCGGACCTGCTGGCCACAGCCAGAGTGCACAGTAGAAAAAGCTTGAACATAGCGGCTGTCGAAAACGTACAACAGGAATATGAATAACAGACACGGTTGTTTTGACTGGGAATTCCACTTGGTTTGGTCTTTTCCCTTCTTTTAGTTACAACCGAAGCTAGTGTCTTGTGTCTGCCGCTACTAACGTGGCATTACGCGCAGGAACCGGAGGGGTCAGGAGCTGTGCGCATGCGCATTTATCAGGTCGCAAGCTGTTCGTGTTGAAATGTGACTGGATCACAGCTGAGGGCACCTGGAAGTGAATCAGTGACGCTCTTCTCTTTTGTTGTGATTATATCTATGGCCTTTTTTGCCCAGAATTGAGCCGGATCTCACACAAATAATAATTAAAACCGTGTTTTGAAACGACATTAACGAAATCGATCATTTAAAATGTCAAATAATTGGACATTGTTTACGGTAAGTTCACAAACGCAACCATTCGTTTAGTTTAGTTTTAGTTTTAATTTAGTTTACTTTAATAATGTATATGCTTATTCATATGAACACAGGACAGGCCAATCCGGTCTTAAAATAATGAGTGCACATGAGAGAGAGAGAGAGAGACACACACACACACACACACACACACACACACACACACACACACACACACACACACACACACACACACACACACACACACACACAACCACCACCACCACAAGCCTTTCCTTAAAGGTGTGACTTGCAGATTATAGATATATGGATGTCATGAAGCAAACATTAAGACATGGCTTACATCAAACCTTAACAATATGAAACATAAAAATAAAAGAATGAAAAGAAATAAAATAAAAACATTTAATAGGTTAGGTAGATAGGTAGAGGGGCTATATAAAGAATCCAAAATCATGGTGCAGGAAGGAATGGGGCCAAGAATATACCAACAATGAGAAAACACAGAACAGGAACATGTGTACACCGCAATGAAACAATGGCAAGAGAGCACGTATCGCTGCAATGACTCAACAAAACGAGATATGTTTTTTTTTTTAATCATTTAGGCATGCACAATATAGCACATTTTCACTACGGTGTTTATCAGGAGAGTCAGTGGGGGAAAAGTTTAAACATAATCACTTTTATGAAAGAGACCCGTTTAATTGAGATAATCTAAGTAGGTATATGTACTGTATATTATTTGTTTGTTTAATTATCATTTTTTTTTTTATTTGATTGATTGAATTACATTTGTATTTAATGTTGAGGGTCCTGTCAATATAATGAGCCACACTCCAGTCCAGCTGATAACGCAATGAATGATGAAATTAACATGGTTCTGCCTTACAGACAAGACTTTTTCAACTGGAGGGAAACGTTTCATGTACATTAGCCATATAGCCAATAATCTGTTCTGTTGCCATAAAAACAATAACAGCAACGCCAATGCAGGTCATTTACTGAATGCACATTTCAAGAATGCTACACCCAGGCCTTCTCATTTTAGACGACAGGAAGTCCATGTGACACGTAGCACAATCACACACCAGGGACAAGACAAATTAAATTTGCTGTTCACTTCCGGATACGGACAATCTGGTAATTAGAATAATTAGTATTTAATTGGATTTAAGAGTGAGTAAGTGAGTGTGTGTGTGTGTGTGTGTGTGTGTGTGTGTGTGTGTGTGTGTGAGAGAGCGAGACTGAGAGAAAGTGAGAATTATGTATATCCTTCTTGTCCAGTTACTAAATTGGTAATATAGGCTCCACGTGCTGTTGCCATGCCGACTGTGAAATAGGGCCTGTGCAGTTCTTCAGGGTTAATAAAGAGGTGATTCATCTGCAAATGGCCGCATGCTCTCTATCCATTAAATGTCCAAGACTAACGTCACGCCAATAGCTGAATGATAATAATAATTAATATTCTCCTGCATTGTCAACATTATTACACAAACCAAGCCATACTATTTGCCTATACATCTGTTGAGAAGTTTAATTCAACACAAAGTTCCCTAGCTGCCTTTGGGCTCTTTGCACTGTAGGCTGTAAATTGCCGGTGTTAATACTATCTGTTCCTGAATCACGTTACATGTTACGCAAGGTGTGTTTAGTCATTTGTCTTGTGCACACGGAGCACTCCGATAAGAGCCAGTTGATTAGTGCCACATCATCTCAGTTTCAAACCTGCTGGTCTGCATCCACTTTGCTGGTACAGTTGTATGCTGACGTGTTGGGACTTTGCCTCTCCAGTATGTTCTTGGTGAGCATTGATGCAGTGCAGGGCTCCTCAAACAGCCTCTCTGTTTGACAACTAAACAACATTCATTCTAGTTCAGGAAATGCCTGTGTTTGCCTTGACCAAAAGGGAAATATTTGCAAGCTGAAATGCGGACATGCTGTTATTTAGTGAGAGGTGTTCACATTGTCTCCCTCCTTCTGTGGGACAATGGAAGTGTGAGTCACGTCTACTTCAAACACATCCTGGCTCAAGGTGTTGCTAATTCTGCATTCACAGGATTAACATTGAACACACACATTCAAAATAGGCTGATTTAAGTTGAGTTCAACTGAAGTCTAATTACTCGATGAAGCAGAATGACTTAAGGCTGCGTTTGTAAATAAGAATTTGTTCTTAATTGCTTGCCTGGTTAAATAAAGGTTAAAAAAAAAAAGAAGGTTAAATTGCCTAACCTTAACCACACCTTAGCCTTACCTTAACCAAAGAATTACAAACATGTAGTGGGTGATTACAACATTATGTAGTACTATTGCTATTATAATACTACTTTTTTTAATGATTTTGTTTGAGTAGATATTGGTGCAAACAGCATCATGGCCACAGAGGAACTATTCAAATAGTATTTACTACAATTTGGATAGAAAATTGTAATCAATATGGCTGTTACTGGCTCAACAGCGCTCAACAGCAATATCAGTAATACACTGACTCTGTATCTAGTTATATCAGACACTGCACTGACGAGGTAGTCCCCACTAGATGCTAGCTCACATTCCCCAACCAGAAGCCCTGGTTCAACGGCCACGTCAGGGCCAAACTCAGGGCCTGATCCACCACCTTCTCCTCCAGAGACCTGGACTCTTACAGGCAGTCCAGGTGTGTCCTCCGGAAGGCCACCAGAACAGCCAAGCGGAACTACAAGGACAAGCTGGAGTCCCACTTCAAAGGTTCTGACCCCAGACAGATGTGGAGTGGTTTGAGGTCCCAGAGGTAATGGTGCTGCTCAGCCTTCTGCCTCGCTGCCAAACGAGCTCCAACACTTTTACGCTTGTTTTGAGGAAGGCAACACCTTCCCGGCTGCAAGGCTACTTGAAGAGAAGGGTGACTGCCCACTAATGTTATCCATAGCAGATGTGAGCGGATCCTTTAAGAAGGTCAACCCCCGTGAGGCTCCAGGACCAGACGGCATCCCAGGCCGTGTCCTCCGAGCTTGTGCCGACCAGTTAGCTGAGGTGCTTAGCTGACATCTCATCAACCTCTCCCTGAACCTGTCTGAGATCCCCAACTGCTTCAAGTCCTCCACCATTGTACCTGTCCCCAAGAAAGCAAAGGTCACCAGCCTGAGCGACTACTGCCCCGTCGCACCGACCTCCACTATCATGAAGTGCTTCGAGTGGCTGGTCAAAGCCCACACCTGCTCCAGCCGTCCTTCCACCTCAGACCCTCTTTAGTTTGAATACCGCCCAAAGCACTCCACTGATAACACCTTATCCATGGCACTTCACACCACCCTCTCCCACCTGGACAGGAGGAACACACACATCCGAATGCTGATTGGTGACTACAGCTCAGCATTCAACACTATTGTTCCCGGGGAGCTCGTCATCAAGCTCAAGGACTTAGGACTGAGCCCCGCCCACTGCAAGTGGGTCCTGTACTGCCTGGTGGGCAGACCCCAGGTGGTGAGAGTGGGCAACTTCACTTCCTCCGCACTCACTCTGAGCACTGGTGCCCCCCAGGGCTGCGTCCTCAGTCCCCTCCTATACTCTCTGTACAGGCACGACTGCGTCTCCACTTTCAGCTCCAACGCCATCGTCAAGCTTGCTGGTGACACCACCACCCAGGGACTCATTACAGACGGCGATGAGACTGCTCACAGGTTAACGCCCTGGCAGTGGGGTGCCACTCTCTCAACGTAGGCAAGACCAAGGAGCTGATGGTGGACCGCAGGAAGGTGCAGGGGGCCGGTGACATAGACACTCACCCATAATCATCAGTGGAGGTGAAGTGGAGAGAGTCCGCCACTTTAAGTTCCTTGGTGTTCATATACCTGACAACCTCACCTGGACCTCACCTGGACTCACCACACAGACACCACAGTGAGGATGGCCCGCCAACGCCTCTTCTCCCTGGGGAGGCTGAAACAGGTGGGCGTGTCCCCTGACATCCTCATACACTTCTACAGATGCACCATCCAGAGCATTCTCTCTGGCTGCATCACCTCTTGGTACGGCAGCTGCTCCGCCCAGGACCGCAAGGCCGCAAGAGGGTGGAGAAAACCGCCCAGACCATCATCAGCAGGGTGCTGCCCACCTTAGACAACATCTCAACATCACCCGTTGCCTGAGGAAGTCACATGACATCACCGGGGACCCCACACTCACTTTTCGACAGGAGATTTAAGATTAGAGAAGAAAAATGTTTATATTACTTAAAAATCATGAATACATCTTAACATGTCAATAGCAGTATAATGGAAGTCAATTGACTGGTTGCACAACGCAATGGGGACGGGTGGAAGGGGTATGATATAGGCCTAGGCAAGGGCCGCTCTCTGTCCAGAACTCAAATTGTGTGAAATACTGCCCACTGTCGGTGCCAGCAGATTCTGGCTTATTGAATTTTTATTACAATCATGGCTTAAGTTGATTGATCACAGCATTGTCTTTGTATTATTAAACATTACCGACATGCGATTCGGGCTATAACATTTATCAACACGGCAGCATAGATCGGCGGTCAAGTTGACAGCGGAACAAACGCCGTATTGTTTTAATAGGCTACATCTAGCAAATTGAAGTCTAGAAAAATAGCATTAGCTTTGCATAGCTTTCTCTAGTTATTTTAACAACCTAGTCAATAATTTACGGTGTCGTTTATTTATTGTATTGAAATGCATCTAAACTAACTGACTATGCGGCACTTGCGGTGTGCGCGCGTTTGTGATGCGGGTTCGTTCACTGACAACATTCTGCCACAAGATGTCGCCTTACACAAACTAAAGAAGCACTCGAGCAAATCCAAACATACCGGTATACAGGACATCTCATAACCTACTCGATGTCATTTCATTTAAATGTAGTTGATCCAATAGTAAAATACCAACTACATTATTTTGTTGATGTGCGAGGATAGTAATGACAAGGATGAACACAGGAAGTACATGCGTACACATTCAATAGCTTGGTACTGACAGCTGAGACAGGGCTGTCCCAGGGTAACATGCCGTCACTATTTTCCGTGTCTGATTTCGTGTGGTGAGTCATTAATAGTAGGCCTACCGCAGCCTCAGACATTGCGTTGTTGTAAAGGCCCGTGACAATGGTTATCTTCAACTCCCACACCGCGCGTGTGTCCAGGATCCGATTACTGAAGCCATGTGTGACTCACATGGCTTTTTATTCACTCCGGAAATAGAAGACAAAAAACTACTCTCCGCGTGTACCCGACCCCTGTATGAATCCAATATATGGTCATTTTGGAATGATGACAACAAAATACGATGACAACGAGAAATCTCATCTTATTATGTATCGTGCGGTTTATTGAGATGAAGTATTTACAGCTAGCATAATCAATGATTAAAATTACTGAGACACAAGACTGAAAAAAACAGTGGTGATATCACATCTGGTAAAAAATAAAATAAAAAATAATAATAATAATAGGCCTAATAATAAAAAAAGAAGCGAGGAGGGAGGTGGGGAGGGATGACAAAAGTGTCAGAACTGTGAAGACAGGAGAAACAGAGACCATTAATCCACTGGCACGGGCAGACAATGGTGGTGGTTGTGGTCCCAACTGACCGGCGGCTCAGCGTTATTCAGCTCGGCGTACTGCAGCGAACCCTGCACAGGGAAATCACAGACAACGTGCTGTCAACTCAACCGGGCAACCTCTTCCCTGATTGGTTTGGAGAATTCTTCTTGCCTGTCAATCACAGGGGCGTAAACGCAACACTTTTCAATGGCAGAGCAACGTACGTTGGGAGGGAGCGAGCAAAGGGGAGGGGAGGGGAGGTTTGTCGGGTGGTATATTTCAAAATCTGTTTATTTAAAAAAATAAAATTAAAATAAAAACTCTTCTGCTCTCAAATCTTGCCTAAAGGATTAATAGCTGAGAGGTTGTCACCATCCTGTAAAATAAATCATAAAGACCCCCATCACAAAAGAATTGCGAAAAAACGTAAATCCCCCCCCAAAGTTTTTTTTTTAACTTCAATATTTCAACTACTAATGTGATACTTTAACACAGCTGAATGCAATTAGGTGCAATTAGGTTGACAGGTTCTCATCTGTAACTCATCTCAATCCCATCTCAATCCCTTTAGTTTTCACCAGGGCAAGTGATGTACAACTATAGCTGAGGATATGGAGTGTGTATTGCTTTTGGTTGAAGTTAAAACTTTAATTCCAACACATGGCAGGCCAAGACAAAGATATTTATAACACATCACTGTCAGGAACAGGCTTATTCATCCAGACAGACGAGCATAATCTCACCCCTCCAAAACTTTATTTGACAGAGATAGCACATGGACCCAAACAGAAACTGCTTTTCCCCCCCCCCTCCTATTTTGGACCATGATGTCATGGCTCATTATGTCTCATCGCACCGCGTCCCAGCAGACAGAGCAGCCGGACTCCCGTGGCGCCTTGTATGGTCAGGAGAGAGTGGGTGGGAGTGACTCAGACAGGGGGGGGGGGGGGGGAGATGGTCCAGAGTGTAATTTAACTGGGTGCTGATGTTACCGAGCGATAGGGAAGGAAGCCCCAGCCCAAAATGTCTTTGTTCTTGCCTGGAAACTCTGAGCACCAGTTCTCCCCCCCTCCCTCCCTCCCTCCCACCCTCCCTCCCTCCCTCCCTCCCTATCAGCCTGATGGCAGACAGGGAGGCTGTGGCAGGGACAACCTCAGCAGCACAGGAGAGCCGTGGAGGAGAAGCGACCCTGGTGTTGATGCAGGACAGCGGGGTAAAGTGTGTGCAGACCTCCAACCATCTATTGAGCTACTGAATGGAATGAAATACACATACATCCATATACATATATGACAATATACATGACTCACGTATTCGTGATCAGCAGCCACAGCAGCAGCAGCCACACCTGTAGGACATTACTGTATTAGTCGCACGTCTGCCAAGGGCGTTTCCTACAACAAAGTTATTGTGCATCTGACTCACACTGTGGACGTGTGTGTGTGTGCATGTGCGTGCGCGGCGTGTGTGCGTGTGCGTGTGCGTGTGCGTCCTGCTTTGCCCACTCACACGTCCGTGCGATGGAATGTGATCGTGAGCTGGAAAGTCAGGCGGTAATTGAATCGCCGGCTGACAGCCCGGCTGACCTGGCCGGCTCGCCAGTTCCTGCTTTTTCCCCCTTTTCTGTCTCCATTGTTGGGACTCGGTCGGAGCAGTGTGTGTTTGTGAAGGCTGTAGAGATGGAACGACTGTCCACTACGGCTGGAAACATCGAGCGGCGTTAACGACTTCCCCAGCCAATGGAAGGAGTTGTTGTTGCTGCTGCTGCTGGCCGTGTCTGGGCAGGCTCTGCCCTGTTCCCTTCTTCACAGCTCGGGTTTCTACTAACAGGAAGTTGAGCCTGCGCTAACAGGATATGGACACCTTTTTTTTTTGCAGTTTCCTTCGGTATTCCAGCAGCAGAGATGTGGGTGATTTACTTGGCGCTGTGGTCGATGGCGCCAGCGCTACAAAGCCAAGCGAGTCTGGGGTCAGGGGGGGCGTGTCATGTGATGCGCTGAACCATACCGTGCGGAGAGGTCTGCAGCTCCGTGTACACCGTCTCCGTGCCCTTCTTCAGAACCACTGTTCAACACACAGAAACATCAGGGCCCCGGGTTAGTCCGTCGCCGTGGGGTTGCTTTACTCCACATCATTTATTCAGCGCCCACTAGTGATTGCGATGGCACTGCGTTCTGCCGCAGGGCTTCAAAGCACAACGGAGGCCATCGCTGAACCGCCAGGAACCCCGCATGGCAATTAGCCCGGGCTTCCTGTTTACACGCTGGCCTCCGGAAACCAGGCCGCCATAGCAACCCGCACACGCCTTAACGAGGGGGTCATTAGGGCCCCGCCCAGGAGGCTACGCTGCGATGACTTTATTGACGACAAGGAAATGGAGACAAGGAATGAAAAGAATTGGGGTTGGGTAACGAGGGGAGGGGTGGATGTGGTTAGAGAAGGAAAAATCGAGGAAGCGGCAGTATGGGGGGGGGGGGGGGGCAAGTAGCTCAGTGGGTAGACAGAGCGGGTCGTCCACTAACTGTAGGGTCGGCGGTTCGATCCCCTTGATCCCCCCCCTCCTTCAACTGTCCACATGTCGAACCCCACAAATGTACTGATTGTAAGTCGCTTTGGACAAAAACGTCTGCTAAATGCCTCCTTTATTTAGGAAGGAGAGGGCCTGAACTTGAGGCCTTCAGACATCGAACCGTCACGAGTCAAGTCAATTTTCAAACTGGGACAGGAGAGGAATTCGGGCCGGAAGACACCGGAGGAAGACGCGAGGGCACGCGAGGTAGCGAACAGGTGCGCTGTACCTTTGGCCGGGTCTGCAGGCCGGGGGTGCACCACCTCGGTGTACGCCACGTCATGCTCGCGGGACGCGACGCTGGCCTCCTCGTCGCTACCTGGGGGATCATCGACAGCCGCGAGTCAGAGACGCTGCCGGCACGTCGACCGCAATCCGTGTGTGTGTGTGTGCGTGTGCGTGTGCGTGTTGTATGCACAAGCTCACCTGCGGTGGGAGGCCTCACGCTCCACATGCTGCTGGTCGTTCTGTCCGCCGTCACTACGAAACACACACACATGCAGAGTCGCACACGCGTTAAGCCCCGGTCGGCTGAGATTAGCGCAGTACTGCTGCACCGGCACAGCCGCCCGGTTCAGTGGTCAGCCCGAGTTGCGCACCTCGCGTTTCACCCCCCCCCCCCCCCCCCCCCCCCGTTAATGTGCGAGACGCAGAGCAACACTAAGGGGTTTCTATAGGGCATTTGGTTTTTCGTACGTGCAGTGATACGTGATTCAAAGCAAGAAAAAGCAGCCATTTAATATATTAATATGCATGCATAAGGCTGTTTTGTTTGCTGCACTCTGAGTGCATAAAAATTTGTTCGTCCCTTGTGGATTGAGTCACTGGCCGGTTTCTCTACCGAGTTGTAAAACCCCCAAGGCTGAGACGGCTGGCTATAATAGCCTGAGAGAAAAGAAAATGTCCAGCGTAACAAAAGGCATGGATGATATCTTTATTTGGCACGCTGCAGATATCCTTCACTGCCATGTGCACAATGGGCCACTGTTTAGACCTCGGCGAGGCGAACAATAAGCGCGGGCAAAAACAATGTCCCGCTCCTCGGCGTCCATCCAGAGAGCTGCGCCGCACCGCGAGTGATTCATTTCCTCCACCTGCTGCATGCGTTTAACACCCCGCCCGCCTCCCCGTGTTACGCAGCTCAGCTGCTTGCCAATATTTCGTGGCGGTACATTGTTTGACATTGTTATTCTCCAACTCTGTTGCATATTTGCGGCATAAAAAAAACAGCAAGTCACGGAGGCGTGTCTTGATATTTTGTGGGAAAGCCTATTTACACGCATTCAGAACACGTAGTGAAACACGGGTTTGGTGCTCGTCTCTTGCTTGGGTGGAACACGCATGCGACTCTGGTGATAAAAGAAAGCATTTCCCCATGTGATACCCAGTCTTCCAGAGCCTGGGCAAAATAAAGGGCACTGAAACGCTGCGGTAATTAAAACCTACATCTTTATTCTAGAGCGTGCCCTCTAATCAGTATATACACACACAATGCAAAAATATATACACACAGATTTCTCTACTGATACTGACAAAGTGTATTTACAGTTTTTTTTTCTTCTAATAGAGACAGTGCACTTCAGATAAATAGATTTGTCGTGACAAAGACACCAGCATCCAATGAGACAGGACACACACAAAATGGAAAAAGAATCGAAAGGCACTAGTTGACCGCGATGAGAGCCGGAAGCACGCCAGACTGCAGACGGAGGAGAGACGGAGGCTCGGGTTGCAACTCCTTTTCATTGTGTGTGTCTTCAGACAATAAAAGCCAAGACTCATCAATTAAGCCATTTTACGTTTCCCACACACACTCCAACTTTTGGAGTTTTCTTGGGTCTTCCTTTAGTTTCCCTTCAGATGTGAAACTCCCCGATTTAAAAAAAAAAAAAAAAAAAAAAAAAAAAAAAACTGAAGAAAGTTTTTTGTGTGGGTTTCTTCCACTGAACGGCTCTACACTGTTGCCGGGATACTGTAGCTGCTCCTGTTGCTGATGTCAGCTGGCAGTGACGCCACACTATCTCGCGTCCCATTGGTCGCTATCCCCTCCGCGCCATCATAGCGCGACGCTGCGTCTGTAAGATGGGGACGGAGAGGATGAAGACGATGAAGACGATGGAGGCGAGACGAAGGCGACACTTGAAGCGCTGCGCAGTGTCTCGCCTGCAGCAGTCACGGGTGTTAGAAGCAAGACGAGCAAGCTGTGAAGCAATGACGTGACACGTGACTTAAGTGAGCATGAGGCGACTCGAGTGACTTGAGAAAAGGCGCATGCACGCCGCCCCGGCAAGCAACAGCAAAACCAACGCCGGAGCCCGCGGTCCGGCGCGTCCCCCGACAAAACACTCTGAAACAACAACAGCCAAGGACCGCAGACTTGGGGCGGTCATGTGGTCTGAAAAACACACGGGCATGCGGTGGCTTTGATGAGTCACATCGATCCATGAACGACGATGGGGGGGGGGGGGGGGGGGGGGGAAGACATGGTTATTATTAATATTATTAACACCAACGATGAGGACACGCGGCTGTTGAGGGTGCGACGGCATGCAGGAGGCGTGTCAGAGGGCGGGGCTACCTGCGGCTGGCGGGTAAGCCTCTGTGTCGCGGGTGAGACTCACTGCTAACGAGTGGTCTGACTGAGAGCTCGTAGGCTTTCTGGGAAACGGTGAGAATAAAGTCATTGGCAGGCGCAGGGCACTCCCAGACAAGACAAATCAAACCAGAAAGACGATGAGGCCGGACGCTGCATTTTCTGTTGTGCCCAAACTGTTTGAACGTTAAACTCGGCGTAAAAAAAAAAAAAAAAAAAAAGCCAAAAACGAACACGCCTAACTGACCGCCTGGCCGAGCGCTACTCAGACTACATGGTGAAGCTCGCTGTGGAGGAGCACCGGAGAGAGAGAGAGAGAGAGAGAGAGAGAGAGAGAGAGAGAGAGAGAGAGAGAGAGAGAGAGAGGGAGGTAACTCACACTGATAACTCTGTCGTCAGTTCCTTTTTACCTGAAGGCAGAAGAGAGGAGGAGGAGGAGGAGGAGGAGGTGAGAAAGGAAAGGGAGGAAAGGAGGACAGACAGAGAGGAGAGGGGTGAAAAGGTGCCGGGGTTCCGTACATGGTCAGACACCAGAGGCCAGAGTGGACGGGGGGCTGTAGGTCTCTCTACCTCGCCGGGACTTGAACCGCAGCACGCAGAACAGGATGGCAAAGCACAGGAACAGCAGGCAGGCCCCCGCGATGATGCCCTTCTTCCACGACGCTATGCTCACTGGAGGGGGGAGGGGGGGGGAGGGGGAGTCCGGGGAGAGAGAGGGGGGAGAGAGGGAGAGTCAGACGTGAGAGGTACTACAGCCCTGCGGAGGACGGTTACAATAGGAGAGGCATGTTGGGAGAATGTGAACAGAGGGTGAATGGGTGAATGGATGACTGAACGAATGAATATTAAGAGTGAGAATGAGAGACAGAGAGAAAAAAAAGAGAGAGAGAGAGAGATAAAAGGAGAGTGAGACAGAGACACAGAGACAAGAGAAAGACGCAGAAGGCCAGGGTGAAAGAGAAAGATTTGCACGCCTTTCCTTCTGTGCCACAGTATTTCATCATTGTTTACTGTCTGACCAAAGGGCATGCCTTCACATGTACAGCATCTCTAAGGCCGTGTTCACACTACACAGGAGAAAGACAATCCTTTGGCATTTGCCCACCACCCCACCACCGTCACCAAAAGAGGACAGATCTGCAAACAGACAGTCTGACATTCTGTAGAACATTCCGGAGAACAGCGGCGTACATCAGTGAGGTGACCGCTGCCTCGGAGGACGGGCCACAGCGGTCTGGGCCTCCGAGGCGTGAACTCATGAACGCAAACACAAAGGAAAATGTGTGCGTGTGCGTGTGTGTGTGTGTGTGTGCCTGGCCTTAACCCCCACCACCCCACCCCCCCACTCCTACCCCCTCCCACAGTGCACCCCTACGGCCCCCCACCCCCCACCCAGGCAGCAGCTCACCCTCCACGCTGACCAGCTCGCTGCGGGCCATGGTCCGGGCCGGGTTCAGGGCCTCGCAGTAGTAGGCGCCGCTGGCGTTCCTGCGGATGTCTGGGACCTGGTGGTTCATGATGACCCGGCCGTTGGCGCTGACCTCGTTGGTGGTGCCGGCGTGCAGCGGCTCGGCCCGGTCGGTGCGGTACCACTTGAAGGTGACCGGGGGCGTGCCCGCCACGCTGCAGATCAGGTTGAGGGTGTTGCCCTCCGAGACATCCGCCGGGCTGGGCAGCACCATCAGCATGGCCTGGGACAGCGGGACTGGGGGGGGGGTCAAGCAGAGGAACCAACCAATCAAACGAGAGCGCCGAGCGGCCACGGGCCGTAGCCGTTGTGTCACATGACTGAACGGTGTTGTTGCACGACTGCGTAGAATTCGTCCATTTCCCAACCGACGGCAGACTGGGAGTTGGCGGAAGGTCTGGCGTGAGGATTCTGGTGACGACTACAATTATAATAAAACACTTAAACAAACTTTGATCTGCCTTCCATATATTGGCACACAGTCACCGTGTGCAGTTAAAACATTAACTAGTTGACCACTTTCCCTCACGGGGCAGGCTAACCCCGGATGATTGTATAGAATTGAAATGTCCTTCCTGATCCTTTGATTCTCCCCGCATAGATGAATACCATGCCCCTTCATCCCCTACCGGATCTCAGGTAAGACGGCTGTCATTCGTTTACCGAGTCCTGGGCTGATTACTCAGAATGAACCTCAGCAGCCACCCATGAGACCGGATGGACACCAGTGAACACCATCACCAGCTTGCAGGTTCACTCGTTCTATCACGGCTCTCCACTTCATGCCCCACTGGGTCCCAGGCAGAGTGCTCTAATTCCTCTACCGAGGTGGATTACGTATGATTATCCTCATCCGTCCTCAAGGAGATGGGATAAACCTGAGTGAACATGATTATCAGTCCCCCCCCCCAGATCTTAACTAGAGTGCTATCATTCCTCCACTGGATCCAGAGTACTGGACAGAGTGCTATCATTCCTCCACTGGATCCAGAGTACTGGACAGAGTGCTATCATTCCTCCACTGGATCCAGAGTACTGGACAGAGTGCTATCATTCCTCCACTGGATCCAGAGTACTGGACAGAGTGCTATCATTCCTCCACTGGATCCAGAGTACTGGACAGAGTGCTATCATTCCTCCACTGGATCCAGAGTACTGGACAGAGTGCTATCATTCCTCCACTGGATCCAGAGTACTGGACAGAGTGCTATCATTCCTCCACTGGATCCAGAGCACTGGACAGAGTACGATCGTTCCTCTACTGACTCTGAGGTGGATGATGTATAACTACCCTACTCAGCCATTAGTGAGACGAGATAAACACGAGTGAACACGATCATCAGCCCACATGTGTCCACTGGCTCCACCAGAGCTCTCACATTTCTACTGTCCTCACAGGAAATACTGCTAATCATGTCCTCAGTGGAACATCTCACGGTTCTACTGAATTTAAATGTGGTTGGACTAGACTATTCAACTTAGAATAACACTTTATTAGAAAGGTACAAGTTACTTACCCAATAACAAACTACAAGCAATACGTAATTAATTTTAAAACACGATAAAGAAAAACATGCAAAGGATACAAGACAATAACCAGAGAATGAAGAATGTCATCTTCAGCGGAACTGACTGGGCGTTGCCTGATATCATATGTACTGAGAATCCTAACCTCTGGGTTTCAGATGATAAAGAGGTCCCAGCCGGGAAAATGACCCCCCTACAACTGTTTTCCCCCTCCCCGGTGGAGGGAAAAAAAGGAACAACAAGAAAACACAACAACAAGAAAACACAACACGACAGCCTGCACTACAAACAGCCCCGCCTACGTTCTCCTCCTAGAAGCGCGTCTTCCCCACCCGCGGAAGACGCGCTTCTAGGAGGAGAACGTAGGCGGGGCTGGGGGAGATGGGGGAGATGGCGGGGGGGGGAGATGGCGGGGGGGGGGGGTACCTATGACAGTGGCGTTCAGCCTCTTGCTGAACACCCCTTGCTTCTTGCGGTTGTTGACCGCCTCGCAGGTGTAGCGGGTGACGTCGCTGGGCTGCTGCACGGTGATGGTGAACAGGGCCTCCTGCTGTGGCTGGCTGACCAGCGTGCTGTTCATGGGGTCGTAGCTCTTCCACAGCGTGTAGTTGATGGGCAGGCTGCCCCGCTCCGACACACAGCGCACCTGGAAGGGCCTTCCCAGGACCACCCGGCTCACCGCCGTGATCTTGGGCTGGACCACGGTCACTGTGAGGGGGGGGGGGGGGGGGGAGGAGAAAACATGGTTTTATTGTGTGGGGGGGGGGGGGGGGGGGGCTTAAAAAACAAGGGTGAGGGGCTTCCAGTCTTTGGCGCCGCAGTGCGAAACGTTTCAGAACGTTTCGCTCGTTTTGCCCAAGATGAGCGGGACAATGCGTGGAATCAACGCAGATCGACGCCGATATCAATACTGTTTTGATTCAAAATCACATCAGATAACCACACACACACACACACAGGCACGCACATGCACACACACACGCAAGCACACACACGCACACACACAGACCAGACGCGGCAGCAGCACTCACCCTTGGGCCTCAGCAGCAGCGCCTGGCTGTGCTTCACTATCCCCCTGGCCGTGGCGCTGCAGGTGTAGTTGAGGTGGTAGGGCGGCGCCCGGCCAGAGAAGCGGCCGGCCTCCTGCTCCGGGAACAGCTGGCTCTCCTCCGGGCCGGCGGCGTAGGTGATGTCCTCCGCCCGCAGCCTCCGGGGCACCCGGACGACGCTGCTGCAGGACAGCAGCATCCTGTCCCCCTGGAACAGCTCGGCCGGGGACACGCTCAGGACCGGCACGGAGAACAGCTCTGGGAACCGTGACCATGTTAGTGATACATAGGACACGGGAACCGTGACCATGTTACTGATTCATAGGACACGGGAACCGTGACCGTGTTAGTGATACATAGGACACGGGAACCGTGACCGTGTTAGTGATACATAGGACACGGGAACCGTGACCGTGTTAGTGATTCATAGGACACGGGAACCGTGACCGTGTTAGTGATACATAGGACACGGGAACCGTGACCGTGTTAGTGATTCATAGGACACGGGAACCGTGACCATGTTAGTGATTCATAGGACACAGGAACCGTGACCGTGTTAGTGATACATAGGACACGGGAACCGTGACCATGTTAGTGATACATGGGACATGGGAACCGTGACCATGTTAGTGATTCATGGGACACGGGAACCGTGACCATGTTAGTGATTCATAGGACACGGGAACCGTGACCATGTTATGGTGATTCATACCACATGTATATATACACGCATGCCTGCACGCACGCACACACACACACGTTCCACGCCACTGACCAATCACGGAGAGGGTTTTGGTGGCCATCTTCTCTAAGTTTGCCACCAGCAGCCTGCACTCGATCTCCCCAGAGTCCCGAGCGAACATGGCGGTGATGGTGGTGTTGACCTGCGTGACCCCGTAGCCGAGCATCCGACGGCCGTGGCTGAGGATCAGGCTGGAGTTGTTCTGCTTGGTGTGGTAGCCCACCTGCTTACAGGAGATGGTCAACTGGTCCCCCTCGAAGACCTGCTGCCCTGGACTGAACTCCAGAACGGGCTTCAGGGACAGCTCTGCATGTGGATGTGGAATACAAGAGTCAGAGTAGTCTTTCTCCGGCAAAGGGGGGCCATTAAATGGGTAGAATATAATTTTCGATTGATAACGCAATATCCACGTGGCAGAACAGTTTGTGTAGTTTTGAGGTGTATTAAAAGTCTTCCGAGACTCTCAGCTGGGGGGCACCAGGGAATTTTGAGTGAGTTGCAGAGCATCCGACAAACCGTAACCGCTAGAAAGAAGCCCCGGAATTAAATGACTGACTTTCTCATTGCGTTTAGCTCTTTGTTCCCTCCATGTTTTTTTTAACAGTTACATGAAGCTCAATTCTGCAATATTGGTGTATACATTTTGTATTTTTGGGTAGGGACTTAATGA
>JAXIVH010000001.1:19105030-19117142 GCA_036785325.1 Urophycis tenuis
ATACGTTGTAAACCAGTGGACTGATGGACTGCAGGCCCTCATCCCAGTCCATGTAACACAGTGATGCAGCAGTACACACTGCACTGTGGTGTTCAGATACAGAAGGTCAATATACTGTAGCTCTGGATCAATTATGTTGATCCCACCTGAACTTAACGATGGAGCGAAGGAGTGACAGCGCGTAGAGAAGGAGGTGAATCATCTCGATTTCTCGTTCTCATATTGACTTCACAGATAAGGTTGTTTATCGATCACTATAAAGTGCTGTGTACTCAGTGATTTCCCAAACAACAGTTGGCTGATTTAAAACCTGAAATTATTCTGAAATACATTACAGTGCAGTAAAACCCTGCACAATAGGTTTTCATGTTGCTGTCTTCATCCACAGTGCTATCTGTTGCTGGAAAGTGGAGCTGATTACGCAGGTCTATGAGCACTGGCATACCAAGCTGTGAAAAGCATGTGTGACAAGGTGTTGAATCAGCTCGGAAGAGCATTCTACATCAGACGTCACTCTCTGAGGATCACATATTGAAGCGGTTAAAGTTATGAGAGGGCAGAAAACAGCAGAGAGAAGATTTTCAAAATAACCTCCCCCCCCCCCCCCCCCCCCCCCTTCCTCTCCGTTTCTCCAGCATTGACAGATGTTGCATTCACACACGTGATTGTCAGGCAAGATGGATTCCACCAACCAATCAGGGAAGAGATGCCATGACTGGCCAGAAATGAGCGCGGAAGCAGTTTCAAATCTGAAGTGGGTTCCTGTGGGCGGCGGGCAGAAGAGACGCTCTCAGCGAGCGTTTCCCTCCCTCACAGCTGACGGGCAGCGGCGGCATTCCTAACCAATGACACTCCAATGACGGCTCCTAAATCTCACTTTCAAGATCTCTCCACACCCAAAGCCGTTGGGCTTTTACAAAGCACTCACACACTCATCAATCATTTCCCCATGAGTACAACGAATAAGTTCCCATCCCAGAGAAAAAGGAGCAGCATTGTGTTTTGTGTGTATTTGGTTTATTTCATCTCTCGTCTCATAAACCACAGTTGTTAAAGCAGTCTACAGTCCACAGAGACACACCTGATTGTTTTTCATATCGTCTTTAAACTACATAGTTATTGTTTCTTTGTCTCCCAATCTAAAATATTAAAACTCAAAAGCCAAGACACTTAAAGAGATGAATGTGTTTCTTCTGGACCGTGGGCCTACACAAACAAAAGAGAAAAAAGGAGATTGTGTATTTGGCTGAACGGTGGGGCCGAGTGCGTCCTACCAGACCACCGGGGGCACTACTGAGCTGAGGGTGGAAGTGGGGGGGGGGGGGGGTGGGGGGTGCGGACTACATGTGTAGTCACTGTACAGAATGCATGGCATGTGATTTCAGTTCATTATAATTTACAGATAGAGAACTTGATTTTTTTTTTTTTGCTTCAAGTTACAAAAAAATAAAAATAAAATAAACATTTAATTTGAATGGGTTGTCAGAACCCCCCCCCCCCCACCCCTCCCCCCACGACAAGGGGAAGGGAAGGTTTGTGAACGAGCAGGGAAGACAATGGCAGGAAGCAAAGAAGAGGCAAAGTGTATTAATGTGTTCTGCGTGATTAAGTGGTGGGTCCTCTCTCCCCTCTCCTCTCCACCATGCCAAGGCCAAGACTCATGCCAGCAGAATAATAAAATAGTAAACATAAAATATACACCCCAAAAAAAAAAAAAAAAGAAAAAGAAAAAACAACCCTAAAATGATAAAAATGTTTCACTAAGCAAAGCTGCGGCCCCAGAGGAGAGGCACGTGGTGGGCAATACTGCAACGGACAGACAACAAATAGTCAGAGGGTCGTAGCACAACAACAACAACAACAACAAAAAGGAGCTAATCAGCATGACGTAAGCAGAGTGGCACCAGGCGGGGCAGAGAGGACGCGCCCAGCCTCGTCTCCTGGCCCTGACCAGGGCACACGTGCCGCCCGCCTCAATGGAAAGCTCCAGAAAAAGAAAAAGCACCTGAGCTGGACTCTTGAGGTCGAAGTGTTGGGCGTTGTGTGGGCACGTCGGCCCGCGGGCGCGCTAAGCGTAGCTCGTCTAGCTAACCCTCCATCTTATAGTGGTGAGGTGTGCTGCCACGTCACATGGCGACCGTTTGGCCAGGTGAACTCCTACCAACACGTTGACCTCACTCCCATCAGAGCACTGGGTGTGCATCGCCAGACACCAAAGCTGCACCCGGGCACAACTCAGTGTGTTACTGACCTGACTGACGGCCTAAGCGTGACATGTACAGTGTGTTTGACAGCCCACCCAAATGAAGTGTACCCCAACCCCCACCCCCGCGCTGGGGGGGGGTCTGATGCCACTCAGTTACATTAAACCCCAACTATCTGGCCCAGGTAAACGTGTGCAACCAAACAACTCGGGCGATAAAATCAAACTTAAAACCCAATGAAACTCAAAGACAGCAGGCGGAGTCTCGCGTGGGGCCGGCCGGTCCCGATGGAGGCGAGAAACCCGGAGAACAACAAATGACAAACGCACCACAAACCCAGAGTTCTGCTTCCAAACTGAAAGTCCCCAAGATATTGCCGTCAGCCTCAAACCAGGCGGAGCAGGTCTCTGTCCCACAGCTGCCAGAACGGTGGTCCCGTGGATGGGAGGTGGAGTTACACAAACACTTCACCACCCCTGTAGTGACGCCGGCCGGAGGCCCCCTTGGGACCCCCGCGCTTGGGTGGACTTCCACCGTCGGGCGTAAAAGAACAAAGTCAAAGCAAATGTACAACGAGGGCCCAACAAATACTGGATCGTCTTCAATCCCAGATTCCTCCCCTCCCCCACTGTGTGGGTACCATGCAGTTATGCAGAACTGTTGTCCTCGTAGCCTTTTTTTTGGGGTGGGGGTGGGGAATAAGACAACCCATCATCCAAGTTGTGAACAGAAAAAAAGGCCTTGTGTCGTCACACTGACAAGATGGCGGGCAGCCGCTGTTGCAGGGATGCATTTGGGCGCACAGATGTGCACCGAGCTTCGATGTTCCCCAACGAGGAGCCGATGGAGATTCTCAGGTTCTCAAGCGGATCTGCGGGCGGGGGCTTTATTGCTTTGCAGGGTCAGTAGCTCTTCTGCTAGGGTTGGCCGGTTTTTGGGTGTGGGGGGGGGGGGGGGGGGGGTGGAGGGGGGGTGGCTGTTGTGGAGAGTGGGGTAACAAAACAAGCTAGGTGCTGGTGTAGCCACTGCTCTGACCGGACTGTGCTTTCAAGCTACATGGATATGACTTAGCCTTAGGAGGAAGGGCCAGGCGACTGCTTGCCTTGCATTAGGACAGGGGTTGTACTTTCTTTTTGTAAAACTCCTAAGTGTCTATAAATGTGTGTGTTTCACTTTCGGTTCGCGACGTCCGGAGCACAGAGGTCACGGGGGATGGTGGGGGGGGGAGGGGGCGGAGCTTAAGGGTGAAAACAGGCATCTTTTTGGGAAGCAAGTGTCCAAGGCCATCGATTGGGACCTATAATCAATTTCATTACACCCACGCATGCACACGCACACACGCACGCACACGCACACACGCACACGCACGCGCACGCGCACAACGCACACGCACACACACACACACACACCGCCTGCCTGGTTAAGGCCTGGCAAAGGGATTCTAGTCCATCATCCTCATGAGACCACCACACCAGTGGATCCAACGGCACAACGTGGGCCAGCATAGAAAGTGAGAGCGAGAGAGGAGAGCGAGAGAGAGAGCGAGAGAGAGAGAGCGAGAGAGAGAGAGCGAGCGGGCAGCCCCCCCTGCTCCAGGTCCAGGGAGGAGGTCCTCCAGGTGCAGCCTGCCCCCATGCAGGCCACCAGGGGTCAGTGTTTCTCCCACTGGGGGGGGGGGGGGGAAGCGGGCAGGGTTGTGACCGAGTGCCTCAGTGATCTGTGGGGAGCCCTTCTTCTTCTTCTTCTTCTTCTTGTTAAAATATACCTCCATCATCGTCTGTGTGTTGCACACTGTTCGCTTTTCCTTTGTCTGTTCCGTTAAATGTACACGCTCCTCAGCCCGGCCCCGGAGCCTACAATCATCAGCTTCAGAGTAAGAATAGGAATAAATGAATCATCATCATCATCATAATAATAATAATAATATAGAGTTTGTTCATGGGTTGTGTCTCTAGTCAGCAGCCGTCGGTGTTACCGGGTAACATCGGGGGGGTTTTGGCGATTGCATATGTACACTAGAACATCATTTACATCCCCCGCACGGCGTGGCGTCGGGGGAGGGGAGGGGAGGGGGGGCGGGGGAGGTGATGGAAGCCAGAGGAGGAGGAGGAGGAGGGCGACCGACTGCTACGTTGTTATATGAGCCTCTTCTCGGCGGAGTAGATGGACATGTAGTAGTCATTGCTGCCAACAGCCAGGTGAGGCTGGGGGGGGGGAGGGGGGGAGGAGGGGGGGAGGGAGAGAGAGAGAGACAAAAACGTCAACCAATCACACGCCACAAGGACGACATCATAATCACCATCCAGTCATCACCTCTGTTCACTCCTTGCTTCCTTTACTAGTCACTCATTCCCTTTGGCGAGGTGCGACCTCATTAGATTCCCTGAGAGGCAGCGAGCGGTGAAAGTTCAGGAGATATTCATTAACCCTCCGTATAGCATTACAGCGACTACAAAAGACACTACAGGAGTACGATAACAACCTGAAAATGTCCCTTTCCTTTGTGGGTGTGCCTTTGTATTTACATCATTGAAATAACAAATATAAAAACAAATAATCTTATGAACACTTTAATCTGCCATCATTCGCCACACCCCATTTCTTAGCAAAGAGCGGACTGAGAAGTTCCTGAAGCTAGCTCTACGGTCTGGAGCCACAATGGTGATGTCATGCAGCAATTTCACATGATCCCAACAAGAACCTTCATCGAAGCAAATGAGGATGTGATTGGGCTACGGCTGTGCACTGCACTGTGGGGCAGGGTGCAGTGTAGGGTGCAGTGCGGTGCAGTGTGGGTGCAGTGAAGTGCGGTGCAATGTAGGGCAGGGTGCAGTGCGGTGCAGTGTGGGGCAGGGTGCAGTGCGGTTGCAGTGTGGGGCATGGGTGCGGTTGCGGTTGCAGTGTGGGGCAGGGTGCGGTGCAGTGCGGTGCAGTGTGGGGCAGGGTGCGGTGCAGTGCGGTGCAGTGCGGGGCAGGGTGCGGTGCAGTACGGTGCAGGTGCGGGGCAGGGTGCGGTGCAGTAACGGTGCAGTGTGGGGCAGGGTGCGGTGCAGTGCGTACTCACCCAGTGGGGATGGAAGGCATAAGCAGCTGATGGCCCCGATCCGCTGGCCCATGAAGCCGTCGTAGTACTTGATGTTACTGATCACGTCGCCGTTGGCGTTGTACACGGCGATGAACTGGTTCATGGAGCCACTGGGGGGGGGGAGAGGACCACACAAAAACAGAGTTTACACAATTGGAGCGGACGGGATGCCTGTGCATCCCAGTGTAGCCGTGTCAGGAGGCGTCTGGGCGAACAGGGAGGCGGTACATAGGATCTGTCAGGCTACACGCTCTGCCTCCCGCTCTCCGCTCGCCCTCGTTCGCTCAGCGAAGACTTCAGAGGCGCGTCAAGCGAACAGGAGTGGAGGTGAACGGGAGTGAGGTGAACGGAGTGGAGGTGAACGGGGGGAGACTGCGGTGGACGGTGAGTGCCTGCGATCGCCGGGGAACATGAATGAAGTATCAAAGAGGCAACAACAAAAGCAACAGACATCAAACACAACGCCGGGCGCACGCAGAGAGACCCTCTCTGGGTGGGGAGGCCACGCCTCCAGGTTCCGCTGGTTTTGATGTTTGGCGAGTGGGGGGGGGGCGGGCGGGGGGGTTACAGCGGTGACCTATGAACTCACCAGGCGAACAGGTTGGCCTGTGGGTGGATGTCCAGCGCGGGTCAGACCCTTCACCGTCTGCAGAACGTTGACCGAGTCTGGCGACCGGGGCTCAAGAACCGTACGTCCCCGTTCACACTGGAGAACACACACACACACACACACACACACACACACACACACGCACGCACACACACACATCCATAGGTCAGGGCAGACTCGGCACACACACACACACATAGGACCAGTGTGTAGACTCAGTGGTCACACATCCATAGGTCAGTGTAGATGGTCACTGTGGAGGGGTCAGTGTAGAGGGGTCAGTGTAGAGGGGTCAGTGTAGATGGTCACTGTGGAGGGTTGGACCCAGTGCTTGCAGGAGCCGAGGACCGGCCTGTACCTGACGCTGATGATGTGTCCCTCCGTCTGCTTCTGCAGGTGGGCTTTGACCACCCACGCCCCGTGCTCCCGGTACGTCATGATGCGACTGCACGCGCACACACACACACACACACACACACACACAACAGAGAAAATGAGTCCTTTGCGGGAGTGTTTTCATGATGACAGTACCCACCGCCACCACTTGGTGGCAGTCTGAGCTCACGGCGGACGCAGCCGGAGGATCGTCATAGTAACAGGCTAGCGGCCTCCTGAAGGGAACGAGAGGGGTGTGAAGGCAGTGTGGAAGCAGAGCGCCGGGCCGGTCCACTTCAAAGTGAGGCTGGACCTGGGGCGGCGCTACATGACACACGGCTCTGGAGAATCCTCTGCTGCGTCCCCTGGGTTGGGGCCTCACAGCCCGCTCCATTACACACACACAGACACACAGGCACAGGCACGCACACACACAGGCACACACACACACAGACAGGCACGCACACACACACACACACACACGCAGGCAGGCACACACACAAACACACACACGCACACACAGGCACGCACACACACACATACACAGGCAGACACGCACACACACGCAGGCACAAACACACACACGCGCACACACAGGGACTCGCACGCCAAGTGATGTATTATGAGAGCAAGGCGTCTATTTCCTCCACAGTGCGCAAGTGCCTATTAAGTCCTCAAGTAGGCAGAGAGTTTCTTTTTTTTTTTTTTTTTTTTGCATCCAGTGCAATAGACTCGATGACCTCATCGCATCGCATCGATCTCGCCGTCGACGCGGAGCGGAACGGCGGCGGCCGTGTGATGAGGGCTGTGGGATTATCAGGATTCTGTTTATTCAACGAATTGGGCGGAGCTAGCTGTGACGCAGCGCAGTGGAGCCCGGCCATCGCCGGCCTGCTCTGTTGATGGACGCCGACAGCCAGACGCCGTACACAGTAACCTCGGAACGGCGGGGAAGTCGCTCCTGGAGCACATCACAGTCCAAGCCCCTTTGTTCCACCAGGGTTCCTCCGCGGCTCCGCAGCACTTCAGATGAGTCTCCTCACCTGAGTCCTGATGCTCCCGGAACGGCCCACTGTGCGTTGATGATGGGGGGGGGGGGGCTCATTCATGTATATTCCGGGGGAGGGCTGGATGGCTCCGCCCATGCAGAATGTGTTGGGGCAGCCTTACTAATATGCGGCAACTCAAGTGAACCGTTGTTTCAGCGCGATAACTCTAGATTTACAATTATTAGTCCTAACATCATAAGATAGGTCATCGTATATTTGTATAAGTGATGTTGTAATATTTCCTCTGTGTGACTTTTTTTTTATTTTTATCCCCATCCCCAGGCGGTTAATTATGGGCTGGCTCACCCTACATAAGGGCCATCCTGTCTCCCCCCCGAGGCTGCTGCAGGAGGACTCTGATCCAGTTGTTTGGCATCACAAGCGCAGCGTCGCTACAAAGGTGGTTACATAAAGTGGGCTCTGCCATGCCTCCATCTTAGGGCGGGCTCCCCCGCTCACACTTGGTTCACACCCGTTCTTTCTTTCGGGAAATCAAATTCTACTCGCAAATGGCGCTAAAGCACACTGCGGTCGCACGAGTGTGCACAATCACGGGCATGTGGTTCAGCGTGCACAGTGAACGTGGAGAGATCGCCCCGCGTCCAACCAGACGAGAAAACAACAGCGGTTTTAATCGCACTTAAAAGTTTAAAAACCAACGCAAACACAACAACGACAACAACAACGGTGTGCCGTTAAACCCTCGTCCACTCAGACACCACGGCGCTTCCCCACGCCGGCGTGATAGGCCACGCCCCCACGCCAGCGTGATAGGTCACGCCCCCACGCCGGCGTGATAGGCACGCCCCCCCCCCCCCCCCCCCCCCCCCCGTGGGCGCCCGGTGTCTGGAGAGGGGGTCCGATTCAGACAATGAATGTTTCCTGGTCTGACCCGGACCCCCGGACCCCAGGCTGGAGCGAGCGGCCGCTCGGCACTGCGGTAAAAACGGACGAGCATAATTCTTCGCCTCGGGAGAATTCCGAGGCTTTGTTAAAGATTTATGGGGTACTTTGTGGCTTAATTGCACTTTCCCCCCCTTTGGCGACTGGAATTAAAATAATGTTTATCCAATGTGGGGGAAATAGTGCTAGCAGGGCATATTTAGAAGATTTACACCTGCTGCGGCCCAATAAATACACACAACACACCGCCTGTGACATGGGAAGGGAGTGCATGGTAGTGACCGGGAGTGAATAACTCTCCCTGGGGGAGGGGCTCTCTCTGGCTGCCATGTTGGATGTTTGTTTGGGAACGATGTCATGGCGCCATGGGAAGACATGGCACAGGAAGTTGAGATTCGGTGGGCTCTACGTGAACTCAAGTCTTTATGTGGTCATGCAAACGCAATGGGGGAGTTTGGGATGTGTGTGTGTCTGTATGTGCGTGTGTGTCTGCATGTGTGTGCGTGTGTGTGTGTGTGTCTGTGTGTGCCTATGTGTGTGTGTGCGTCTGCGTGTGCGTGTGTGTCTGCGTCTGTATGTGTGTCTGCGTGTGTGTGTGTGTCTGTGTCTGCGTGTGTCTGTGTGTGTGTGTGTGTGGTCCTACCACTCGTTGGGACCCATTCTCCGGTCGTTACACGCGCACCGAGCCGTCCCCCAGGCCGGCCACGATGAGGGAGCGCTGGGAGTCGCAGGAGCAGGCTGGTCACACAGCTGTCTGCCCCGGTGGGATGTCCTGGGGGACACACACACACGCCATTACACAAACACACACACACACGCCATTACACACACACACACACATGCCATTACACACACACACACACACAAACGCCATTACACACACAAACCATTACACAAACACACACACACACACACCATTACACACACAAACCATTACACAAACACACACACACACACACACCATTACACACACAAACCATTACACAAACACACCATTACACAAACATACACACACATACCATTACACACACACGCCATTACACACACACAAACCATTACACAAACAACACACACACACACACACGGCATTACACACACATGCGATGAGGCGTTGCAGGTACGGATCAGCACACACACACACACACGCAGACACACACACACACAAACACACAAAGACGCGCAGGGACACACACACACACACACACACAGACACACACACAGGCGCCCGTGCACACACACACGCAAATCCCCTTGTAAAGACTTGCTCGAAAGGCAACCAGTGGTGTTTGGCAGTCGCCAGGGCATTAAACATTAACCCAGCCGGGGAAGCTAATCACTCAACACGTCACCTGGCGAGCACTGGCTCATTTCAGCGGCGCCGGCCGTCGATACGGAGCCAAGGGCGCCGCAAGGCCGCGGCCACCGCCAGCATCGACGCTGTAATCAGCCCGCTATGGATCCGCTTGTTTTGTTGTTGTTGTTTTTGTTTTGATATCGGCGACAATTAGTGACTTTCTCAGCGCTTGTGTGTGCGTGTGTGTGTGTGTGTGTGTTTCACTGTAAAAAGGTTTTCAATGAGGGTGCTTAAAAAGAAGTCAAATACGATGAGGGGAGAGAAAGAGGAGGGAGGAGGAGAGACAGAGCTCTTACCTGGACCTTCATCTCCCGCTCCGTGTCCCAGATGCGGATGACGCGGACGTCCCCGGAGGTCATGAGCAGCCCCGTGTCCTGCTCCCAGTCCACCACCATGCCTGCACCTGCAGGGCGCCGGCTGGTTAGGACACACACCGCACTGCACACTGCCCCACTCTGAACACCCTGGGGGGGCAGGGGTGCACACACACTGCACTGCACACACTGCCCCACTCTGTACAACCCCGGGGTGGGGCAGGGTGCACACACACTGCACTGCACACTGCCCCACTCCTGAACACCCCGGGTGGGGCAGGGGTGCACACACACTGCACTGCACACTGCCCCCACTCTGAACACCCCGGGTGGGGGCAGGGGTGCACACACACTGCACTGCACACTGCACACACTGCCCCACTCTGAACACCCCCGGTGGGCAGGGTGCACACACACTGCACACACACACTGCCCCACTCTGAACACCCCCGGTGTGGGGCAGGGTGCACGCACACTGCACTGCACACACTGCCCCACTCTGAACACCCCGGGTGGGGCAGGGTGCACACACACTGCACTGCACACTGCACAACTCCGAACACCCTGGGGTGGGGGGCAGGGTGCACACACACTGCACTGCACACACACACACACACACACACGCACTGCACACATGCACACACTGCCCCACTCTGAACACCTCGCGGCCATTTGGGACGGAGGCTCTCTGCTGTGAAACACGCGTCTCCCTCACTCACTTTAAGAGTTGTGTTTGATGTTCACGCTCGCTTGCATGCACGCACGCACACACAATGAAGGGACGTTTGTGCCAAAATTCACAAACCCTTGCGGTGAAACCATTTCCTATTCGTTTTACAAATAAATCTCTTCACACAAACGAGCAAAGCTTGACGATTTCCATTTGAGGATTCAACAAACGTACAAGTTAGTGAGTTTATTACGGGGCGGCAGCAGCTCAGTGGGTAGAGTGGGTGGACAGAACAGGACGTCCACTAACGGTAGGGTCGGCGGTTCGATGCCCTTGATCCTCCTCCTCCAACTGTCCACGTGTCGAACCCCACAAATGTAACTAATTGTAAGTCGCTTTGGACAGCAGCGTCTGTTAAATGCCCCTTCACCCTTCATCACGAGTGTATCACTTCATAAACAGCTGAAGGTGACTCCTCCCTCATCACTGCTCCTGGGCGTTGTCCTGTGAGTCCACCGTGTTCCTCTGCAGCGCCTCGCCCAGACACCACCGTCAACCGGTGCAAGCAGTCGACGACAAGGCAACCATGAAAAACCCCAAACACTTTGTGCCTCCTTCCTGTGACAGCGAGTCTAAACGGCGTCCCTGTGGAGCCATCATCAAAGTTATCACCCAATCAGCTTTTACTGCCCAACACTCCTCTGCCTTTCCCCTCACAGCAGGGCGCCAGCGGCGTCTGATAACGGCCAGGCCCTCCATTTGATGGCCCGATGGAACGACGGTGTGCTGCGGTGGGTGGAAGCTGCTCCACGCTGCACTTCTGTGTTGGGGAACCCGACAGAGTTCCATGGAGACAAGCGTGGGAAGCAGGTTGGAAGCGGGGCGCCGGCCAATGACAGCATTGCATATGAAGTGGTCATTAAGCGCGAAACCTCGGCGACATGCTAGTGTTCTTGTGCCAGGCGACCAGCGCTACGGGCCCAATGACCGGGGGCTGCTATCTCAGCCCGGGGAGACCAGAACCCCACAGACCCAGGGCCCGGGGAGACCAGAACCCCACAGACCCAGAGCCCGGGGAGACCAGAACCCCACAGACCCAGAGCCCGGGGAGACCAGAACCACAGACCTCACACACTACACACAAACTCATACAGATATACAGATATGCACCTCACCCCCTAGTCCCCCATCACCACGCCTTTGCCGCTTTTTTTACCCACCCCAGCGCGGCAGGCGGGGTCTGTGACCAGCGCCGCAGAGTGGCTGCAGGACCGGATGGCCCGCTTGTCGGTGCTGGGCCACCTACAAACCCCCAACCCCCCTACCCTGTTGGCAAGTCCTGAGTTTCATGTTGTAAAGTGTACTTATGTGTGCTTATGTTAGTGAGGTGTTTTTTTAATGCCCACTGAGGGGATGCTTTTTTTTTTCTCTCCTCCCTCTCCTCATGTTCTGTATTCTGTATTTTTCCTTCATCCCTGTCTTCCTGTCCTGTCTACCTCCTTGTCATATTGTATGTCATGTTGTATATGTACGGACGGGTTGACGGTC
>JAXIVH010000001.1:19117342-19134842 GCA_036785325.1 Urophycis tenuis
AGGATGTACGTTGGGGGGGCGGGGCTTAGGAAGCTGGGGGGCGGGGCTTAAAGAGGCCTTCCTGTCCACGCGTTAACGCACGTCGCGGTGCTGCTCCTTGCTCGCTCGCCCACCCCCCCCCCCACCCCCGGGGACGATCAAAAGAAAGGAACGCCCCGAGGTGTCTCAAAGACGCCCTTTAAAGCCACGGCGTGCTGCCGCCACGCGACGCCACGATCAAGGAGGAGATGATTTAACCCCGGACACTACAGTGCAGCGCCATCAGAACAGGACGCACAGACCCGTCCCCCCCAGTGTGGGCGTGTCTCCTCACCACATGGCGTGCATGTACGTCGGCGGCAGGCGGGGCTGCTGACTGGCGTGCAGTTGTACGACCTCATGATCCTCTCGGCAATAGGAAATTGCGGAAGAGGCTGGCCACCAGCAGGTCCTGACGAAACAGCTTCTGAAACAAGTCTAGAGAGAGAGAGAGAGAGAGAGAGAGAGAGAGAGAGAGAGAGAGAGAGCGAGAGAGCGCGCGTGAGAGAGAGAGAGAGAGAGAGAGAGTGAGAGAGAGAGAGAGCGTGCGAGAGAGCGAGAGAGCGAGAGAGAGCGAGAGAGAGCGAGAGAGAGCGAGAGAGAGAGAGAGGGGCACAAGTACAAAGAGAGAAGGAGCGAGGGAAAATGAAACAGCATTTTCAATCAGGTGGAAGACAGGGGAGGACATCGATAAAAAAAAAAAAGAAAAAAAAAAAAGCTCTTGGTCTTCTGTGCCGGGCGGCGGGAGCTGGAAGTGGCAGATAAAAGAATATCATTGTTTGTTTACGGGCCGTGTTTATTGAACAGCGAGCCCTGGAGGCGCGGGGAGATGCGGGGCTGGATTAACGTAATGAGAGGCGATGACATTTCATCGCCTCATTAATGAGTTCCCTGATTCACTCTAATGGAGCTGGGCCGTCTCCTGGTGATACCTGATGATATGATAAAAAAATAAATAAATAACCCCCCCCCCCATGAGTTGGGCGAGTGAGTACGTCCGTACACACGGCTGTCTGTCAGGGGGGAGAGAGAGGGGGAGAGCGAGACGGGGTGGAGAGAGAGAGAGACAGATTGTTCAGAGAGCGTGGTGGTAATTGCATGGGCCTTCTCTGATGGAGACGGCTTCATTACAAACAGAGCCCGGGGGTTTTGAGACACAACTTGTGCGGATATCAATGTTGTCACGATTTCTGCTGACTAGAAAACTGTGTCTGTGCGTGTGTGTGTGTGTGTGTGTGTGTGTGTGTGTGTGCGTGCGTGCGTGCGTGTGTGCATGGTGCATGCGCACTATGTGCCATTATTGTGGTGGATAATGTGACGACAATTCACAAAAAAAAACAAACCACCAGAAAGGTACAATAGCACAGACACGAGATATTCAACCGGCATTTAAAAGAACCGCTTCAAACTCTGTGGAACTGACGCGGAACGTCGCCGTGTGCAGCAGCAGCATGCAGGCGCTGGGGGAACGCCGCGTGGTTCTGCACGTTCCGACGCCACCCCGGGCGCGTGTTTGAGAATTAGCGTGCGTAACATCTCACCTCGCGGCAGCACGTTCCAGGCGATGGTGTCTGTGATGGCGGTGAAGATCCAGTTCAGCTCCCCGAGGGGAGTGCGCCTGTCGTTGAGTCTGCCAGGGATCCTGGGACACGCACGACACACACACACACACACACACACACACACACACACACACACACACACACACACACACACACACACACACACACACACACACACACACACACACACACACACACACACGTATACACACACACACACACACACACGTATACACACACACACACACACACACACACACACACACACACACACACACATCACAGATGCTGCGTGTGAGATTCACCATGAGATGGGTCAACTCAGAGCACAGAGCAGCCAGCGTGGTGCTGCAGACGCCCTGCAGCCCAGAGCGGACAATATGGAGGGTTAAGATCTGCAGCCCAGAGCGGACAGTAGGGAGGGTTAAGATGGGCTCCCCAGAGCGGACAGTAGGGAGGGTTAAGATGGGCTCCCCAGAGCGGACAGTATGGAGGGTTAAGACGGGCTCCCCAGAGCGGACAGTAGGGAGGCTCCACAGTAGATGAGATCACACTGCAGGATTAGAGTGGTTGTTAATCATCCCTACAGAGAGACGGCGTTATGGGGGGTGGGGCGGTTCTAACGAGGCGCTGGAACACAACAAGAGAAGAGTGCTGAGGTGTGATGAGGACCTCATCACACCTCAGCACTCTGATTATTCTCCTCAGCTCAACGGGGCTGCGGCGGAGCGGGCGTAACAATAACGTTTTAACGCGGTTATGTTTCTGTTCGGGGCGGCGCGGCACCGGGTCGTTCGTCTCGCTCATCCTCGCGGTTCTGCAGGAAACGAAGCGGGTGCAGAGCCACGCCTCCAAAATAGAAGTAGCGGCAGTCGGCGCGGAAAACAGAGCAAACAATTGAAAATGTGTTGTCTTGTGCATCAGTCACCACCGACAGGAAGGAACGGGCTGCCTTTAGATTGTGTTAAATTACTACTAACGCTCTGTCCACCCGCTCTATCCACTGAGCTACTGCTAGAGTTCATTCCAGCCCAGACAATAGTTTGTACCGTGCCTCCACTCTACAGCAGCCCCGGGTCTTGAAGCTGTGCTCCCAGTCCCCAGGGCGTGGCGAGACTGTTTCCAGGAGGCTCTCTGCAAACCTCCGCATTAGTGTAAGAAACTCTGCTTATTATGACCGGTTGGGTTTCCTGGACTCGAGTTCTGGTGAGTGAAATATCGTTCTGGCAGCAGAGTGATCAAACAACATGGTGGGAACATCAGTTTGTCAGGCAGAATTGGGTACGGTTGGACAGTAATCACCTTGGCAAAACGGAGCAAATCACATTTGTCACAGCCGTCTGTCTGACTCCACAAATAAGCTCTGTGTGAAAAGGGGGCGCAGATGTGGGAAACTGTTTGGGGTTGTTGGAGCAGATTTGCATCTGCATTTGGAAAAACAATACAAAAAAATGAAATGAATGAAAAAGTTTTTTTCCCGGGACACAGCGCAGACCCGCCCAAGCATCTTCTTAGTGTGCTCGGAGTGCGCACCCAGACTGACCTTGGAACAGGCTGACGTTGCCAGGCAACCGGGCAAGCTCAGCACGACATTCTGAACAGTCCAAAAATTCCAAATATCGATGAAAGCTGCCTCTCACGGCTCTGGCGGTGGACCAGGGAGACGAGGGGGAAGTTTGTTGTTTCTGATGGAGACTCCAACCTGGGCGAGATCGATACCTTCTGACCGTGAGGGCCCATGAAGAACATCCACAACCGCAGCCAGGTTGTTTAACCAGACCCGGCTTCCTTGCACAACATCGCCCGCCTGCACCCGCACCCACCCACCGATTCACACTCGCACGCAGACCCTCGCACGCACACCCTCGTGCACACCGCCCGCCGGCTCACCCGCCGGCGAACTCTGCAGGGCTTCGGTGAACCCACAAGTCATTGTGCAAACGAGAGGGTGGCAGTGCATCAGACTGGCCATTACTCTAGCCGCGCATGGGGGTGACGCAGGGTGCTATGGGGCTGGTGTCACGCAAGCCCCCCCCCCCCCTCCTCCCCACCCGCCGTCTCCCAGCTACTCCCCGCTCACGTCACACGCATGACCAACATGCAGGCTCGTGATTGGCTAGACGTAGGACCGGAGAGATGAGGGCTGGGGCGACGACACGGCGATCCGTTAGATTTGAAAATAACACACTCCTAGGACACTCAGGTTATTTCACAGCGGTGTCGTGAGACACCTCACCGTGAAATGTTTCTTCTGAGCGTGCTGTCGTTGCTGCGTCTCTCTCCACAATGGCGGGGACCGAGGAGCCCTGGTCATAATAGCGATCTCGCCCGCCACAATAGTAACACTGGCTTAACGCAAACACGAAATGTAATGAAACGTACGTGCAGTGCGGCGCATGCATGTCGGGGAGCTTGCATCATCTCAAAGTGGAGAGGAGAAAGAGAATGCGAGTGCAGGGAAGAGAGCCTGTGTTTAATAATAGTGTGTGAGTGAATGTCATGGCTTTGATTTGTATGTGAAGACCTGCTGCTTCTCCACTCGGCCAGAATGTGTGTTGGTTGCATGTGGGAAGGTGTCTGCATTTGTTTCTTTGCCTGTGTGTGTGTGTGTGTGTGTGTGTGTGCGTGTGTGCGTGCGTGCGTGCGTGCGTGCGGCAGTTTTGAATTCTACTGTGTGTAGTTGTTGCAGTACCAGTGCAGTGAGCAAACAAACATTTGTGCATGATTGATTTTGAAACACCTTTGTTATGTGCACTCACTGAACATGTGGCAGATTTGTATGCTCAACGATATGATTATCATTAGGGATGCGAAAAATCATTTGTTATTGTGATTTATTGGTGGCCCAAGGGATCTGTTGGAATACACCACAAACACACCCAGTAGGCATTTCTCAAATACATATAAACAATCTAATCCAATCTTCCAGTGTGTTATCGTAGCCATAGTGATGAGCTAGTCTAGTTTCACATCAACAGATTACTAGGGCTATTTTGGGTTAACCTGCAAACTAGGAGAAAATTGAGGAACACGTTTTGTTCAACCACTGCTAAGCAAGTAAATTATTTTCAATATGACATTCTATGAATATTATCCTAATGTACTATTTAAATAAATTCATAAACCAATGTTCAAAATGTGTATGTAAAATTCAATTTGAAAAATATATTTCAAGTCCCCCAGACTGGCATAGGAGAAGTACCTTAAATCTAAATCATGTACCTCATACTGAGCAGGCCTAATATGCTGGGGAAATGTATTTCTGCCTGCACGCCTCACTCTGGTCCTGTCCTGTCCGCCTCCCTGCTGGGATCAGGATTATTCATGGCGGTTGGTTTGAGTTCATAATGGAGGTGCCTATACTGCGACAGGGTTGACTAGGAATGAGTCTGACAGAAAAGGTAACACCCAAGAGTCGACAAGGAAGCAGACATACGTGTAGTCAGACAAGCGCCAAGATAGCCTCGTGACGAGGGTGTTTGACTCCCAGCCGAAAGGTGACGGGTTCAAACCACAATGTCTGCAGTACGCCTGTAAAGTATACTGCAGGTATACCTGAGGACGGAGACCAACACCTAACTGCCCCTCAGCAGCATGCATCTAAATGAGATCACTGTGAATAGCCCTCTGCTGAGAGACTTGGTAGGATAACATACAGGCGTTATCGATCTGCACTCGCTCATTGGAAGACTGTTACCCAACTGCAGGGACAGCCCCCTCTACAGGGATGGAACTGAAGACATGCCGGGTGCCTTCTTTTGTGTGGCAGACGCAACCACAGTGACCTGTGGGCTGCCCATCCAGGGACGCCCCCGGTGGTGCGATCCCAACAGGTTTACTGCCCTGTAGTATCTCTGACATGCGGGGACACCGGGCACACAGGTGGGCACTGTGCAGCAACCCACCTTAAAGGGTAGCCATGTTTTAAACAGAGCTTTGAATGCCTGGTTTGTTGTTCAGGTCAAATCATCAGGCCTATAGACTACAGCGTCTGAAACTGCAGACTGCAGAGTTCAGGCGCGGGGAACAGTGTGAACAGCGTGCTCATGGGTCACTGCCTGAAGCGGCTGGTTCTTGGATGACGCTCTGCTGCAAAGTCAAGTCAAGCCACCGCAGGAGGCTCTCTGTCCGTCCACCCTGACATCCTGACAGGTCTGAATCCAACGGACGAGATACAGAGAGCACAACAGAGGGCAGAGAAGGTTTTTTTTCTTCATCATAAGACGAGAATGACGAAAGACGAGTGTCGGAGCAGCATTTAAAAAAAAAAAAGGCGGTTAAGAGACTGAACCCATAAATGCACAGCTAAAGCCCTTCTTGTGTAACTTTTACACACATAATTTTCCTCTCAAATGAATAATAATTATGGATGGATGTACGGCTGTAATTGCATTCGCTCCCCCAGCGAGAGACGGAAACCACTCTCCGAGATCCTGGGAGAAACTTTAAACATCCGATATGACATCCATATTGAGTGCAAATATCAATCTGGGACCGTGTGCCCTGCAGCGAGAGACGCTCCACACTCATCCAGCCGGCCCCGCCGCAGAACCAAGCACATGCATTAAATTACTCCAGTGGCAATCATGGAGAGGAGGAGACTAAAGCAGAGAATTAACCCCAGAGACAGGGAGGAGACAGAATGTGATGAGAAAGAGGCTGATAGATGGAAACAAGAGGGATGCACTGTCACTGGGGCTGCACATGAGGGGACAGGAGTGAGTGAGTGAGTGAGTGAGTGAGTGAGTGAGTGAGTGAGTGAGTGAGTGAGTGCGTGCGTGCGAGATGGATTGTGTGTGTGTGTGTGTGTGTGTGTGTGAGTGTGTGTGTCTGCGTGTGTGTGTGTGTGTGTGTGTGTGTGTGTGTGTGTCTGCGTGTGTATGTGTGTGTGTGTGTGTGTGTGGGGTGCGTGTGTGTGTGTGTGTGTGTGTGTGTATGTGTGTGTGTGTGTGCTTGCGTGTGCGTGACGGGACACTTACTTCTCGATGAGGTCTAGCGTTACACCTGGAACCAGCTTGGCACTCTTCTGCATACAGAACCTAGAGAGGCAGAGACACAGCAAGGCTTTAAATAAAGAAATCTAAATATCGCAGAAAACAAAGCACAGAGCGAAGTCAAGCGCGAGGGCGTGGTGATGCATGGAGGGCAGGGGCACCCACTGGGAGATACTGATGAAGCGAAAGGTGAAAAATGAACCCCACAGAGTAGCTGGCGCGTGTATTTCGGGGCGAGCGTCAAGGGAAGAGGGCCACATTTCTAAAAACAGAAAAAGTCTGCCATCGGCTATTTCGACGGTTTGCAGCGCGAGCCAAGAGCAGCTGTAGGCCCCCGCAGGGTCGAGGGCGTGCGGACTCAAGCCCGGTGCCAAGTGTAGAGCCCGCCACGCCGGGACCTCGGCACCAGAACTAAAGCCAACGAGCTGCTTCGGACACGTTTTATTCCTCGTCATGGTCCCACAACCGCCGGGTTAATTTGACGACGCAGGCTTATAACGACGGAGACAAAAAAATAAAAAAATAAACCACCAACATAATCCCCCCCGTCACCGCAGGCCTGTGAAAATGTGACTCATTTGCATACTGGCACAGTAACAAAAAAGGTGGAGGACCCCTGACGTAGCAGGCGGTAGGTCCCCTCTCCGTTTACAGATGACCTGCTCCACCTCTGAGCCCGGGGCCCACGGTAGAGGGGCCGGCAGAGGGGCCGACAGAGGGGCCTGCAGAGGGGCCGGCAGAGGGGCTGACAGAGGGGCTGGCAGAGGGGCTGACCGCAGAGGGGACGATAGAGGGGACGATAGAGGGGCCAACGGCAGTGGTGCCGACCACAGAGAGGCTGGCAGAGGGGCTAACCGCAGAAGGGACGATAGAGGGGCCGACCGCAGAAGGGACGATAGAGGGGCCGACCGCAGAGGGGACGACAGAGGGGACGACAGAGGGGCCGGTAGAGGGGCCGGCAGAGAGTGGCCGACGACAGAGGGGCCGGTAGAGGGGCCGGCAGAGAGTGGCCGACGACAGAGGGGCCGGCAGAGGGGCCTGCAGAGGGGCTGACCGCAGAGGGGACGATAGAGAGTGGCCGACGGCAGAGGGGCTGACAGAGGGGCCGGCAGAGGGGCCCTAAATGCATTTGTGGAGAATAACGGATTAAGCTCTGGCTATAAAAGCAGGGAACTTTTTTTTACACAAGTCTCATATTTTGTCTTGTTTATCTGACCCTGAAGTGACAGAATTAAAGCTGAATTATTCATGTTTCCCCCCTTTGCTTTTGCAAAAGGGAAGGCGTGTGGCATTTTTTCAAAAATTAAAGAATTAATAGGTTGCGTTTGCCGCAACCGTTCTTCTTTGTACTCAAATTTACTGGCAAACGTGAAAGAAACAAAAGGCACAGATGTGAGCTTCTTCCATTGACATTATGCTTTGAGTAGGAGTCCGGAAAACAATGTAACTCATCAACATAGCCCCCTTCTAAATGCCCACAGCACATTGCAATTACAATGGGGACACAAGACACACCATGGCAGAGCTGGCCACAACCCAAACTATTACGAATGCCTCGGCAATTCAACCAAAAGGCCTGAATCACTCATTTCCAAATGGCCCGGGTATAACATGGAATAAACAATGCAGGACACAAATAGTGCAGCTTCTAACGACTTACCAGCATTAAAAACACTATTTATGTTGTTGACTACACTGGATTGGGCAGGTAAGGGGAATTTCACTCCCTGCAAAACACATTGGGTTCAGATCCCAAAGTTACAGCCTACCTGTCAGACACAGTCTACTTATAGGACACAGTCTACCTTTAAAGACCCCAGGTATCTTAGAGGTAGACTGTGTCTTATAAGTAGACTGACTCTGGGTCTTACTTGATGTACCACCTCTGGATGTTTATTATGTCAAAGCGTTTACTCGTGGACTGTATTTGTGATCCGAGCTCAGTGTCTGTAGGTTAAATGTATTAATGTAAAGTTGATGAAGATGGTAGCTTGAGCAGAGACACGACAGGCGCTCTCATAGCATGGAGGGAGGAGAAGAACCATCTAATTCAAGGAGATGAGCACCAGAGAATTGGATGAGTAATAAACAGAATAAAAAACCAAAACGAGGCAGAACACGAAAAGAAAGACAATTTAGTGCTACGCACACACACACGTGTGTGGAACTACGTCTAACATTTATCTTCTTTGTGTCCAAGTAAGAACAAAGTGCACAGAAACTACAAACTCATATCTACCATAAGTAATAAACAAAAGGAAAAACAAGACAATTTAGTGCACACACACACACCATTTATCTTCCTCGTGGCCAAGTAAGAATAAAGTGCAGTGATACTATAAACTCATATCTACCATGACACGAACATGAACCTGTTACGGCCATTACCTTTAATGAACTGCAACTCAAAAGCTATTTAAAATGTTCGAGCCATGGCTGAACGAGAGGAAATCAATATCCAACCTGTCATTCTTTACCTGAGCATCTCTTAAAAACACAACCAGCTCTGCAGCGTGAGTGTCCACCTGGAGCCTGGACTTCTACCAAAGGGGAGCTCTCTCTCTCTCTCTCTCTCTCTCCCTCTCCCTCTCTCTCTCTCTCTCTGAGGATCTGAGAGATGTCACTAAACAGAACAGGATCATCAACCAGATGATGTAGGAGGACTCACTGGAGGGGATTAAGCGACACTGAGCCCACGCCTCGCCCTGGAAGCGGTGACACCGGACCAAACCTGGTTCACCCGGACCTGCAAGCAGCCGGTCCCGGAGCCTTTCTCACGGCTAACGAATGAGACGTTCTGTCTTTGTTCTGCAAAGCGTGGTGTTTGGTACTCGGGTGTTTTTTCTCTCCCTTTCTCGCTGCTTTACAACAGTTGCATCACATCCCCGCTAACCGGAGTTCGCTAGTTTCTTTTCTTCCTGTCTGTCAAGCCTCGTTCCCCGTGAAATCAGCCAACAAAAAAAACCCATCGCCAAATGACTGAATGAAAGAAACAAAGGGGACGTTTGAGGTGTTCCTCAACTCCCCTGACGCCCAGGCTTTGATCTGCAGCCTGGGCTCTGCCTGCACTGGAAGTCAGGGGAAATCCAAAGCACCAAAATGAGACGGCGAAGGGCGGAGACACACAGAGGGCGTATCACACTTACACCACATGAGATCTCACCCTGGAGGACTGAGCGCTGAAGACCATGATCGGCCTTCAGCGCAACGAAGGTGCGGGAAACATGGGAGGAAACAGAAGGAAACGCAGGAGGAAACGATGGAGGAAACGATGGAGGAAACGATGGAGGAAACGATGGAGGAAACGCAGGAGGAAACGATGGAGGAAACACGGCTTGGAAAGAGGGCTGGAGACACCAAACAGGCCAGAGATGATCTATAATAAAGCCCAAAGCCTCATCATGTCTTTACAGGAAGGACGCCAGGGCTACAGACACCGTGAGGTGGCGAGGTATGAAGGGAAGTAAAATAAAACAAAGTGGATCAGTGATGCGCAGCTGCAATTCTCTGAATTTCTCTTCTGGGATGAACAAATAACATCTCACCGACTCTGCGAAGGGCGTACAAAAAAAGGGCCGGCAGAATCAGACGGGGCGGACGCGGCCGGAGGAGCCTCCTCACTCCTGAAGCGCGGGAGGGAGGGGAGGCGCCTCTCCTTCTGCAGACATCACCTCTGTGAACCGGAGCTTTATCCGGCTTTATGCCGCTCCGACGCCGCTCTGAAGGAAGCCAGTTGAAGAGCAGCGGTGGCTTCACCTTCAGCGCTGACCCCCGTCTGGCTGCTGCCTCCCGTCTCCCCTGCGGCGGCATGATGCCGGACGCCCCGCTGGACGCCCCGCTGGGACACACGCGCGACAGGCACTGAACTCTGCGGCCAGCGGCTTTACAGGCCGCTGATGTAGCCGGGATTGATTTTGTGCGGACTTTTATGAGACCGCACCGTTTAAACTGCAGCCCGGTGTTGCAGAAATATGGTTTCTATGCCAACAGCCACTGGTGCTAATTAACATTAAACTCCCTACACCGTATTAAAAAAAATAGAGTTGTTTGACTTGACAACTTTCGTTTTTTGTTTTTTTTTCAATTTTTATTAGTCTTTGTCCAATGCCTTCTCTTGGGCCTGGTATGAAACCCCTCGCGGTAACAAGTATACTTCATCTGCATTCAAAACAGAAAAGCTTTATTTTACAGGATGATGCATCCCAATTAAAAACGCTGATTACAGTCTGCATAACCGCTGCGATCTCGGAACTCGTGACTTCTGTGGAGTATTACTCCCGATTATTCCAGATGTTAATTATCACTTGAGGCAAGAACAAAAAGCTTCCGTAGCGGCCGGTGCAAAGCCCGTGGAACCAGGCGGTGACTTGACCCTGCTCAGCCTCGCCCAGGGCTGTCCAATCAGGAAGGAGTTCTAATCACTTCCACCAGGAAGAGGGTTTACCGACCAGTCAACAACAATCCTCATGACGTTGTTAACAATGTTATTAATGTGATACTAAGGAATCATGTTATTTCAAGTATCACCAATAGTGTGTGTGTGTATAAATATAGTGTATATATATACGAGGGCATCGCTCTTATTTTGGTATTACTGATGTTATTCTTGCGTTCTCAGAAGGCTGAGTATATCTGGCCAACCCTTTGTGCAGCCAAACAGCATCCAGATGATGAGTCGGCCTGCGTGGGTCCTTTCAAGCTCGGGGCCGGCTGGTGGTGTAACCCTCGCACTTGGATCACCTCACCTGCACCGCGCCAATGTACTTCACGCTGCACGCACGCACGCACACGCACGAATGCATACACACACACACACACACACACACACACACACACACGCACACGCTACGCTCTGCTTCAGGTGGTTTGTGGGGAGTTTGGACCCGGGGAGCCGTGGAGAGGAGCGAGCTACTTCTGGGGTGTTCCGAGGTGAGCGGTGCTCCGCTCCCCCCAATCCGAGCGATGTCTGTGGAAAGTTAAGAAAACAGCAGCCGGGGCCGAGACGCCGGCGCCCAGCGGTTGCGTAACGCTCGTCTCCTCTGCAGCGCGCCCCTCGATCCGGAGGCAGGAGAACACGCAGCAGAGAGCGTTTCAAAGAGTGAGCACAGTGTACAAGCAGAATGCAACATCAAGATGGCGAGGAGGAAAGGCTGTGTACGGGTCTGCATGTGTTTGTAGACCGGGGGAGCGACAGGGGCGCACGGTGAAGGCATCTCCCTGAGGTTGCTGGCGTGGACCGACGGGCTGCTGCTGCTGCGCCACATGCCGTGGCGGTGATTGATAGTCAGCGGCTGCGGCTCCACCTCCGTGGACGGCGGGGATATGACAACAGATTAATTCACGGGTGCTTTTTAATGAGGCGGCGTGGTAACAAGGAGAGCCGGCTGAATGGGAATGAACGCGGGACGTGATCGCGTGGGCTCCGCGTGACGGCGCTCCGTGATTAAAAATGATGACGATGGCGTGAGCTCGGAATGCTGCGGAGACGGAGAGAGAAGCCCCCCGCGCCCGCATCTCCACCCACGAGAGGAGTTCTGCAGGAGGTTTCCAGCTCACTTCTCCAGCGGTCGTCACCGACATGAAGACATGCGCGTGTGTGTGTGTGTGTGACGCAACGCGTGCACACACTGCGCTACACACCACTACAGGGCCTGCTCCTATACAGAGAGGACACAAAGCTCTTATTTATATCTGTAGCAGGGGAAAATGGTGGAGGTATCGCGTCTCCCATTTCCGTCTGGCAAATTACAATGCAGTCTCCTCGCACTTTATCCCCCCCATCTTTCACCCGTAGCCAAGTTCAGCTCTTTAAAAATTGAACAAGGGCTCTGTGTCGTTATCTCCTTAATCCCTCTCCTTGCTTACTTCTCCCAATGCCCTCTCTGGTGCTCTCTCCGTCTCCCTCTCTCTGTCACATCCTTCCCCACCATCTCCATTTTCACACCAATGGCTCCTGTGCTTTGCCGCCCGTGGCGGCATCTGGGAAATCCCTTTAAGAGGGCAGAGCCTCAGTGATGATGTTCTGCCTGGTTGGGCAATGACAGGCACATTGTGGCCGTCTCCCTCTCCCTCTCTACTCTTTCTCACTCTCTGTGTTCCCTTGGAAGCACACACACACACACACACACACACACACACACACACACACACACACACACACACACACACACACACACACACACACACACACACACACACACACACACACACACACACACACACACACACCACGGATTCAAAGCCAAGTAAGCCAACATGTCAGTGGAAGTCTTGTCGGGTCCCCTTCACCCAATAAGCTGCTCCCCGGGGCGTCGGCTCCGCAGGCCTTGAAGACGCCACCGAGAGTCAAAAAGCAAAACAGAGGATGAAAACACGGAGAAAAGATGAATATTGATGAGCTTGCGTTGACGGATTGAAAGGTGGTTGTAGGAACGCCGTCTCCGTCGGCCCACTGGGAGAATCTCCTGCTCATTAACCAACAAAACACGACGGGAGAGACGACTGCCGGCAGTGTGATGTGTTATAAATACAATCTGCAGCTTTGCCTCCAACTTAAACAACATGCAAATTAAGATTTCATTGTGTGTGTGTGTGTGTTAATGTGTGGGGGGTTATGTAAGATTTAGATTTTTTTCCTTTTTCTTACAGAGTACAACAATAAAATGTGTGATGAGAACAGAGAGGGAGAGAGAAGAGAGGAGAGAGAGCGAGAGAGAGAGAGAGAGAGAGAGAGAGAGAGAGAGAGAGAGAGAGAGAGAGAGAGAAGAGAGGAGAGAGGGAAAGATAAAGAGAGGAGGGAGAGAGGGAGAGAGAGAGAAGAGATGGAGAGAGGGAGAGAGAAGAGATAGAGAGAGAAGAGAGGGGGAGAGAGGGAGAGGGAGAAGAGAGGGAGAGAGAGAGAAGAGATGGAGAGAGGGAGAGAGAGAAGAGATAGAGAGAGAGGAGAGGGAGAGGGAGAGAGGGAGAGGGAGAAGAGAGGGAGAGAGAGAAGAGAGGGAGAGGGAGAGAGGGAGAGGGAGAGGGAGAAGAGAGAGAGAAGAGAGAAGAGAGGGCGGGGAACACAGTAGGGGTGCTCACTGTTACACTCACATTCATTAATGCATTTATTGCTTTTTTTGATGAATGTCAACACAAATGCTTTTCAGCCAGGCAGAGGCTGCCAGGGGAAGTGCATTATTCAGAGCAGTCGCAACGCAGAGTCGCAGTCACTAACAACAACTCAACTCCTGCCACGCCCCAAACATAACGGTCAACATCTGCTCCGGGAAACCTACAGGATTCCCTAAACATCTGGCCAACAGAACTCAATCAGCGCCAAACTCTGCAGCGGTTTTTCTGTTGAACTTGAGAAGATGAATGTGGTCTACATAAAGGACGATGGGTAAGAGGGGTCATCAATATTAATGGGACAACCCCTCATTATTCTGAAGGTCACTGCGGGGCATGAGGGGCTGAAGAAGAAGTCAACTCTTTAACGTTTGTGGCAGACGTTTGCGCCCTGGAAAAAAAACATTCTAAAGGGAAGACTGTCTTACTCCCAAGTTCAAACAGTGCCATCACTCAGACTTGGCTGAAGTAATGCTCACCCTTATGTGACTGCTCCTGTCATACTGATGCTCTGGATACTGTGTGCACATATTTAGCGTATTCATTTTTTTTTTACTCTTTTGCATATCTTCTTACAAGGTCAAATACATCAACAAACACACACACACACACACACACACGCACGCATGCATGCACACCTTTCCACCTTCTCACAGAACTACTAGCTTGGCCAACTGTAAAGGGAAACACAAAGATATCGAATGTGTCCCTTATTCTGTGGGTTTGTAGACAAACTATAATCTCGTTGTGTTGTTGCTCGCAGTCGTTTTGCATAAGCAACTATTGGGAACACATTGTGAATCTTTAGAAAGCAATCAAAAGTGTATTCCCCTCATGTGCACAAGAGCTAGGCTACTGTAACTCTGTCAAAGGAACCCAAATGCTAACCCAGCAAACTCTGCATCTGAACGCACGATAATGAAGTTGGAATTAAACACTCCCAAATGAATCTGGGTAAGAAAGGCAAACACCAATTACAAATAGCTCAGTATTAGGGATCGACCGATATGGATTTTTTAGGGCCGATGCCGATACCGATTTTTTTTTCATCAGCCTTAGCCGATGACCGATACGAGCTGCCGATTTTCTTGAGCCGATATTTGGAGCCGATACTGCTTTTGCTCCCTCAATTAACATCATAAAAATGATACAATGATGATAACAAATGTTACAAGTCTCAATTTGGGGGAGGGGCAATGCATGGTCTGCACGTGGACTGCAGTGTGCCTGTGGACGCCGTTCAGTACTGTCTACATTAACCCGGGTAAAAGAAACGCATAAATATTTATCCGTTTAGCCCTTCCGTCCACATTAGAACGGAGAATTCCGACGCTGAAAACGATGCTTTTCAGAAACGGTCACTGAGTTGGATGAATGTGAAAACTCCGGGTTCGCGTTGTAGTGTGATCAGGGTAGACGGAGGCTTTTAGAAACGATGACGTTCGGTTGCCATGACAATGCCGCAAGCTTGCGCTCGAGACTGAGACGATCATCTTAACAAACATGGCAGGTGAAATGGAAAGGATGATCTATCTGAGCAATGTACTTGTGTATCTTCAGTTACAACTCGGCATACGATGTAAAACTTATTCGTTACTCCAACGCAGAAGGCGAGCGCTGTACTTGTTATGCTTAAGCGAGAGTCGCATGTATTAACGCTATCAGCTGATCGCGCGCCTGTAATCTAAACAGAGAGGCGTGACGGGAGTCGCGTAACCATGACAATCATTGTTTATCAAAATCATTTCAGTGTGGAACGTGGATGCAAAACATTCCGTAAACGATATGAAAACAATAGTGTGGACGGAGATCGATTTCATTGCGAATGTGCGTTTTTATATTTACCCGGGTTAATGTAGATGGGGCATAAGTCATGCCAGAAAAAACTATCGGTGAACGCACCCACGAATCGGCCGATGCCGATACACGTAAAAAACGCAAATATCGGCCGATAATATCGGCCGGCCGATGTATCGGTCTATCACTACTCAGTATAACAATAACAATATAGTAATTGAAAAAATATGAAATATATGAAATAGATATGAAATATATGAAATAGATATGAAATATATGAAAAATTATAACTGATTTCACTAGATCCATTACAACCCCATTCTAACTGCAGCACCTATGCATTACATGTGAATCAGAGTGTGGAACCCTTCATCTTTACCGCCTTCTGTATGTGTTCTGATATCAGGACATAAGGAGATTGACACAGCTCGAGGCTGTAATACACACATGCTCAGTGAGTTGCATGCGAGTGACGCAACGTTTATGTCCTCTCATTTAAGTATCGAGTCAAACACTGTGTAGTAAAATGTACCCACCGTGATATACTGGATCACTGCATGGGCCACACCTTCCAAATGGACTCATTAGCTATCCCCATCTTTTGCCTGATTCCTGCATTATTGCCATTTCAATGGGTTTTATAGTTACTGCTGCGCTGGGGAAAGATAATTTCACTCAGAGAATCTCATATTCCCTGGCTTTTCTCCCACCTCAAATGTGTTTCTGTATCTCCCACAATATAACCCACAGAATGTGAGGGCCCTTTGAATACTCTCTACGTCTCGACCGGCCCCGGGGCCTGGCCCGCTGACATCGACACGACTGAGAGGGAGAGGTGTTTCGTTTACCATCGCAGGGCGATCTTGATGGGCGTGGTGAGGCAGGAGGTGAAGAGGTCAGCTGGGAGGTCAGGGTTCATGGGCAGCAGCTCGCTGGCCTCGCAGGCCGCCAGCTGGATGCAGTTCTTCATGGAGGGTGGCAGGGGCATCTGGGCCAGTGGGTGGTTGGGGTTGATGGCTGCCACCTGGACACACACACACACACACACAGCACACAGCTTTCCATCATCCGTCGTGTGTAGGATCACGTTGTGTTGAAAGAATGGACATGTACTCAAGTCTGTACCTCATGGCCTACATGTGCTGCAGAGACTTGAGCCGTGCATCATGTTTTCAATGAGCAGTACAATGTTTCTGAGACGGCGAAAATATAAAAGTTGGATACAAAACTGGAGGCTAACCAATCGGGGGACGAGAGGAGCTGACGTTTGGAACACAAGACTATCTCGCTGGTTTACAGATTCCCAGTATTGTACGAAGCTTGACAGGATTGCACCGATTGGAACCGGGCGATTATCGCCTGACACGATGGTGCTGCTAATTGCCTGCCATGCCGGTGGTTGTACAGAAAACCCACCAGGGCTCAACACACCGCGAGCAGCGCAACCTCCGGGCCGAATCGAATGCGATGGAATTGGGTGAGTATAATCTAATGTCACCCACGCCATTCTATCTGCTTCGTTGTTACACTTACTTACACTTTTTTGTAGCCGCGGCAATACAGTTTGGAAGTTGCCTCACCTCAAATCTCTTTTGCCTCCATGAACAATGGCAGAGCCACAGTGCATTCAATGCTTTTGACACAGGACGTCTTTGCTGAAAAAGATTTGAAATGGACAAAAGATTCTTCCCTGAGACGGTCGCTTTGAACTGGGACTATCTCAGGTGAACTGACCGGAAGAAAATGAGCCGCGTCTTGAAGGAACTACTCTATGAGTGGGAAGACATCGACCTGGCGCTGGAAGAAGTTGGAGAAGGGAGACAATATTGTGGAGACCGAAAAAAAAAGTGTCCTTCTGTTGCATAAGACCAAAGCAAATATTAAAATACACTGCATCAGACAGAGTGGAGCAGCGATGGTGTGCTGTGTCTCTGAAACAATAGGCACAGTCTCTGCTCTGCTCAGAACCTTCGCTCTGTGCGTTTGAACAGACTATTCTTTTCCACAGACGGTACAAAGTTA
>JAXIVH010000001.1:19139842-19172342 GCA_036785325.1 Urophycis tenuis
AATTATGTAACGTGTGTGTGTGGCCATGCGCATTTCCTGGACTGACTGACTCTGTGTGTGTGTGTGTGTGTGTGTGTGTGTGTGTGTGTGTGTGTGTGTGTGTGTGTGTGTGTGTGTGTGTGTGTGAGAGAGAGAAAGAGAGAGAGAGAGAGAGAGAGAGAGAGAGAGAGAGAGAGAGAGAGAGAGAGAGAGAGAAAGGAGAATTGAAGTCCTGTCGACACACACGTGACACGGCTGTGAGTGTCAGAGTGCGTTTGTGTGTGCATGCGTGTGCGTGTCTTACCTCGAGCTCCTGTTCCCTCTGCAAGGCAAACTGTTTGAAGGACTTGACGATGATGCCTGCATTGGAGCAGTCGTACACAAATATGGAGGGACTGCCCATCCACGTCTGCAGGTCATAGATGGACAGCGGGATGTACTGGGTGTAGTTCTACAGTCAGACAGGAAGCACAGCCAGATAAGGACGTTTCAGCATTTGAAAAAAAAGACATTGTTAAGAGTTAAAAGGATGGAGGAGAACAAAAGCAAAAGGCACAAATAGCAGAATAGAGCGATAGCGGGGAGAAAGACTAAAAGGCAAACATTGAGAGAGCAACACGGAGAGAATGTGAAGGCGCGTAGGAAGGGGCCACGGAGCAGGGCTATCCCCCGTCCTCAGCTCCAACATTTCGCCCTTTAATTCAAGGCTGTGCAGGCAGCGAGCCGCGTCTCCTCTTTACAGCGGACACCCTGCCACACACGCCCACGCTCCGGTCGCCCCGGCCCACAGCGAACATTCCTTAAACACACTGGAGCTGGGGCTGCAGCAGCCTCCTTTTATAGCACCCATCAATATGGGGCATAAAAAAGATGGAGAAAGGCACAAAATGAAACAACATGAAAGATGCGGTGCGTGCGTGCATGCGCGTGATTGTGTGTGTCTCTATGTGTGTGTGTGTGTGTGTGTGTGCGTGCGCGTGATTGTGTGTGTGTGTGTGTGTGCGTGCGCGTGATTGTGTGTGTGTGTGTGTGTGTGTGTGTGTGTGTGTGTGTGTGTGTGTGTGTGTGTGTGTGTGTGTGTGTGTGTGTGTGCGCGCGCGTGTGTTGCATCATCATATTGAGGGGGTTCTTGCTCCAATTGCCAGCCGGTTTTGACTTGAGCTATGCAACACATTTACTGGGCGATTGGGCCTTTCTGTAGTTCAGCAGCAGGGCTACCACTGCTTTGATCTGCTAAGAAAGGCAACAACAGGGGATTTATACACTTCACATTTGGTAATCAAAAGAAAGCATCGCCAGGGCATGTTTCTCCACGTGGGATTAAAGTGTGAAGGGTTTTTTTATTTTTATTTTTTATTTTTTTGCGCAATTGGATGGAAACCCAGAAGTAATTTAGTCCCATTTAACGGCCTGCCTCTACCAGTCCCTGTGGTGGTTATTTTAATGGCGGTGGGCTTGTAATCCCTCAGATACAACCCACAAGTGTGTGCGTAGCCGCCAGGCCATAAGAACAGTGTGTTTGCATGGACACATTTCTTAACACGGGGATGAATCAGGATGATCCCGAGACAACGTTCACGGGCTTGAGACGCGATATGCTAACGAGGGCACGCCGTGAAGGGACTTGAGGTGCAGCCCGGCGACGGCTAGATGTGGGAGGGCTTAACTAGACACACACCGCCAGGGTTTAACTGAATATAAAACCAAAACCCCCACCACATCAAACATTCAATAAAGGCTCGGGAGGCCATCGGTGCACTGCTGGATGGAGCCGCTGAAGTGCTCCTCTGTCCTCGTTAACCCTTGTGATGCCTCCTGCTCGTTAAGGCCCCTCTGATGTCGCACAGCTCTCGTGACGCAGTGGGTTTCAGACGGCCACATAACATGTCCGTTTGGGCCACACACAGGTCTGAATGTGTTTTAGCAGACGCTTTTGTCCAAAGTGACTTATAATCAGGACATGTGTTGTGGGGTTTGACAAGTGGACAGTTGGAGGTGGGGATCGAACCGCCGACCCTCCGGTTAGCGGTTGACCCGCTGTACCCACTGAGCTATGCCGCCGATGAGGATGATAATGAATATCATCATTAAATAAGAATGCCATCCTCTCTGTACAAGATGGTGGTTTTGGATCCAGCAGTGCTGTGTTCCAGCTGAACATCGGGGGGGGGGGCGCAGAGCGTTGGCAGGAAACCAACACCTGAAAGGGGCGGAGCAGCACCTTGTTCCCCGTTTCATCACAGAGATGTTCTACCAAAGGGAGATTCATTTGTGCGCGTGGATAAAGCTTTCAGAGGGGGAATCATGCCTCTTTCTGCAGCAGCCCCCCGGTTTACACGGCGTTGATTTTAAAACCTTTACAGACACTTTTCTTTCGTACAGTTCACGAGGGTTGACCGAGTTTGCTGAACTACACCAATTACTCGCTTTACAGATGTAAATATCAAGCGGCACAGAGTGACGCGCTACGTTCACTCAGATGGGAGCTCGTCTGCCATCATCGAGTTGAGATTATTCGTTGAAAGCCTGATTTGCGAGACTGCGTCAGATCTAAATGAAGCGGCCCGGTCTGCGCTCAGTGCTGAACATGTTGTGTTCCTTTATTGTTCAGCTGTGCTGCCTACCTGCCACACACCGCAGCATATGTCTTTATGATGACAGCTTTAGTGCAATAACTACCGAATCGTGGCGACTGTGTATGTGTGTGTGTGTACGTGTGTGTGTGTGTGTGTGTGTATGTGTACATGCGCGTGTACGTGTGCGTGCATGTATGTATGTGTGTGTACGTGTGTGTGTCTGTACATGCGTGTGTATGTGAGTGTGTGTGTGTACACACGTAAAATCCACATAAAATCCGACATGCTACATCTTTGTGTATGCTATTACACATATTAGTGAATGCCTGGATGTATGTACATTTATGTATATTTCTATATTTCTTTATATATATTTTTTGTATATTGTTTACATAAGTTTATATTATATATTTATATATTCTAACACTCTACTATACGTAGAATGTCTGTCTCTTCTTTTTTTTCCCTGGAATATTGTGAGTAATACAATTTCCCTCAGGGATCATTAAAGTATGTCTGTCTGTCTGACTGTCTGTCTGTGTACATGGGTGCGTATGAATGTGTGTGTGTGAGTGTGTGTGTGTTTGTGTTTGTACATGCATGTGTATGTGTGTGTGTGTGTGTGTGTGTGTGTGTGTGTGTGTGTGTGTGTGTGTGTGTGTGTGTGTGTGTACATGGATGTGTACACGTGTCTGTGTGTGTGCGTGTACATGCGTGCGTACGAATGCGTGTGTGTGTGTGCGTGTTTGTATATGCATGTGTTCGTGTGAATGTGCATGCATGTGTGCGTGCGTGCGTGTATATGCGTGTGTATGTGTGTGTGTGTACGTGTGTGTGTGTGTGTACGTGTGTACGTGTGTGCGTGCGTGCGTGGGTGCGTGTGTGTGTGTGTGCGTGTGTATGTGCGTGTGTACGTGTGTGTACGTGTATGTGTGTACGTGTGTGCGTGCGAGGGTGCGTGTGTGTGTATGTGTGTGCGTGTCACCTTGTTGAAGACCCAGATCTCCCCGTTGACGGTGGGCCGGGGCACCCCGTGGCCGTTGTAGTGGAACAGGACCCGCTCCTCCTTGGCGTTCCTCCTCAGGGAGGTGCAGAGCTTCTTCACCTCGTCCACCGTGGGGTCCAGGCTCTGTTTGTACCGCGCCTGGACAGAGGAGAGGGACCCGGGGGGGGTACAGGTTAGACCTCGAGGGGGGAGCCAGAGGCCGCAGGGGGGAGGGGGGGAGACGGAGGCAGCAAGGGGGGGGAGCAGGAGCGTGGGAGGGAGGGAGTGGGGGCATGTGTACCAAGAGGGAGGAAGCGTCTTCTGGGTGTCCCGCCGTTGATCAAAGCTCTTGCATCGACGCCTGATATTTGCGTAATGCGCATAATATTCCACGTGAATAATGTATGTCCACGCTGTTGTGTAATCCTAAAAGTTGTGCGTTTTTCTTGATTCAAGTGGTGTGCAAACACTTTGCTTCTAGACGGGCCGAATATTAGAAGTTGCGAGGAAAACAAAGGCAGAACCCTGAGGTTGTTCATTTAACCTGGTTCTTTTTCTTCCGGAGTACAAATATTAGGACAGCAGCAGTTCATCGCAACTTGTTGAGTGTCTGAATGTCTTCAGCGCAGCAACAGTAATGTATTTCATCTCCACCTCTGCTGAATATGCGTGGGAACATCTGAACCCTTGCCCAAACTGGGGCACGAAAAAAAAATCCCACTGCCACTGAGCCCAGGTTCGAACCTCTGGTATGAGATGATTAGTTTACATCACACAGTGTCACAGTGTTCATCTTTTTTTTTATATCAGATGCCAAATTAGGGACACTAGTAAAAGCAGACAATGTTTGGAAATCAAGCACGAAAATGGCTGTTGCTCCAACGAGCAGCAGATTCAGTGTATCCAATAAACCGCGTTGTGAACGCTGTGAGTGTCGCTAATGTACGGCTTTGTACATGTTAGTGTAGCGGGTGACTTACGTATGCGGTTGTGTTTATGCTAGCCAACGTGTGTAAATATGTTTTTCAGTTTGACATTAAAGCCATCTAAAAAGCAGATATGACACACGAGTATTACTATATATTAGTAAAATAACACAAAACTAAAACATATTGTGATGTTATTTGGTGTTGCATAAACTTAGTATTACTGTCCAGAAACTTTAGGTAAACAACAGAACAAAGAAGACCACATGGCGTGTCGGCCATCTTGTTCACTTCGGTGCAGCGTTGGATCGTGGTTGTGAAGAATGCCCGTTTGTTTTTTCAACTAGTTATGCAACACAAAGGGACCCCAGCGAGATGTGTGAGTCATTATCACACTCACCAGGGCACATCGGTGTTACATAACCAGCAGGCCTTTCCCTTCATCAGCTCCCCTCCTGTCCACTGTCGTCCTGACTCAGTCACTTCACTCAACTTCAATCAAAAGTATACACACATTGACTTGGACTGCAGGAAGAAAAAAAACTGAAGCAATCTGATCATTTGTGCATTACATGGAAAGACATGCCTGATTTTAATGAATGGAAAAAAAGAAAAAGAAAAAATATCTTGCACTATTTCGTAATAAAAAAAAACAAAATTTTTAATCACCCTTGGAATGGCTTCAGACAAATAGGCAGAACATTCTTTGCTTCTTGACATTATTTTCTCATGCCATTGTTAGCCTTTCCTCGCCTTTAAAGAACACACAGTGGGTTGAAGCCAGCGAGCGCACACAGTGAGGACCTCTCCCAGTACACAGTGAGGACCTCTCCCAGTACAGTGAGGACCTCTCCCAGCACAGTGAGGACCTCTCCCAGCACAGTGAGGACCTCTCCCAGCACACAGTGAGGACCTCTCCCAGCACACAGTGAGGACCTCTCCCAGCACACAGTGAGGACCTCTCCCAGCACAGTGAGGACCTCTCCCAGCACAGTGAGGACCTCTCCCAGCACAGTGAGGACCTCTCCCAGCACAGTGAGGACCTCTCCCAGTACACAGTGAGGACCTCTCCCAGCACAGTGAGGACCTCTCCCAGTAAAGTGAGGACCTCTCCCAGCACAGTGAGGACCTCTCCCAGTACACAGTGAGGACCTCTCCCAGTACAGTGAGGACCTCTCCCAACACAGTGAGGACCTCTCCCAGTACACAGTGAGGACCTCTCCCAGCACACAGTGAGGACCTCTCCCAGTACACAGTGAGGACCTCTCCCAGTACAGTGAGGACCTCTCCCAGTACACAGTGAGGACCTCTCCCAACACAGTGAGGACCTCTCCCAGTACAGTGAGGACCTCTCCCAGCACAGTGAGGACCTCTCCCAGCACACAGTGAGGACCTCTCCCAGCACACAGTGAGGACCTCTCCCAGCACAGTGAGGACCTCTCCCAGCACAGTGAGGACCTCTCCCAGCACACAGTGAGGACCTCTCCCAGTACAGTGAGGACCTCTCCCAGTACACAGTGAGGACCTCTCCCAGTACACAGTGAGGACCTCTCCCAGCACATAGTGAGGACCTCTCCCAGCACAGTGAGGACCTCTCCCAGTACAGTGAGGACCTCTCCCAGCACACAGTGAGGACCTCTCCCAGCACAGTGAGGACCTCTCCAAGTACACAGTGAGGACCTCTCCCAGTACACAGTGAGGACCTCTCCCAGCACAGTGAGGACCTCTCCCAGTACAGTGAGGACCTCTCCCAGCACAGTGAGGACCTCTTCCAGCACACAGTGAGGACCTCTCCCAGCACAGTGAGGACCTCTCCCATCACACAGTGAGGACCTCTCCCAGTACACAGTGAGGACCTCTCCCAACACACAGTGAGGACCTCTCCCAGTACAGTGAGGACCGCTCCCAGTACAGTGAGGACCTCTCCCAGCACAGTGAGGACCTCTCCCAGCACACAGTGAGGACCTCTCCCAGCAAAGTGAGGACCTCTCCCAGTACACAGTGAGGACCTCTCCCAGCACAGTGAGGACCTCTCCCAGCACAGTGAGGACCTCTCCCAGTACACAGTGAGGACCTCTCCCAGCACACAGTGAGGACCTCTCCCAGTACACAGTGAGGACCTCTCCCAGCACAGTGAGGACCTCTCCCAGTACAGTGAGGACCTCTCCCAGTACACAGTGAGGACCTCTCCCAGTACACAGTGAGGACCTCTCCCAGTACAGTGAGGACCTCTCCCAGTACACAGTGAGGACCTCTCCCAGTACACAGTGAGGACCTCTCCCAGCACACAGTGAGGACCTCTCCCAGCACACAGTGAGGACCTCTCCCAGTACACAGTGAGGACCTCTCCCAGCACAGTGAGGACCTCTCCCAGTACAGTGAGGACCTCTCCCAGCACAGTGAGGACCTCTCCCAGTACACAGTGAGGACCTCTCCCAGTACAGTGAGGACCTCTCCCAGTACAGTGAGGACCTCTCCCAGCACAGTGAGGACCTCTCCCAGCACAGTGAGGACCTCTCCCAGCACACAGTGAGGACCTCTCCCAGTACAGTGAGAACCTCTCCCAGTACAGTGAGGACCTCTCCCAGTACAGTGAGGACCTCTCCCAGTACAGTGAGGACCTCTCCCAGCACAGTGAGGACCTCTCCCAGTACACAGTGAGGACCTCTCCCAGTACAGTGAGGACCTCTCCCAGTACAGTGAGGACCTCTCCCAGTACACAGTGAGGACCTCTCCCAGTACACAGTGAGGACCTCTCCCAGCACACAGTGAGGACCTCTCCCAGCACACAGTGAGGACCTCTCCCAGCACAGTGAGGACCTCTCCCAGCACAGTGAGGACCTCTCCCAGCACAGTGAGGACCTCTCCCAACACACAGTGAGGACCTCTCCCAGCACACAGGCCCTGCCCTGCGCTGCTGGAGTTAAACAGAGATCTGGCCCAGGAGCTCCTGGCTCATTCAATTAGGCTGTAATCAGACGGGGCGTCTCAACATCACGCTGGGGGCACCCGTCTGAGGTCCGTGTGTGTGTGTGTGTGTGTGTGTGTGTGTGTGTGTGTGTGTGTGTTCGGTGTGTGTGTGTGTGAGTGAGAGAGAGAAGGGTGAAATCTGAGGCCAACACTATATTGGGAAAGTAGGGCGCCACACAGGTGTGTGTGTGTGTGTGTGTGTGTATGCGCGCGTGTGTGTGTGTGTGTGTGGGCGTGTGTGTGTGTGCGTGCACGTGCGCGAGTTGAAATGAGTTGAAAGAAAGGAAGGAGAAAAAGGGAAAAGGATAAAGAGACAAAGAGCTTAAGAAAGAGCGAGACAGGGATAACACAGCCGCAGATCCTGTAAATGTCAGCCGAGTGATTGAATAATCTAATAATCTAATACGGTCAAAGGAGAGACAGGCTGGGGATGCATTCAGACACAACTCCCGAGCTATGCACACCGTGGCCTGAAGGGGGAGACAAAGTACCCTCTGCATGCAGGGAAAATGTACCAATTACCTGCTCTACAGCACTTCCACTTTATCCATCCCATTACATCCATCAGGCTTCAAAGCCAGGGGAAAACAAGCTGTTTATAGCATTGCGCTCCGCGCCGGCTGTTACAATTCATCAAGATGTCAAGTCCAGACAGCGTGACCTTTTTCAGATACTCTGTGCATCCAGGACACCACTAGAGCGACGCAGTAGAGAGCAGTGGAGGGAATCCCTTTAGGTCGCTACACAACACACGGAGCACAGCAGGGGGCCTAATGCACGGGGGACACCAGAACGCTGCCAACATTTCCATGTCTGTCAAAATGTTTTGTGGAAAGAGGGATTTCTGTTATTAGCGATTCTGCAGGCCTTCAAGGCCAAAAGCAGAACAATGCAGGACACATTCATTTAGATTGTTACAGTGGAAAACATGGAGGAAGTGTGTAATATGTTGTATTTATTTGAAGCTCAGTTTTGAGTCATCGTTCCAAAGCTGGATATGAGCGAGACAACTTTTTACGTCGAAATAATACTCGACAAAAAGTGAATGAAGGCTGCCGTCATGAGTTCAAAGCCCAACCACTGCTGTGTTTCCACACTGACCCATCATGGAGGAGGAGTCTTCTGGGCAAGAACAACAGCTTTACCCCGACAAAGCTCCTCCAGAAGACAGTGTCTTCACTGATCTGAACAATGACCCCCCAGTGACCAGTCGGGAAATGTCAGTAAAAGCATACGTAGGCCTGAAACCTCCCGGAGGCCATCTCCTGTCTAAAGGTCAACAGTGAGGGGAAATGTCACGCTTGGACAACTACGAAGCCAGAAAGGTGTGCGGAGATTGACAGAATGTCAATATATTTATTTTTTTAACAAGTTTGAACAGAGCCCAGACAAATATTTTTGCGCACATACCGAGTTGAAAAACAAGCATGGACATGATTATGAAGAACACAAAAGCCACAAATATTTGGTCACTACATTACATTTCTTATTTAGATTATTGCATCAACCACAACAAATGTAAAAGGTATTCATTAATACCAAGATGAATTATTGATTCTGAATACCAAAATAAACAGAGAATTTGCAGAGGACTTAGACTAGTCCTATTATACATTATAATCCATCTTTAATTCATGTGAGCATTTACATTTATTGATTTCAATAATTATTTATAAGTCACGTTTTGAATTTCCAGTATTTATTAATGATTCAGACATTTGTCCTGAAATAAACATTCCAATGCCATCTTTCATAACACACAGCTTGTCCCGCACATTTCATTCCCATGTTTACCTCATAACCATGGCGGGCTGTGCGTCCCCATTGCAACCAGCTGCACCCAAAGTGACCAGCAACTGTACAGAAAGACTGGGAGACACGCACACCAAACGAGCATCTCGGAAAGACAAAAAAACAGCAATATTAATGGTGTTTTTGCTGCAAGGGACGTGTTCACTTTGACAGCAGTGACAGCTAACTGTCCCACCGGCAGCCAACACAGCCCCATGTTAAGACACAGCATTCTAATAAGACCATGACCGCTGACAGATGGAAGACAGCGGCAAACAGGAAGTGGGGCCTGTTAGACAGAAACCACTGAGACACAGGGATGGGGATTTCTCATCGACGTGAAAGCATATCGGGTTTGTTTTTGCGTGATTGAGTCACAAAGTCTGCGCCGGCCGCGCCTTGTGGCAACACATCCACATCCCGGTGTTGACGAGCCCCGTGGGTCGCGCTGCTGAGCGCCCGGGCTGCTACGGAATAATGACCCCTGCAACGCGGACACACGCCGCGCAGGTTCAGCGCAGCGCTACCGGCTTCTGTGACGATGGGGGGGGGGGGGGGGGCGTCGCTGCGGCAACGACGCCACTCGTCCGTCTTTTACGCGAAGACGAGCGGGATCATCCGTCACCCTCGCACGCACCTTGAGTAGGAAGAGAAATTACCAGCGTCTGGGTCACTTCCTGCATACAGCGACCCGTCACGCGCACGCAAACTCCCGCACGGGATTCTGGCGACTGGGGTGGGTGGTGGTGGTGGTGGTGGGGGGGGGACTCGTCGTTAGGGTTGAGACTACTTAACCTCCGCAAGAGATCTGATTTCCATCAGGGGAATTTGAAAAGGCCAATACAGATTCCGTGGCAGATTATAATGCCAACTTGTTACAAAAATAAATAAATAAGATGCATAGCACGCCGCACGCACGCATTACGCAGGGGGGCTCATGACGCGCCAACACTCACGCCAGAGGTTGTGAACGACACGGACGTGACGTCAATGGCAGCCGGAGAAGTACAACAAAGGCAAACAAAGGCTCTTTGGCTCGGGGTACCAGGGAGGTGATGGAGCGGTGAGGGGGAACAGCTCGTGAGAAGGTGACATTTAAGTGACTTTTTTAAAAATAATATATTTATATACACACACACACACACATACATATATATTATGCAATTTCCATCAGGGGTCATTAAGTCATTTCTATCTGTACACCTAGACACCGAGCCACAACCAGAGTCCTCGTCACAACCTCCGGTTAAAAAGCGCCACTTTCCAACAATTAGTTCCGATCCAAACAACTGATCCGAAACCCCGGAGACAGACAGAGGGAACGGCCGGGGCGTGGCCCCCCCTGAACCGCCCCTCGGCGGCGGCTGGTTGAAGCGCACTACTTCATCCAACACGACAAGAGTGTTCAGCAAACAGTCGAGTTCAGGTGGTACGGAGGCCAACAATAAGTCTCCCTTGTTTCAAGCAGGCGAGGTGCGCCCGGGGAGTGAATGCGGTGCAGGCAGCTGATATATTACCTGAGGGAAAAATAGCATTAGTGACACTGTGAGGCATAGTGGTGCAGCCATTAAAGTCCATCCATCCAACTACGGGTCTCCATTGAAGTCTCTGTGCCATTAATGAATCACAGTGGACTCCACAGGCACATAACTTGGCCCAAAAGGATAAGAACATGGTTTGTTGTAATACATATATATATAAAAATATTAATAATTAGGAGACCATTTTAATCCTCCCACTGGAATACGTTCTCTGTGGTTCTCGTATTAAAATGCTCAGTGCACGGTTCTTGCTGTGTTTCCTTCTCGGGGTGCAGCTTTGTGGTGTTCTAGTAACATGAGATGGTGAATGGAGACGCCGAAACAATCAATGGCATCCTCCTCTCCTGCGAACCGCAGCAGAAGCCACACTTCCTGGCTTCGTCATCATCATCATCATCACCGACGGATGTTTGGAATGTTTAGCGTCTCTGTTTGTTGACGCTGGCGGTCTGTTGGGAAGCTATCATCCCCGGTAATCTCTGAGAGGCTCCTGTGTGTGTGTGTGTGTGTGTGTGTCTGTGTCTGTGTCTGTGTGTCTCTGTGTGTGTGTCTGTGTGTGTGTGTCTGTGTGTGTGTGTGTGCGTGTGTGTGTGTGCGTGTGTGTGTGTGTGTCTGTGTGCGTGTGTGTGTGTGTGTCTGTGTGTGTGTGTGTGTGTGCGTGTCTGTCTGTCTGTGTGTGCGTGTCTGTGTGTCTATGTGTGTGTGTGTGTGTGTGTGCGTGTGCGTGTGTGCGTGTGCGTGTGTGCGTGTGTGCGTGTGTGATAGCGGAGGGACGAGGAGATCTCTGAAGCACTGGACCAGTTTAAAAACTGACACGAGGCTCTTCCAGGTGGAGCCGGGTGTGACCGTGTGTGCGTGTGTGTGTGCGTGTGTGCATGTGTGACACTTCAAAGAAGAATCGCACGTCTTGAAGAACAAAAACCTCCACAAACGCTTAAGTGTTCATCCCAAACATTTGCAAATAAATGGATTTCAAAATGGAAAATTAAATGCAATAAACCTCGTTTGTGTAGACGCAAGGCCGGCCCCCCCTCCCCACCCCAAAAACATCCAATGCCTTCGAAGCTGCGCCATTGCTACTCCATTAGCTGCTATTAAGGTACTTCCCTTCAGCCTAATGGGCTTCTGCACTGCGTCCTGCAGCAGCCCTGGGAGAATTACAGGAGATTGAGTGGAGATTGGAAAGGGGGGCGCTAGTGGCGCGGACCACTGACCTCGGGGAGGGGGGGGGAGGGGGGGGGGGAGGGGGGGGGAGAGAGACGGCCTACTTACTGAGGACAGGACACGCACAGCCAGTGTGTGTCCCCGACCTACGCATGCTGAAGAGTGCGTTAAAGAGAGATGAGAGAGACGTGTGTGTGTGTGTGTCTGTGTGTGTGTGTGTCTGTGTGTGTGTGTGTGTGTGTGTGTGTGTGTGTGTGTGTGTGTGTGTGTGTGTGTGTGTGTGTGTGTGTGTGTGTGTGTGTGTGTGTGTGTTTGTGTGTGTGTTGGGCGTGTGGGGAGAGAGGGGCATAGAGGCAAAAGGTCAAGAGAACAAAACAGAGCACCTTGGAAGACGATATGATGAGCCGTTTGTGGGCCGCCGTTGTTTTTCGACGCGTGTATTGATCTGGTCACGCAGAACAGGCTAAAACAGAGCAGAGCGCCGCTGGCTTGGGTTTCCATGGTATTTTTAGAAGGTGGACGGGTGGATGGATGAGGGGAACCACACACACGCACGCACGGACGCACACACACACACACACACACGCGCACAGACACACGCACACACGCGGTCTCAGAGGTAGGTAAGAGGTAATGCTTGAGGCTGTGCCTCCATTTCTTAAGGAGACCCTGGGCCCTATGCTGTAGTGGCTTGAACACATTCACATTTACATTTAGCAGACCCTTTTAGCGACTTACAATAAGTGCATTTTTCAGAAAAAGGTGAAACATTTAATTGCTTTTAATACAGTCAAGTCACTACAACAAGTTTCAAGCATTCCAATTGCTAGGTTAACCATTGCTAGTATACATTTATTTCTGGGTGGTGTTCAGTTACTTTGTAAAAAAAAAAAAAAAATACATATATATATATATATATATACGGTATATATAAAAATATACATGTATATATGTATGTACATATACATATATGTATATCCACATATGTATTGTACACACTTGTTCTTACAGACCACTATGGTGACAGGAAGTGGTCTCACATTACTGCGAGAGTGGAGGCATCAGGAAGTGAAAGGTCCTTAATTTCGCGATCTGAATCGATAGCATTGGTTTTGTATGATAACTCAGTGAGTCAAACAGCCCCTTGCCCCAGAGGCCCCCTTTGAAATATTTATAACCTGATCAATACCCTATATCCACTGACCTAGATATATATAACCTATGCATACATTGGGTTAGCACGTGCGTGTGTGTGCGTGCGTGCGTGCGTGCGTGCGTGCGTGCGTGTGTGCGTGCATCACAGACATTCATGCGAAGGATGAAGTGCAGGAATGGCTCTGGTCATGGCCGTTTTGTTCCTTGGTTTGGTACTCGAGTCTACTAAACAAAAGCTATGTCTTTGTGGGTCACACTGTGTGGACCAGTAACCATTAGGCTTCAGATGTAGAAACAGCACTGAGAGCATGTTCTGCACATTGCTGTAAAAAGTGCATTTGTCGTTAAAAAAATAGCTATATGCATCTCAAAGGACCTGAAAGCCTTTTTAGGATTTAGGAGAGGAAAATCCAGCTATGAATATGGTGTTCCATTGAGGAGAGTCAAAGGAGAGGTTGCATTCATATTGCATTCAAGGTAATGGGATTCAGCAGGATGCTGCAGATGGCTTTTATTGGATTGGATTTATAGGATGTCTGGAAAAGGAAACAAGACAAGGGTGCCTAAAAGCATTTAGGAGAAATGCCCCACGAAACGTCTTGTACGTACAACGGAGAGTTGTACAGTCGCAATCACAACACACCTTCTCAGGTACCATGAGGGCCAGTGAAAGGGCTGATGGTCAATATAAATAATTCACATTAATAAGTAAACCCCCTAAATAATGTAGAGTAGCATTATGACCCAGTGACTTTCATAAAAGGTCAGTGCTTTAATGGAGAAATAACTGTTGACAGTTTACAGTCGTAGCTTAAAAAGATACAACGGAGACCATTTTCATACTATAACGACCATTCTCAGTGGTTTGTGGGTACACCAGTTCATTACACTGGATAGAAGAATACAATATTTCTCAGTGCCAACGACTGGCACTGAGAAATATTGATTGGGATAAGATCTGGCGAATGAAGATTTGTATACAAGGTATACAAATCATCGTTCAAGTGGGATAAACCCAGATTAACGATGATTTGTATACAAGGATTAGAACCATGTAGCCTTGCAGCTCGCTGGGTTCAGTGCCCAGAGCAATCAATGGCTGTTTTTATTTTGGCAGCCTGACCCAGAGACAAACTAATGGACTGATGGCCGTCCAATCTAAGCAAGTGATTGGGTAATTAGTTTTATGTTTTAGGCCACAGAGTGAAAACATAATGCAGCGCATAATTAAGATGTTTTTTTCCCCGCAGTTTTTACATTGTAATGTTCCATGCTGTATGGAAAGCACTTAGTCCTTTAAAGTGCCATATAAAAAATAAAGTTGTTTTTATTTCAGACATCCCCAATGAAACATTAGCCCATTGGCTTCAAGACAGATCTTTAAAGAAAAGGGTATAATGTAAATTATTTGCTCATTTGTTCAGGAACAACAAACTACTAAATGCTCTTCTGGACAACAACAAAAGTATACCATACAGATTACATAAGAAGGGTCCACCTGCCCTAAAACACTCTTGTGCTTGGGAACACAGCAAGATAGAGAGAGAGAGAGAGAGAGAGAGAGAGAGAGAGAGAGAGAGAGAGAGAGAGAGAGAGAGAGAGAGAGAGAGATGAGAATTGAAGTCCTGCAGACACACACATGACACGGCTGTGAGTGTCTGAGAGTGTGCGTGCGCAAGATCAGATCAATTTCAGAAAATGACTCCAGTGTGTGTGTGTGTGTGTGTGTCCTTGTGTCTGTGTGTATGTGTGTGTGTCCTTGTGTCTGTGTGTATGTGTGTGTGTGTGTGTGTGTGTGTGTGTGTGTGTGTGTGTGTGTGTGTGTGTGTGTGTGTGTGTGTGTGTGTGTGTCTGTGTGTGTCTGTGTGTGTGTGTGTATATCTGTGTCTGTGTGTGTGTGTGTGTGTGTGTGTGTGTCTGTGTCTGTGTGTGCGTCTGTGTGTGTGTGTCTGTGTGTCTGTGTGTGTGTAGCATGGGCCCTGCTTAACACACACACACGCCAGTGGGGCAACTGCTCGGGTGGCTATCAGTTTTCATTCGACTCGCGGAAAATGTTGAACGAGTCTCGTTGGACGAGTGGCTTCCTGGGCTCTTCACTCTCCCCCCGTCCCCCCCCCCCCGGGGCGCCTGAAGAGGCAGCGTCTCCACAGAGCGTGTTGCTGCAGAGCGCGGGCCGCACACGCAGGGGTTAAACACAGCAGAGGGGGATCGGCACCGTGACATTCAGTGTGGTTCCTCTCCTGTAGGAGAGGCTAAATGTTGTGTCAGACCACTTAAAAAGGACAGGGGAGCGCTGTCTGTGGTTCAGATCCACAGGCCTCGCGGGTCGGCCAGTTACACCCCCCACAGACACGCGCGCACACACACACACACACACACACACACACACACACACACACACACACACACACACACACACACACACACACACACACACACACACACACACACAAGCATGGAGAGTGTGCACTCTCTCACACACACACACACACACACACAGGGAGTGTGCTAACATAAACACACACACACACACACACACACACACACACACACACACACACACACACACACACACAAGCATGGAGAGTGTGCACTCTCTCACACACACACACAGGGAGTGTGCTTACATAAACACACACACACACACACACTACCCCCATTCTCCTTGTTCACCTGTCGTGGCGGGGGGGGGGGGGCTGGGCAGGAGGTCCATGACAGGTGAACAGGGGATTCTAGCCAGTCGTGGAAACGCTCCAGCAGACCCGTGCGTGAAGGTTCACAATCGATACCAAAAGCATGGAGAGCACACAGCCAGCCATGTGTGTGCGTGTGTGCGTGCGCACGCGTGCGTGTGCGTGTGTGTGTGTGTGTGTGTGTGTGTGTGCTACGATGCGTTTCTGTGTTTACAATGGCAGAGTATCTGACAAGTAAACCTCCATTCATGTAAGGTCGCAGCAGAGCTCACCAAGGTCACCATTCCGGATGCCACAGTAGAGCAGAGTCTCTCTAAACACAATGTGATGAATGCTAATACAGCGGCCCGTGTGGAGGAACTCTGCGGATAAGGAGGTCACTTTGAAGCAATATCGCCAGCGTGTTGTGCAACGCCAGTGACAGATATAGCTCTGCCCTTTGAACAAGCAGCCAGCAAGAAGCAAGATTATTGATCAGAGAGGAGCACTGATTCCACGCTCTTAACAAACGAAGATGTTGCAACCAATTATCAACTTGCCATTATGCCCTATAATAAACTCCTTGTCCCACACACGCACACGCACGCACACACGCACGCACGCACACGCCTGCAATGCTTCTCCAGAGGAGCCAGGTTTCCAATTAAAGATGTGGGCTTCTAGCCGTAGCAGAATGAGGTTGCAAGGTGGGGAGGGAACAAGAGAGGCTGACAGGAGAGGAAAAGGAGGTGATGAGAGAGGGAGAGAAAAGGGAGGAGAGGGGCTCTCCTGCTCGTGTAATGATGCCAGGGGTTGGGGGGGTTGGGGGGGGGGGGGGAAGAGAGAGAGAGAGAGAGAGAGAGAGAGAGAGAGAGAGAGAGAGAGAGAGAGAGAGAGAGAGACAAAGAGAGAGAGGGAGAGAGCGAGGAGAATTGAAGTGCTGTCGACACACACATGACACAGCTGTGTCTGCATGGGTTAAAGAGCAGTCATGTTGATGTCTTTCTCTCCCCCCCCTCCCTACCTCACATCATAGGACCAGCTGCAGCGCTGGAGAGATGTTATGATGTTATGCGGGGCCTGGTCCAGGCCGGTCGATACGTCATGGAGAGATGTTATGATGTTATGATGTGATGAAGTAATGATGTTATGCGGGGGCCTGCTCCAGGCCGGTCGATGCGTCATGGAGAGATGTTATGATGTTATGATGTGATGTTATGATTTTATGCGGGGCCTGGTCCAGGCCGGTCGATATGTCATGGAGAGATGTTATGGTGTTATGATGTGACGATGTTATGATGTTATGCGGGGGCCTGGACCAGGCCGGTCGATATGTCATGGAGAGATGTTATGATGTGATGATGTTATGATGTTATGCGGGGGCCTGCTCCAGGCCGGTCGATGCGTCATGGAGAGATGTTATGATGTTATGCGGGGGCCTGGACCAGGCCGGTCGATGCGTCATGGAGAGATGTGATGATGTTATGATGTGATGATGTTATGATGTTATGCGGGGGCCTGCTCCAGGCCGGTCGATATGTCATGGAGAGATGTTATGATGTTATGCGGGGGCCTGGACCAGGCCGGTCGATGCGTTGGTGCACAATCAGCCGGCGCAAAAAGAAAAACCAAAGTGAGAAACAGAGACGGGCATTGGCAGGCTTTTCTACAGAAGCTGAGCCCCGGAGGACAGAGGTGTTCAGGCTGCTTTGAGGAGAGGCAGGAGGGGCAGGAGGGGCAGAGGCTGGAGATCAGATGATCTGCGGCGATGCTGCAGGCCCATGAGGACCAGCATCAGTGAGGAGGTTGAAATCCTCTGACTTCAACACACTCAAAACTATCTTTCAAAAGACCAACTCTTAAAAAAAACAAAAACGATTTTTTAAAATCAAAACATCCAAAATGAAGCCTATCAGCTGTTTACTGGCCTAATTTAAGGGGACGGCGTTGAAATTGACTCCTCACACAAAACACACAGAACTTCACACACAACAAAACTAACTAACAAAGATGTTGGTTCAGAGTAAAAGGAGCTATGCTTCCGGTTAAAACGGCTTATTTTAACCATAAAATGCATCTATGCCGTGAAAGAAATACATTGACCCTGCACTTTTAATATTTAGTTTATTGGATAGCAAACTCTAAAACGCACCGGTGCATTTTAGAGGGCAGAAAACACCCAGTACCGTACCTTCCCACCCACAACCCAGGAGAGCTCAAATGTTCTTGGATGGATTCAATTATGTATATATTTTTGTTAAAGCTTAAAAAAAAAAACAAGAAAAAGCCATTGTTTGTGGTGAGATAAATGAGCAAAGATGGATTAATTTCACAAAAGGCCCCGGTTACATCCACAATAGAACTTTATAATTTAGGTAAAAAGTTCCCAAACTTTTCAATCACGACAAAAGCCCACATTTAAAAACAGAGGAGACAATACTCCAGCAGTCGCTCTGTAATTCAAACAGAAACAGAGAAACCGAGTGGAAGGGAGGAGGCTCCTGGTCTGTGTGAACTAGCAGACCTCCTGCAGATGTAGAGAGCAGTAAACTCTCGTCAGGAGAGAGAGAGCGCAATTAGAGGCCCAGATAGAAGCGGGCGTGTGGAGACGGGCAGGATAAGTGGGGCACCCATTTAAAATGAACGGCGGAGCGAGGCGGAGGGAGCACATTAATGATCCGCAAGGAGGCCAGGCTCACTAATTGTGCAGAGGGTAATCCCGGGAAGATCCCAGGAATCAAAAGCAATCAGGGCTCAAATGGTGGACAAAGTGCCTTGATGGACTGCGGAGTGGCGCGGGAGGGGAGGCTGGGTGAGTGACCTGCCTAATGGCCCGGCACTGCTGGTTCTGACGCACCAAACACAGGGCAGACCGACCGACCAAGGAAACGTGAAAAACAGAGTTTTTTTGCATTATTGAATCCACCGTCCAAATGATAAAGGCGTACACATCTAATGGACCAGGAACACATATTTACCCAGTGACTTCCCAGGCTGAGGGAGATAGGTCTCCATTTACCAAGCAGCAAAATGTGATTTAGATTTCAAAGTTCTGGCAGACTAGAAAATACATTAGTTTGGAGGCAACAACGGGCTTTCAGGAAACTACTTTGAGTTTCTCTTGCACTTCAGATCAGATTGTGTTCTTTGGTGCTAAGCAGACAGACCACAGCGCTGCACCGTGACGCTATTCCTTCTTTATCAACAGCCACCGGATTTCAGTACAACTCAGCAGAAACCGTAAAGATGTTATGAGTTATCGCGCACGGCACAACGTTAACAAAATATACTACAGTCACCCTCAGCCACGTCGTTCCAACACCAAGTCAAGTATTTCAAGTCCAGTCGGTTCTGGGAGTCAAGTAAGCGCCGCTCATTAAACATGTGGACCACTGGCTCCTGTATGCAGAGCAGCTCCGTCTCGTTGACCCCCGAGTGCTGCAAACAAGACGCCGCTAGGAATAAGCAAACGCACACACAAACAAACACACACACACACGTACTCAGAGCCACACACACACACACACACACACACACAAACACAAACATGTACTCAGAGCCACACACACACACACGCACACGCACACACACGCGACCTCTTGCTGGTGGCCGACCTCCAGGTACGGAGAGACGTTAAGATCTCCCACAATGCTTAACCCCTCTCTACAGGGGGGGGGGGCACGGGGAGTGAGTACTGATTGGCCGGGAGCAAGCCTGGTGTTTATATATCTGTATAAACTGTATTTTCAGTTGGTACTGCGTTTCAAATTAAGGATTTAGCAGCATCTCTATCCCACGGATAACATAACAGGTAGCTTTGTCGACATTATCACAACGCAACAGAACTGGCCTGTTGTTCTCGTTCCCCCTCCATGGTGAACAGGTGCGGTCGGAGAGGCCGTGCTGCCCCCTATGTGTGCACGTTATGCACACATAGGGGCATGACGTGGGGTATATGCACACATAGGGGCATGACGTGGGGTATATGCACACATAGGGGCATGACGTGGGGTATATGCACACATAGGGGCATGACGTGGGGTATATGCACACATAGGGGCATGACGTGGGGTATATGCACACATAGGGGCATGACGTGGGGTATATGCACACACAGGGGCATGACGTGGGGTATATGCACACACAGGGGCATGACGTGGGGTATATGCACACATAGGGGCATGACGTGGGGTATGTGCAGATAGGGGCATGACGTGGGGTATATCCACACACAGGGGCATGACGTGGGGTATATGCACACATAGGGGGCATGACGTGGGGTATATGCACACACAGGGGCATGACGTGGGGTATATGCACACACAGGGGCATGACGTGGGGTATATGCACACATAGGGGCATGACGTGGGGTATATGCACACACAGGGGCATGACGTGGGGTATATGCACACATAGGGGCATGACGTGGGGTATATTATGCACACATAGGGGCATGACGTGGGGTATATTATGCACACATAGGGGCATGACGTGGGGTATATGCACACATAGGGGCATGGCGTGGGGTATATGCACACATAGGGGGCATGACGTGGGGTATATGCACACATAGGGGCATGACGTGGGGTATATGCACACATAGGGGCATGACGTGGGGTATATGCACACATAGGGGCATGACGTGGGGTATATGCACACACAGGGGCATGACGTGGGGTATAAACGCAGGCCGCACTGCAAAAGACCTCGGTGGGGAGGGCAACAGAAGTGTGAATGAACTGGGGAGGTGCGATCGCTTGAACCGCGTGTGCGTGCGTGCATGTGCATCATATCCAGGGCTCGGCTCCAGCACCCTCGTGCATGCTCAGAGCCGCGCGCTCCACGTGCACATGACAGACCGTCCTCATAATCACGCAGCGGCCAGTTGTCCTCCACCGATTACTTTGTGTGACGACGTCACGTGGAGACCCTGCAGAACTCTGAGAGGGTTCTGCAAAATGTCTCAAAACGAAAATGTACAAGTATTCTTGCACATTTCCCCCAAAAAAGTATTAGTTTAATATGTTTACCATGGTCAGGTTATTACTTCAGCGGGGGGTTTAGTGGTGGTCACGGTCACCCACTAACAGGGAAAAACTTGGCTTGAGACTATTGAGTGCGGCACACAAAAAACTACCCAGCAGCAACAGGCACATGTTTCAAGCAAGTCCTTGCTGGACTTTTATGGCATTTTTCCTGCATCAATACACGTAGTCTCTTGCATTATGAGGTGAAACTATATTTTAGCAGAAACTACACGTAAACTATAAGTATCATTTGTGTATGAAGCAAAACGTACCACAAAAAAAGCAACATATTATAGTAATGCTCATCCACGAGGAAACATGAAGTCGCTGTGGGATCGGCCCTGGGAGGCAGGGAAGGAACGCTTATTAAATATGAGGACCACCGGCTCCTGTATGCAAAGCAGGTCGAGATGAGGGGTGAGATGAAGGAGGATGAGAAGACGTGCCAGTCGGGGTGAGGGGGGGGGGGGGGGGGAGGGAGGGTGAGGGAGAGCAGCTGGGGAGACCGGTAGGTCTGTCAGGAGAACAGGAAGAACTCTGTGCCACTGCTCTTCAAGACACGGCTCCTATGGAAGCACAAGGAGGGCTTTGCTTCTGCTTGCTTCATTCGGAACGTCGTGAATGTCACGAAGGGAAGAGGGCAAGAACGTTGGAACGACGGCCCTGTCCGAATCGCTCCGACGCCTCAACAAAGTCCTGGATTGTTTTCAACACAAACCATGAACCTGGCTCTCCCTCGCCGACCCATAATGCCTTAGGGGTCAGCTGTACTACGAAAAAGTACATAAACACACCAACACATACTAACCAATACACACTAACCCAAACACACACACACACACACCAATACTGACTAACCAATACACACTAGCCCATACGTCATCATGCATGTCAGGAACCTCGTGCTGTCCGGGTGGACATGTGACCTCTGGTGCTCCCTGAGTCACTCCCTGCCTGTCTGACTCACTTCCTGCCTACCTGAGTCACTTCCTGCCTGCCTCGGCTCGGCTCCAGTGCACTCACGCTCAGAGACACGCGGGCACATGGTATGATCATGGAGCAAGACTCCTGCAGTGGTCACTGGTCCTCCACGTGGACTGACTACTGTGAACAATGCCACATGTCACATGTGGAGATACTGCTGCACATGAAAGTTGCATACATATTTCTTCTCCATTGACTCCAAATGTCTCCAGTGAAAACGTAATTTCCATTACTTTCATATTTGCCCCCAAAATGTTCCTGGGTAATACTAAACCATTGTCCCGTTATCTCTCCCTAACGAGGTGAAACTTAGTTTTAGACTCTTTCTTTCGGTCCAAACAAAGCTCTTCTGGGGATCGTTCAGACAGGTGTTCCCACAGCAGTAGTAAAGCCCTTCCAACTCATTTATCTTTATAGCTTTGTGTATTTTCGATCTACCAGAACATTTTTTCGGTGCACGTATTGATCTGCAGCAGCGGTAGTCCATAGAATATCCATGTTGTTTTAGACTGCTTCATTGCCCAAACATCCCCCCTCCTCACTAGAATATCACGATGAAAGAGAATAGAGAACGGCCGGCTCTACTAGAACACTAGAACACAGGCGGTTCCACCGGGGCCCATTCCGTTCTATTAGCCCAGGGTTTGATTCAGGGAGAAATCACGGGCATGGTCATTGACCACGAAAAAATTGACCACGGAGTGGGGGAAAACACCTGAAGGAAACCGAAGGAGAAAAGCTGTGCAGATGAACGCAAAGAAAACCGAATCAACAGTGCGAGTGAGCGGACAAACGCCGGCGTTTCCGTCTCTTGTTTCGCGCCTCCGCGAGGTGGGTGGGGGACGACGACCAGTGAGTGCCGTGGCAGATAAAGAGATTAATTTGCGACTGAAAGTGAAAGTGGTGACTTCAGTACCGACTGCAGTGGCGAGCGGCACGCCTCGAGAACGAGGATGAATACTGAGCCCAGCGGGTCGGCTCCACACGTGATGGTAAATCAAATAAAACCGTCCATCGCTGAATCAGACACGGGATCATTTAAACCACTACTCCTGCCGTTGTCAGGAGCCCGGGACGCGCGGTGGGCTAACATATGAACATCCCCCTCCCAAACGCGGCCGCTGGCTTCATCTCCTCCTCCTCTTCGGCCTGAAACACTGCATTGCCGCGACGCCATCTGGAGCCCCACTCGTTAAGCGTGTGGCTCCACATTATCCCACCAGCCAGCCTCAGATTCTGGTCTATACCGCCTTATTTATGGCGTGATCAGCAGGACTAGTAAAAAACCAAATCAGTTCTCAGAGAACATTGTTATGGAGGGCCCCCCTGCGGAGCCTGGACGTCCTTCGGCGCCGTTCCTCCCACGGGGCTCAGCGGAGAGCGTGCCGAGCCCCGGCTACCTGCCACGGTGAGTTAACCGCCGGCTCGCCGGTGAAGAGGAGGGGGGGGCGTGGCCCGGGGGGCTGGCGGTCACGGCAGCCCGCCGCCGTCGACGCAAAAGCACACAAACGCATAACTCGATAAACGTGGCTGAAGGTGTGGCGGGCGGCCAAGCTGTCTGACACAAACACAAAGTGGTTCGAATCACCTGCTCAGTCAGGCATCGAGGTTCCATGATCATCTGAATCGATTTCAGTGTGTGCGTGTGCGTGTGTGTGTGTGTGTGTATCATACCACTGCTCACACTCGAGTGCGTCAGAAGATGTTGCAAAGACCCGGGCCATGGAGACACCGGCGGGGATCGACACACCAGTGTTCTCCAACACACCTTCAGAGGAGACGCTGGCTGTGGCCACGGGCAGCAGCCCTTCATTTGATTCGGGTGTTGCTGGGTCAATTGGAGTGTTGCTCAAAGCCAATCACAGGCGGAGGGTTTTAGCTGCAGCATACTGATAAATAATGTAGGGTATCTAGTGGAGGGGCGAGCAGCATGGATTCACACAACACACACGCACACACGCAAGCACACGGGACAAGATGCAGCAGAACGCAGTATGGATGTGCGGGAGATGAAAGGGCAACTGGGAGAAGTGCACTAAACAGCTGATATCTGCGATTAGCTGCGATAACAGCGAGGACGGCCACTTCAGCTCATTTACATCTCAACCACCAAACCAAACACCTCAACAGTCAGGCAGAGAATTCCCAAAGCTAATCTAGAGAACCGAGAAGGAGGCAGGGATGGAGGGGGGGGGGGGGGGGGGGGGGGGGAGATGGAGAGGGGGAGATATTACAGGAGACATGCAAATCTTTTGAATATACATGCGCATCTTGAAAAAGAATGGGGGAGTGGAGCCAAGCGCTGCGCATTGTGAAAGGAATGAAAGGCTCGTCTTTACAAGGTGCTTCTCAATTAGGGAGCGTGAGACGCGGCGGCAGCACACGGCGGCAGCCCCGCCCAGATGAGAGGGTGATTCTCCACTCCCATCACCCCCACATCATCCTTCTGGGGGAGCTGCTGCACCAAAGCCACGAGAAAAACAATTAGGGAGACGAGATTGTATTTGGTTTAGAAGTAATAGGGAATCATTCGGCATGCGGAGAACATGCATGTTGAAGACCATGATGGAGTAGGTGTGCTGGGGGGGGGAAACAGGCCGATATGGACGTAATTAGAAACCGTGTGGCTGCGCTCCAGCCTTCGGGGGAAAGCACGGCAGATGCTGTGACTTCACGAGAAGATACATAATGTCAATGGAATAGAGTTAGTCCAATCACCTCAGTTCCCAAAATATCTTGGCTGCTTAGTACCCATAACTTGATTTTCATTGGAGAGCTAAAAGTACGAGTTTCAGTGCTTTAAGCCTCCAATGGTTTGTGGCTGACATGTAGCCACAAACTGCACACGGAGGCGCAGGCACGCACGCACGCACACACACGCACGCATGTGCACGTGAACACATGAAGATCTGCACATCACCCACGCTAAATGTTTAGCAACACAAAGCCACGTGCGTTATGTATAGCTTGAGGGTATTACAGAGGCCATTCTAGGGCTGAACCCAACGCCCACTTAGAGTCACAGAGGTAAAAAAAAATGTCTGCTGGAAAGCTGGAGTGAGAGCCACACCACAGCGCCTGAGATGTAAATCTCACTGCCGGGCTTCGACTCGCATGTAAAACCGGAGGAGACAACCTCGGACGTTACCATGGAGCGAGGACAGCGAGGTGCTTGGGGGCATAAAAGACATGGCGGTCGTGTGATGACCGACGACCCGGCTGACCACCACCCAGGGGTGCTGGTCAGGTGTCACCGCAGCTCTGGTTTCTTCTCCATTGGGAAGAGAAGCTGGTGGCACGCAGCCCATCACAAGCAGGAGAACCACACCCACATGTCAGACATGAGGACAACCCAGACAAGCTGGGGCTTCTATGAGGAGGTCAACATGGCCGAACCTGAGCCAACCAAAGGCAAGGCAAGGCAAGGCAGTTTTATTTGTATAGCGCATTTCATACACAATGGCAACCAAAGACAGACACACACACACACACACGTTTGTGTACTGTTAAGATACATGTGTACTGTTATATCACATGTGCACTGTTAAATACACGTGCACTGTTAAATGGAGAGAGCCTTCAGAGAAGGTTGGTGGGTGGCGGAGGGGAACCTGCGAGACTTTCGTCTGAAATGACATTCCTGGCATATCTCACTTCAGTAAATGTCATATTTCCAAGTGAGACATCAATGGATTAGACATCAGGACCAGGCACAGGGGGAGGAACGTGACTCGAATGTTCGGGGTAAGATCGGATTGTGTGCACAAGTGACAGAAGCGCAGATTGAGGGACGAGACGCAAGGCGAGAGACAACCCGCCAACGAGGTGGAAGTACAGAGCGTCTGTAGGGTCCCAGGGAGCACGGTCCCGTGCATCTCAGTTAATGTTGGCCTTCACTTCAATGTAGCACCGGCCATCTTCATGATGAGCCCGCATGAGACGGCGTGTTGTTTTTCTGAATGCAAAAACCAACACTTGTTGCACTCCTCCATCCATCTCCATCTCCAACTCCATCCATCCTACGATGCGATGCCTTCCTGTTGCAGCTCTGCTCTCCTCCGGAGGCGAGCAGCGAGAGGGACAGAGAGCAGCACTCCCAGCCGCCCACAGGATCGTATTTATTATAATGGAGTTTTTAAGACCAGGAAATGAAAATGTAAGCAATGTCGGGGAAGAAATTATCAAAATGCTGGATGGTGTGAAAGCTCATATCATGAGGTCCATTTTATCCATATATTGCCCCATGCACACTCCGGGGGGAAGGCCAGATTTCATTTCTGCAAATGTTCCATTATTTCACTTCCTTCTTCCATTTGGAGTCGGTTCTTGCTGTTGTGTTCCTCCACCGAGCCTCCATCCTTCATCCCCTTCTCAACCAGCGCTGCAGCCCCCCCAATAACACTCAGCGCCTTCCCCCCGTCTGCCTCCATGCCGGGGGGCCGGCGTTTTCCACAGCAGCCTTTGGATCTCTGCCCAATTCCAATAAATACAATTCAACAGAATCCATGATGAGGTCTGTTCCCGCCTGCAGCCCTGCAGAGGCGCCCCCCCCCCCCCTCGCGGTGCTATCTGCCCCGGTGGGGTGAGGTGTGCTTGGTACGGGGTGGGTGGGGGCAACTCTGACCATCTGCTGCTGCTCTGAAGAGCACCGCCGTTACAGATGGAATAATCAGAACGGGGGGGGGGGGGGGGGGGGGAGAGAGAGAGAGCCCCTCGCCTTGAGGCTCAGGCGCACTTGGACTTGGACTTGGTTTTCAGATGCTGTGGTAGCAAGTAGGTGGACAGAACCAGTGGAAGGGTCTCCCTCAAACATTACATTCAGTACGTTTACATGCAGCAAGAAATTCGAATTTCTGATCGGATCAGATAATGACATGCGTAAGACCGGATCACTTGTCCGAGTATACATGCCGTTCAGAGAATCGGATTAACAGCCGGAGCATGGGCCGACTCTGGACGCTATGTGGCGCTGCGCATGTGCAGAATGGCACTGCGCATGCCTAGAATGCAAAATTCGATTCAGATCCGATTGCTGAGTATACGTGCCGTTAAAAGTCCGACTATGAACGAATTATCCAGGTGTTGTTATCCGATTTTGAGATGTCCGAAGTAGGTCTGAAGTAGGTCGGATTAAGGTGTTTACATGCACTTAAAAAGTCCGAACGATGTCTTATACGATTAGAAATTCGAATTCCTTGCTGCATGTAAACGTACTGAGTGACAGGCAAAACCCTAAGCCTACCTGAACCCTGCAATCAAACCCTGAAACTAAAACCAAACCCTGAAACCCTAAAACCTCACCACAAAACAAAAAAACCAAACCCTGAAACCTACTACTCATCGTTCTTAGGCTGTCGTTGTCCCAAGAACAAAGTCATTGAGTGTTAACAGTGAGGATGCTCGCAGGCGGCGGGAGCATTGACATGTTCATTGTGTTTAGGCTACATCTGAAGTGTGTGGATGTATTGTGACACATGCATTGATGTGTGCATGTGAAATAGATGTATTGACATGTTGTGTAGGCGATGCAATATCATGATGTTTCTACCTTTACAATATGCTATTTAGCGGGCCTATGGGAGACTCCTCGGGAGAGAAGATAAGTGAATGGCCTAGACACCTCCAGGGACTTCTTCTGCTGACACACAGAAGACAATCCCAGCAGAGGTATCATGGTTTTGTATTGGTTGAAATTAAACACCGGCATAATAAGAGTTACTTGAAATTGTTCTCAGAAAAAAACGCAATGAAGAGTTTAAATACCCGTCATTAAACCTTGTAAAGGAAAAAATACAACAGAAGTCGGCAATAAACGTCCAGTATAGTGAGGTGCTTGATCACAAAGACAGGGCTCTATTCACCCATCTAGCCTCTTCATCCCAACCGCGGCAGACTGGCGCCTGTTTCACAAATCCCCCTCTTTAGCCCAGGGACTGCAGCTGTTAATCACAGAGCCCGGTCTGCAGCAGCCCCTCTAAATGGTGCATGTCCTTTGTTATACGCACATTAAACTGAACTAAACTTTTGTGACACGCGATGGATGGCAGCACGTTCACCGTCCGAACACCTGGGGGAACGGTGCGGTCTCATCACTCGTGGAGACACACGGGTACCAGGGGAGGACGGTCTGCATCTTCATCACCACGACAACCAGCTAATGACATCATACTCACCCGGTAGGACTGGTGCGTACACCTTTGACACAAAAGTAATTGAATGTGTGTCTCCATTTATAAAGGCCCAATTACAAAAACACAGCAGTACTAGATGGGACAATGTGTATGTTTGGATGGCGATGCCCATTGTGTCAAATCTTGTGAATGCATTTCCAGTGACAGTTTTCATTTCACTTGGAGGTAGTGCATCGGCACGAAGGACAGGAGTAGTGTTGGTGGTGACCGTGTGTGCATGTCTCTGTGCGTGCATTTGCGTGCGTGTGTGTGTGCATGTGCGTGTGTGTGTGCATGTGCGTGTGTGTGCGTGTGCGTGTGTGTGTGCATGTGCGTGTGCGTGTGCGTGTGCGTGTGCGTGCATGCGTCCGGGGGAACGGCGTGCGTTTGCTCACTCACTCGTGGTTGCCAGTTCTCGTACTGCTTCTGCAGGTTGGCTCCGATGGTCTCCAGGGCCTTCTGGGGACTCATGGACAGGGGATCTGGTAGACAAGCACACAGAAAAAGTGTAAACACAGCATGACCACGCAGAGAGAGCGGACGCCACGCTGCGGTGCGCCCTGCATCACAACAACGCCAGACTTCAGACCAAAGCTCGCCGAGAGCACAAAACAAATGTATTATTCAAGCAGGACGGCTGCGGCGGTGGGATGAGAGACGGCCGAACCGTCCCGTGACTTGGCAGCCACATCCTCACATGACTCCAAACCTCAATTTGCACACACAGCGGCGGGAAGACTGACACAAAACAATTCACCGCAGCTTTGCATTCCGCCAGTCATGTCGCCACGTTCTCCCTAATCCAATATTGTTTCCTCCTCGAATAAGACACAGCTTTGGAACAATCGCCGTAACGCACACAGGAAGAAAAAATAAAGAGAGAAAATCAATGTGGCTGAAGGGATTGCAGTATATAGATTGAGCCTGTATCAAATTCTGCACAGTAGGCAGAGAATAATGTATTGACAGAATAGAGAGCGATACCGATACGCTTTATGCAGAGACAATTAAACCACTGCTGAGATGATGAATTGAAGCCTCGTTTTGAGAATATGCATCATTTCAACAACAAGGGGGATTGTGTGTGTGTGTGTGTGTGTGTGTGTGTGTGTGTGTGTGTGTGTGTGTGCGGCCAAGCGTAAGACAGTTAAAGCCCAAACCTGTCTTCCACAGGCTGAAGGTGTGTGTGTGCGTGTGCACAAAGATAAAACATGATATTGACAAACATAACAGTATTGTCGAGCCATGTGATTCGCATATGCGTGGACTTCCATATCCCTGGATTGGAAAGACAATATCATGAGAAGAAATGATTTGCACACTGTGAGAACCACCGGGTGCGAGCGAATGCAGAAAACAATTTGAACTTTTGAAACCGCTGAACCGCAGATCCAAAAGGTCTCGGAGGACACAGGGGAGAGACCCTCTCGATAGACTCTTTCTACGTCTGTGATTTGTGTTTGTCAGGTTTCTCACTCATCAGAGCTTCACGTAGGGATCAACTTCCTCCTGCACAGTACATTCACTTCAAACCGTCTACACATTTGTAAAAACAAGTTTGCGGTGTTTGTTCCATCACCTTCAGTGAGCGTTGCATGCATACGTTGTTTTGAAATGTGACCATTACAAATCTGGCAGAAGGATATATGAGATACGCATCCATGCATTGAGTGTGTCCTTCTCACCTATCCAGCACTCCAGTCTGGCACAAGGGGAGGTCTTCACCACGTCTGGGGGGTCCACGCCCACGTTGAGACACAGCACCAGGGCCACGCTCACGGTCTTCATCTGGAGACGGAACCAAGCAAACCCAACAGCCTCATGAAAACGTAATCACACAAACGATTGGAATCTGTACATTTCTCCATACATTCCCATACATTTTAGGCAATGCATGGAAAGATGGGGACATGAGGTAAATAAACATGAGGCAGTGTGTGATTGATGAGCCCACAGGGCCGGACTGGGCGGGTCAGGGTTGTGGAAGGCCGTGGAGCTCGTTCAGTGCGTGGTGAATCACTTTCTGTTTCAGACCTTTCACTGCTGCTCTCAGCCTTGCCATGTTTCAAATTAAGTGGCGTAAATAATTTAATTGAAAAAAAACTATTCGAAATGTAGCAATTTGTTTAAACAATAATAGTGTCATCCGATGTAATTTGTTAGTGCCAATATCCCAAATGCTTTTCTCCAACGTCTAATTGCAGATCATTACTTATGATTGTACACAAGGGAAGAACAATTATATCTGATATTTATTGAAGATATAATAGGAAAACAATGCATGAAAATACATAAAATTAGACCTGCTTTATCCTTTAAGTTCGGTCTGATTGGGACAGAATCTTTCTGATACTGTGGGTCAGCAGAGGTTCAGGAATGTTCTCATGCTGTGGTCCAATTGGGTTCAAACTTCCAGGCCAATGCAAATACTTCACGGTGCTTTTGAGCCGCTTGAAGTTCACCTAGTTAACCATCCTGGTTACCCCAGTAAACCACCCTGGTTACCCCAGTAAACCACCCTGGTTACCCCAGTTAACCATCCTGGTTACCCCAGTAAACCACCCTGGTTACCCTAGTTAACCATCCTGGTTACCCTAGTTAACCACCCTGGTTACCCCAGTAAACCACCCTGGTTACCCTAGTTAACCACCCTGGTTACCCCAGTAAACCACCCTGGTTACCCCAGTAAACCACCCTGGTTACCCTAGTTAACCACCCTGGTTACCCCAGTAAACCACCCTAGTTACCCCAGTAAACCACCCTGGTTACCCCAGTAAACCACCCATGCTCACGTAGTGCCCCAGTGGAAGACAGCAGCTTCATCCCAGCCTGCCTCCTCAGCTGACATGTTCTGGGACCAGAACGGTGCAGCCCCTGAACCTGCTTATCAAGGCGTTATCTCCGGCTGCAAACAGCAGTCTGAAGCAGCCTGAAATGTCCCACAGAGCGACCTTCAACCCAAGTAAGTAACTTAAAAGTTAAAGGCCGAACAAAGGCAGGGCCACAAACTCTCAGGCACCGAGCGTGACCAACAGCCTCAACAAACTCTCACGCCACACATTTCATTTCTCACGCTCAGAAAACACGTCCGAGTAACTTTGTATGTCTTCGGAGTCTCTCTCGCTCGCTCTCTGCCTTTCTCTCTCTCTCTCCCCCCCTCCTCCTCCCACCTCCTTTTTTATGGAACCAGCACCGCTAGTTGCCATAGTGATTAACTTTCACTGAAAACAGTAATCGGCGCCAATGGAGAGATTGCAGTGCTGAGCTTCAGAGGAACGGACAGAATCAGTAGAACAAATTGGCTGCCATCTTGCTATAATGTAGCAGTTTAGGTTGTTGTCCATACATCTTAATCCATGTGCCCCCTGTATATTCTGTTATTAACATGAACACCTGCCCCCGGTTGGTAGTGCTGCTCCTGGAGCACTGAGTGACCCAGAGGAGGGGGCCGCTGGGGGAAACAGGGTCAGGGACACGCCCACTGAATCAGGACCACCATCGATCCTCCGGGCACTGATCACATTCCTCTGGCACGCACACACACACCTCACTCACCCTTTGGCTCCTTTGCCACAATATAGTGGGAAAAAACTGCAGTATTCAAGGACACCCAGAGAGAGGCAAACATTCAGCATAATTCATTCCGCCGGAGCAGAATGAAGCCTCCAAGCTGCCCAACGTGGGCACTCCTCTGCACCGTCAGTTTGGGGAAATATTCAACTGAAGCAATGATTGTAGATATCAAATGAAATATTACATCAAATCAATAATTAAAGTTGCAATGTGTAAAGGTGGAGCGCCCCCCGCCGCCCCCCCCCCCCACACTGCAGACTAGGGATTGGTCGGAGAGAGCCCTGAGAATCAGCAACCTCACTGCCTCATCACTGCGCAACAGGAGGCCTGCACATTTTTCCGGTGTGTCGCGATGAAGACGACACCGCGGCAGGTTTATGCCTCGTCACCATGACGACCTTGACATTGAGGCAGTGCAACCTGCAGCTCTGAACGGCGCTGGAGAACAAAGTCCCCCGGGACGAAAGCAGGCAGAGTTGAGTGGAGTTCAGATGAGCCGCTTATCATGGAATGGAAAAAAAAAGGAAAAAAAAAAAAGCCATAAGCTATTTTTACATCCACACGTAATATTTTCTTTTCCTCAAATCAGCGATCACGCACAGAGTCACGCCCACACCCCTGGTCCTGTCACCCCATCACCTCGGCAACGCTTCAAGGTCTGTCATCAGGTCACACGTCGGCTTCCTGCAGGTGAAACTCACACCACCTGCCACTCACGGACAAATCACTGGAGCAATCACGCCAATCAAACCAAGGTCCGTCCAGCTTTGTCTTGGACAGGTGTGACTTCCCACCGCGGCTACAAGCTGCTGCTGCTGTCGGTTTCTGTCTGAACGTGTGACGCAAGAGCCCTGCGTGGCCTTGTGCCTTCAGCCCAGCGCTGAGGTCAGTCTTGTTACATCATGCATCACGCAGCGTAGGATTGTGTGATTTCAAATGTTGAGGAACACAACAGGGTCTGATAAAAATAAAATAAAAGGCTTTGAT
>JAXIVH010000001.1:19174842-19188993 GCA_036785325.1 Urophycis tenuis
ATGAGGGGCCGGGCGTTGGCCTTTCACACGTCCACAGTGGAAAGGACAGCGAGCCTTGGGGATGTGCTAGGGCCGAGGTTCTGTGCGACTAAAAAGGCCATTCTGGCTCTGCTCGGGAAAAGATGTCAGATAGATGTGGGCTGAATATCTGTGGGAAGAGGGCAGGGAAAAGAAACCTCACAATAACAGCTTAATGCTGCGAAAAAAAAGACTTATTTTTTACAAACATCGAAAAATAGACCTGAGATATTGTAAGAAATTGGCTGGTGGTGCTTGAATTTCCATAAAGTTTCAGTTATGGAGTAGACATTTTGCTGCTGAAATATACCCTCAACGGCCAACATTGCCAAAAATCTATTTTAAATGTCTTCCTGAAGGTCTCTTTTGTGGGCCTGGGGCTGAGAGAGAACCCTGTTGCCTCCCTTGAAGTCAAATAAATGTACATTCTTAAGTCTTCTATACTTGGTCTAATTCCAGACAGCAATATATGTTATGCCATTTGGTAGACCACTGGAGGGAGGGAGAGGGAGACAGAGAGAGAAGAGAGGGCCAGCCGCCAGACAACCACACCTTTGGCACAGCGGTGGTCGAACCTGCAACCCCGGCAGAGTCCAGGCGCTAAGTTGATCAGGCAGCTCTAGATTGGCATGCAACATAGTGGGACGACTCAGTGGAGACGCAAAGATGATTTGCATCATATGATAAACTCCCTGAATCAATTAATGCTTTCCCCTTGTGTCCAATGATGGCAAATAATAGCGCGACTGATGGACATTTACATATGAACAACGGAGACAGATGGAATTATTCTGCACCATCTCATCATCACAGCAGCAAGGGGCATACGGGCGTGATGATGGCCAGATGTTGCTCATATAATTTGCACGCATTTGTCGGCTGATTTAAGGCATACATTCTTATGCCCCGTGTTCGCAACCGGCATTTAGCTAATATTTCGCATTCATTATGACCAGTCATCATTAAAGTCTCCTGAAATAAATCCTGTGCGTTTCCGGCCCGGCATATTTCAGCCGCTACGCCGGGCCGTCCGTCGCCCCGCTCCTCTGGGTGCTGCCGACCAACGGGCGTTACAGTGGACACTGGGCGTGTGGCGTTACAGTGGACACTGGGCGTGTGGCGTTACAGTGGACACTGGGCGTGTGGCGTTACAGTGGACACTGGGCGTGTTGCGTTACGTGGCGTTACAGTGTCCACTGGGCGCGTGGCGTTACAGTGGACACTGGGCGTGTGGCGTTACAGTGGACACTGGCCGTGTGGCGTTACGTGGCGTTACAGTGGACACTGGGCGCGTCGCGTTACGTGGCGTCACAGTGGACACTGGGCGCGTGGCGTTACGTGGGGTAACAGTGGACACTGGGCGTGTGGCGTTACAGTGGACACTGGGCGTGTGGCGTTACAGTGGACATTGGGTGTGTGGCGTTACAGTGGACACTGGGTGTGTGGCATTACAGTGGACACTTGGCGTGTGGCGTTACGTGGCGTTACAGTGGACACTGGGCGTGTGGCGTTACGTGGCGTTACAGTGGACACTGGGCGTTTGGCGTTACGTGGCGTTACAGTGGACACTGGGCGTGTGGCGTTACGTGGCGTTACAGTGTCCACTGGGCGCGTGGCGTTACAGTGGACACTGGGCACGTGGCGTTACAGTGGACACTGGGCGTGTGGCGTTACGTGGCGTTACAGTGGACACTGGGCGCGTCGCGTTACGTGGCGTTACAGTGGACACTGGGCGCGTCGCGTTACGCGGCGTTATAGTGGACACTGGGCGCGTCGCGTTACGTGGCGTCACAGTGGACACTGGGCGCGTGGCGTTACGTGGGGTAACAGTGGACACTGGGCGTGTGGCGTTACAGTGGACACTGGGCGTGTGGCGTTACAGTGGACATTGGGTGTGTGGCGTTACAGTGGACACTGGGTGTGTGGCATCACAGTGGACACTTGGCGTGTGGCGTTACGTGGCGTTACAGTGGACACTGGGCGTGTGGCGTTACAGTGGACACTGGGCGCGTGGCGTTACGTGGCGTTACAGTGGGCGTGTGGTGTTACGTGGCGTTACAGTGGACACTGGGCGCGTGGCGTTACGTGGCGTTACAGTGGACGCGTGGCGTTCAATACAGGTGCAATGAAATGAACGAACGCCAGCGCACAGCGCTGCAGTCGGCTCAGCCGCCGTGTACAATAGAGGACTGACGGGCCAGCCGATGTCCCAACATAACTGAGAATCTGTCGAGTGGTAAGTGAATGAATTATAAACGAATGACGTCAGGCAGATAAGCAGATATGGACAACATTTCCCCTCCGGTTTAACCAGCGCCAGGAAGAGGCGTGACAACAAGGAAGGCTAAGAGGATGTACAGACGGATAAGAGAGTAAATCATGCAGACAACATAGTGGAGGTTTATGGGTGCAGAGTCAGTTCCATCAAGTGACGGTGCCGTTTGGGTCAATAAAGAGTGTCTTCATTAAGTGGGTGTGTCAGGCACCTGTTAGTGTGACTCTTGACATGACTCTGGGGGGAGAGTCTAAACCACATTAGATTGGACTACCAGTCCACTGGACATCATGAATTACCAATAATCTCATGAATCCTGGCTGAGGGAAAGACAGGCGCAAGAGAGACCGAAGAGAGACAGAAACTCAGAGAGACGGAGAGAAAGAGTCAACAGAAAGAGACAGAGAGCGAGAGGGTAAAAAAAAAGAACGTCAAGGCAGCTGTGTGTCTTAAGATCACAAACCTGCAACCTCTGTGTCTTCATATGCACACTTTAAATCCGGAGCCAAAAAAAACCCTCAAAACATAAAATCTATAGATTTTTGCAAGAATTCATTTAATGTGGTGTACAGCAACTAGTGGCCAATCGGTCATAACTGGTAGCCATCAATACTGTCCTTGGCCTCCTGCTAAAGCCCTCCCAGCTGTCCTCCACCAGCGTGTCTCTATGGGCCAGCTCCCGGGTGTAATTGGTGGCCATCTTCCACTCATTAATAGACGGCACATGGTTCTCCAGGGGATGGACAGGCCGCTCCTCTGGCCCGTTCACCTCCCCGCTGCCCCCCCAGCACCGCTCAGCGCCGGGATCAATGGGCTCTGATTATTCCATTAGTGCGGCCTGCAATAAATGAAGGCTATTAAAATAGCAGGGAGCATCGATCGGCTCCAGGCAAGCTATAACTAGCGCGCTCGCAACAGGTCAAGCGTTGGAATTTCAGCTCTGACACACCGCAGGGACTCGGTCCACAAACATACATTATCACGCATGCTCATTACCCCCACCGCTCAAGACAGCTTTAGTGTGTTCAGCTTTTAGCATTGTTTCTCTCCATTACTCAAACAAAGAGGTTTAGATGGGAATCTAAAGACTTTCTTTACACATGATCCTACATTTTGTTTTTGTGTTACCAAAAGTGCTTGTACATGATTTGATTATCAGTAAATCATGTATTAGCCTCTGAGAGTTGTGAAAACATCCATAAAACATATATTTTAGGATTATGAAAATGAGTGTTGAGCAATGAAGCATATGGCCCCTGGTAACAATGAAATCTACGTATCTACGCAACATAATTAGCGTAAAAGCGTTAAATGTAACCAAAACATATGTGAACAGCTAATTAGCACTTTTTTTTTAAATATTGTAAATAATCTGTCATAAATTCATATATGGGTTTATACCGCTGCATACATGTTTAGTGTGAACTTAAGTATAGTAGACAGCTAGAAAAAAGATGCTTGGTTGACAGTGTTGGATTTTAAACACAATTAACTAATAAGTAGCTTAACAAATTCACAATTTAAGCCACTAATGACACATTTACTGGAATGCCAAGAGAAACAACTTTTTTTTTCAGCAAAGCAGAGTGAAGCAAAGTGAACCAGCAGATAAAACAGAAAATACATTATTTTATTTTGAAGCATATTTGTACTGTTTTGCCAGTTGCATTGTAATGTCCACTTTACACATCAGATGTCATTGCTCACAGTGTGGCAGAGGATTGCCCTAAACTAGCATCCACAATTTTGCTTAAGAACTAATGAAGATATGCAAGCTTGGCATGCTCCTTCTCTCGGACATCAGATGAGAGAAACTCTTACAAACATTCCAGAGGAATAACCATGTAAGCATTTTGAGATCATTTGACTCCTACAGCTCACTAGTACCATTATCTTGTTCATTGTGCTTTGACCTGCTAATCAGCCACGCTAATGCTGTACAAACAAACATGAAAGGTGAAGGTCCCGCCCATTCTTCCACATTTTGGTCCGATCCAGCTCACTATGGGTAAACATCCTGCCAATCACCCAGTTCAAGGAGCTAATGACTAGGCTACAGTCACTTAATGAAGTGAGACTACGTCAATCACCGTTTATCCCCTTGATGGCTTCCTGGAATGATCAGGTAGCCCATTACTGGTGAAGTGGAGATATTTTCCATCAGACCCATAACCATCGGGGGCTGACCCTGACCTTCTTTACAGTAATGACAGCTGTTCCACTTCCCAGAAACTCTCATCACACGACTGTGCCCAAAAGCTGCACCAAGTGGAACTCACACACACACACACACCATTATAGAGAAGACATGCACACACACACACACACACACACACACACACACACACACACACACACACACATTACCATGAATATCTAAGCAGCACTGCTGCAAATGGTTTATACATATAGGAACATAGCCACACAATTATGATACAAATCGCTTATGTTGACCTTTATCCTCTCTGCCTCAAACTAAGAAACATGGCGTGTGTGTGTGTGTGTGTGTGTGTATTTGTGTGTGTGTGTGTGTGTGTGTGTGTTTGTGTGTGTGTGTGTGTGTGTGCGTGTGTACACTAGAGCAGACTGATTTCCCATGGTGCAGAGCATCATTTCTGACCTACTCAATAGACCCATCAGTGGTGCTCTGACTATCCTAACTGTTGGAATAGCAGCTAGCTCGGGAAAGCCATCATTGCTTTCCATCAGGTTAAAGCATCCCCAGGGAAATGTTCCACAAAACCCTACAATTACGCAATTCTGTAGTCACAGTAAGCCGTTATTACAATACTGATTGTCGTGTTAACTTTAATTAGATTATGGTATTGGCTCCCCAATACATTCTCTGAAATGAATATATAGAAAACATAAATTCAGCGGGTAATGACTTACTAGGTTAGGTAGAACTCTAGCATCACCTCACACATTGATTCTTAGTATGTTACAAGAAATTCAGCCATGGGGAAAACATTTTCTTGAATGACTTATCTTTTTCTTCACAACATATTGCATCAAGCCTTCATAACCGGAGTCCAGGAGTGCAGACTACACCACCGCCAACGTCGCCCGAGCTATACTGGCCTTCTAATGCGCAAAATCAACGTGAACCGCTCCACTGCACCGGGCAGCCTCTCACTGGTGTGCGGGGGGGTTGGTGGCTACAGGACGACCTCCTGACGGATTCTATCCATGTACAACATACAACTACACTACAACAGCCCCAGAGTGAGAACCTCTTCCACGCGCAGCGTCAACAACTCCCTCAAAATCGAGCAGGAAAGATGAACGGCGCGCAGTGAATTACGGAATTCGCTACAAGGGTTTGCCCCCCTCCTCCTCCTCCTCCTCCTCCTCCCCCGTTGAGGAAACGGGGAGCTCGGAGTAGTTCCGTCTTTTAAATCAATATCGGACTCATATTTAATGACACGCTTTTACTCAGCGGTCCCCCGGAGCTCGACAGCTCCCCGCTGTAATCCCACGGCGGTGTCCGCACAGCGCCGCCGTGTCCCGCATCTCATTCTGCTGAACGTCCTCCCCAGGAGCCGGGGCCCGCGCCCGTTATGTACGACCATGTGGCACCTGGCATTATTAGAACTATATCTCTTCATAAGTTTGAGGCGAGGATATAATCAGGCAGGCGGCGCAGCGGCGGACCGGGCGCTGCCTTTATGGGCGCGGCACAGCAGAGAAACGCGCTTGAACAACTCACGCGGGAAAGGTTTGAGGCAGACCTGCCACAGAAGTGCAGCGCGTGGCCCCCGGCTGAATGACATAGTGGGCACAGGAGCGGAGAAATAATAAAGCTGCCCATTTGGTGCAACGTCGGGGCCTTGTTGCCTTGGGATTGATCTGCCCTCCGAGCAGAACGGTAATGTCCAGCAGAACAGTAATGTGCAGCAGAACGCTAATGTGCAGCAGGACAGTAATGAGCAGCAGACCGGTATTGTGCAGCAGAACGGTAATGTGCAGCAGAACAGTAATGAGCAGCAGACCGGTATTGTGCGGCAGAACGGTAATGTGCAGCAGAACGGTAATGAGCAGCAGAACGGTAATGAGCAGCAGAACTGTAATGTGCAGCAGAACAGTAATGTGCAGCAGGACAGTAATGTGCAGCAGAACTGTAATGTGCAGCAGAACTGTAATGTGCAGCAGAACGTTAATGTGCAGCAGAACGTTAATGTCCAACAGAACTGTAATGTGCAGCAGAACTGTAATGTGCAGCAGAACGTTAATGTGCAGCAGAACGGTAATGTGCAGCAGAACTGTAATGTGCAGCAGAACGGTAATGTGCAGCAGAACAGAAATGTGCAGCAGAACGGTAATGCGCAGCAGAACGGTAATGCGCAGCAGAACGGTAATGCCCAGCAGAACGGTAATGTCCAGCAGAACGGTAATGTGCAGCAGAACTGTAATGTGCAGCAGAACGGTAATGTGCAGCAGAACAGTAATGTGCAGCAGAACTGTAATATGCAGCAGAACGGTAATGTGCAGCAGAACGGTAATGTGCAGCAGAACGGTAATGTCCAGCAGAACGGTAATGTGCAGCAGAACGGTAATGTGCAGCAGAACGGTAATGTCTAGCAGAACGGTAATTTGCAGCAGAACACTAATGTCTAGCAGAACGGTAATGTCCAGCAGAACGGTAATGTGCAGCAGAACAGTAATGTGAAGCAGAACTGTAATATGCAGCAGAACGGTAATGTGCAGCAGAACAGTAATGTGCAGCAGAACAGTAATGTGCAGCAGAACAGTAATGTGAAGCAGAACTGTAATATGCAGCAGAACGGTAATGTGCAGCAGAACGGTGATGTGCAGCAGAACGGTAATGTCCAGCAGAACGGTAATGTGCAGCAGAACAGTAATGTGCAGCAGAACAGTAATGTGCAGCAGAACAGTAATGTGCAGTAGAACAGTAATGTGCAGCAGAACACTAATGTCTAGCAGAACAGTAATGTGCAGCAGAACAGTAATGTGCAGCAGAACAGTAATGTGCAGCAGAACAGTAATGTGCAGTAGAACAGTAATGTGCAGCAGAACAGTAATGTGCAGCAGAATGGTAATGTGCAGCAGAACAGTAATGTGCAGCAGAACACTAATGTCTAGCAGGGGCGGCGGCCTCATGATAACTCAACAGGTAGAAACTTGGTGGACTTATTGTGCAACAGCAACTTCTTTATTATGGGTGATCTTTAATAAATATATTACCCTAAAATATACTGAGGCTTTCAACATCCAACATTAGAAAATGCAATCAGTCACAAGAAAAACATCAGACACATTAACTGAACCACAGGTTAGGCCTGATCCCTTTGACCAGAGCTGATCCAACACATAGGGTGGTATGGGACTAAACTTGGGCTAAAAAAAACACACAAAAAAGTGCACTAAAATAGTGATGTATTAACGGGACGATATTTGAGCCTTCTTAGAATGCGAGTCACCATATGATAATAATCAAACAGGATAGTTTTGGATATCTCACTCTGCTAGTAGAGCCAATAAATCCAAGCGAATGTGACAACTTCACTGGAATGCGGTCTTTTTCCCCTGGAAATGACAACATCCATGCACAACATTCTGATAACCTCGTCTCACGAAACAGACGATAGATTAATAGCCAAAAATGTGACGGCTGACTAGCTCAGATCTTGGTGAAGACGTTTCACTTTCACTTTCACTTCCCATTTCTTTCAACCAGTCATAGTGCTGGGTCTGTTATGTCGGGCCACTTGCAGCAAACAGAAACTTTTCCCAGTGGGAAGAAAGCATTCTTAAAAAAGGTGGTTTCAAAATCAAGAGCATGTAGACAGGCCACTGTTTCCTCATCAAAATCCCCTTCAGAGTGCTTCATCCATTCTCTGCAGTAGAATATATCCACAACAAATAAAGGAATCAATGAGTTACTCTGCCCCTTTTAGTTTTAGGTTTCTGGCCCAGGCTCTGTACTTTTCCCCTCAGAAGTTCTGTCGGACTGCTGGTTCCAAAATGATAATAAATGGAATCTCAAATGATGTGCATGCGTGGAAAACAACTTGCTTCTTCTGTTCACACTGGCTAGAAGTTTTAGTTGGGGAGAAAGTTGATCCACAATGCTAATTTGAGCTTATTAAAAAGTCTCAAACCTGAAAGGCTGAATTTCATATCACCACATGACGCAGTGAGTCACACTCATAATTGCATTTTCATTTGTGGACGACCTATGAGTTCAGTCTGCAAAGAATAAACACAGCATGCAACACTCTACAATGAGACCAATAGACATGTAAGCCCCATATAAACCCCTCCCCCCCCCCGGCCAGAAAAACACCAACAATAGAGGAAAAGTGAAGGCAATTACCCTGTCCTTCATCCTCCAGCTCTGTGCCAGGGCCTTGGAACCCTCAATCTTCTCCGAGTGACGTTTCTTCATGAAGGCCAAAGGAAGCTTCCAGTCACTCAAGTCAGGCTCCTCTTCCTCGGCGAGCCCCACGGCGGGTGAGTGCAGCAAGTCCACGTCCATTTTCATCAAGGCCCTGCGGGGAACGTTCCAGAGTGTTACTCTAACTGCCACTTGTGGAACATAGAGTATCCACAGATAACAAAGTTTAGTTAACTATCCAATCAATGGCTGTTAACGTTCATGACAGAGGTCATAAATGACGGCTTCTACACGTCAATGAATCCAATGTAACTTCTAAAACATCTGGCTGAATAGTAACAACAGCTGGTTATTTTGTATTCACGATTGAGTGTAGAAGATAGAGAGGCAATTAGATTTGTATCTGACAGGTGACAACAGGTTGATAAACGATCACTACATCAGCCCGAGTGTGTTTTAAACAAAAACCAATTGTCCAAAATGAATTCAAATTAATCCAGGTTATCAAGCCTTCATTTATATTCAAAATGAAAAGAGTTTAACGTTCCCGGTTACACCTGGAATTAGTTTTGACAGGTGTTGTCCTCAACGTGTCGTATCTAGAGTCACTTATTTGGAAATGACGAGGCAAGTGAAGTATTATGATACAACTTGGCAAGACTGTGTGTATAAAAAGGCTTCAGCTAATATATTAGCTCCTTTCGCTAATGTGACAGCTCTGAGCGTAACGACCACGCTCCGCCTGCAATGCAGCGTCCCGGTGTTCGTCCGCATGGCAGAGCAGCAGTATTTAAAGAATGTCGACTTCTAAAACCACTCCAACAACATAACCAGAGCACATATGGAGCAATGGCGCTTCGCATGCAAACGAAAGCATTCAGACCTTGGCGCGTTGCAATGCTCTATCTGGATTTGAGAACCTCTTCGTGTTCTTACGATGACAGAAACGGTCGCACAGACAATTCTGCAAAGAAAATTGTACGGTAGCGTCCACAGTCTATAGATGATGTCAAAGCCGTCAAGTCCAAGTTCGACAGGCAAGTGTTTGCAGGGGAATCTGCGGGTCCTCTCCCCACGGCTCTTCGCTATGGGAAGGGGCTCCAGACGAGGCCCATCTTCACACTGACAGTCTGCCACAGCCACAGAAAGTGCTGACTCGTGTCACTAATAACTGTGGAGTTGCGTGTACTTGTATCGCCGTGTTTCGCGTTGTTTAAATTCGTGATGTTATGAACGCGAATTGCACCGAAATTCCTAACAATTTCTCTGGAGGGACTACTTCAGCACTTCGGCAAGGGCGCAGCCATCTTGGTGTGGACCCAGAATGCATTGTGGCTGTTCGGGCGGCGAACGTGTCAAAAGCGTCAGCACGGCTTTTCTTCTGACAAATCAAAATACAAACAAACCAGAGTACGAAAATAAATAGTTGGTGAACGATGCTATTTTAAAATAGATATATGCATACCGTACCTCCTTATGTGTTGTGATATTTAAAATTATCTGTATAACCCACAAATTGTTACAGTAGGCCCTACTCAAACATTGTTGCTGTCGTATATTGATGTCTTGTTTTATCAAATTAATTCAAAATCCTTCCTCTCTTCCAGGAAGGAGAATCATCTTCAGAAGTATGTTCTGAAGACGTATATAATAGTATTTGCATGTTGAAAAAATAAAATATGAGAATATGAGAGAGAGAAGCTGCTGTCACACTGAATAGACTAACGTTTATTTGTTTCTAAATAAAGCATGTTGGCTTATTGTCTCTCTTCCCCTGCGTTGCTCTCAGGTGTGATAACTGAATGACAACTAACTCCCTTGCCAACGTCACCTTCAGTTTAATTAGAGTTGTCGTCATTTCTTGTTCAGAGAAATCAGTGTTTATTTTCCCTTTTGCTTTTCCAAAAATAAGCCTTTCTTATTTAAACATATAAACCAGTAAATGAGCCAATATAAGGGTGAATGTGTACAGCTTTTCTAGTACTACATTTACAAATTAAACATTTTTCTCCACCAGTGAAAATGTTACATAATGCGCTGTGTTTTATACTGACATTCGTTCTTTGGCCAATTATTATTGTAAGGGTAATGATGACAGTAACATAATAATAATAATATGGCAATTGTCTATTAATATAGATATATACTTTCCGAACACCATTACTTTACTTTACGTACATCATTTAATATTTCTTCTATCTTCTTCTTCTTCTATCCAAAGCATCTTACAATAAGTATAGTTGTGCAAATGACATTACATAAGAACAGAAACAATATGAATCCTATCAACACTTTAATCGCTCTTTGTAACTTGGCACTTATTCAGAGATGTTGTATACTAGCAATGGTTAGCCTAGCAATTGAAATGCTTGAAACTGTTCTGGTGACTTTCTCACTGCATTAGCAGCAATGAAATGTTTCACCTTCTTATGACAAATGTACTCTTTGTAAGTCGCTTTGGATAAAAGCGTCTGCTAAATGCCCTCAATGTAAAAAAAATCCCCAAAACAACAACAACACAGCCTTCAATAAGAAGTCCCAGGGGTTCTGAGTTCTTCCTGGCTTCCTCACGAGAGGCCTCGTGCAGCACATCTAAGGAGCAGGTCCACTGGTCTACCGACACCGTGGAAGGGTGACCTACGAGACTGGACTCCTGCTGTGTTGGTGAGTCACGTTGTCACAGGTCACGCCGTGGGGTCCTGCATGCACTGACGGCCACACAGAGGTGTTCTCAGTGGAGGAGAAGACATCTGTGCTGTGAGAGTAGACATATACAGAAGCACCGCAGTCTCAAGATTTACCAATGTTTTTCATACATGCATCGGTATGCCGTTCTGTGTGCCGTTCTATCGTGAGGTTCTATTGTGAGGTTCTATTGTGAAGTGGGAGAGATAGGGCTGAGCGTCACGCGCGCTGCACTGGCTGAACTCTCACAGTCTCTCACACACTCTCACAAATACTGCAAGGTCAACTTATTGAGTGCAGACGGGTGGACAGACAGAACCCCAGACATCACCAGCGTCTAATCAGATCAGAAACCATACCGGAGCCAAGTCTAGCATGCAACCCGAGGATGTGCAGCAGAGCCTCGGTGGAGCCCAGTGGGGCTCACGAGAGCCACCTGACTTGGTGGTCCCCGCTGTGGTAAAGCCAGCAGACGTAGGGAGAGTAAGAAGCTCTCTTGAGGCTGGTGGAGGGTATCCATCACCACGAGAAGAGCAGCCTTGGTAGAGGGAGGACTGGACACTGGTGTCGGAGGGGATTCTGAGAAGGAGAAAAAGTGAGATGGACGATGACGTACAGTAACAGATCTGAGGATGGTGAAAACAAGGTCTAAGTGGAGCGGACATATCATAATAGTGTATGTTTGTGTCTGATTCTTATTATTGTTCATGTATATGCTTAACGTGTTTGCATGTGCATGTGTGGGTGTGTGTGTGTGTGTGTGTGTGTGTGCGTTAACAGGTTTTTTTCATGATTGCCCACACACAGTTTGTTTCTTGTTGCCTTGTTTGTCTTTTGGTGTTTCTCTTTGCCGTTTCCCCACACGGTGGGAGTCTGGGCGTTTGTTCCTGAGGAGTCACAGTGAGCTGAAGCCGTCCCATCTGTCACCGGGACAAAAATTACAGCACAGTTCATGGTTGCCTTCTGCTTAGACAACATGGAAAAACAGTTGGTATGTATGACAGCACTTTAGCAGCACTTTAAACAAATTAAATTTAACAAACCATTGTGAACCAATAAAAAGATAAAAATACATACTGTATATATATATATATATATATATATATATATTGATGATTGATGATGTTTCCATTTATCACAGAAAAAGTCAGGCAGCATCCTTACAGCAAGGCAAACCAGAAAACGTCAAAACACTGCAGCAGATACAGGACAGAACATGTGGAGGCCTTTCTCACTGAAGTCGTGCAGTTGTCACTGCAATGACCTGTGCTATAGGAACAGCACTGTGGCCACTTGGTGTGTGTGTGTGTGTGTGTGTGTGTGTGTGTGTGTGTGTGTGTGTGTGTGTGTGTGTGAGAGAGAGAGAGAGAGAGAGAGAGAGAGAGAGAGAGAGAGAGTTTGAGAGGGAGTGTGTTTGTGTGTGTGAGAGAGAGAGAGAGAGAGAGAGTGTGTGTGAGAGGGAGAGTGTGTGTGTGTGTGTGTGTGAGAGAGAGAGAGAGAGAGAGAGAGAGAGAGACAGAGAGAGAGAGAGAGAGAGAGAGAGAGAGAGAGAGAGAGTGTGAGAGGGAGAGTGTGTGTGTGTGTGTGTGAGAGAGAGAGAGAGAGAGAGAGAGAGAGAGAGAGTGTGAGAGGGAGAGTGTGTGTGTGTGAGAGAGAGAGAGAGAGAGAGAGAGAGAGAGAGAGAGAGAGAGAGAGAGAGAGAGAGAGAGAGAGAGAGAGAGAGAGAGAGAGAGAGAGAGAGAGAGAATGTCATAGCATGTAACAGACCAAACATATTCCTCGGAGGAACCAACCCAATTTCCAGGTGTGATGGAGGTTGGGCCACACGTGATGGTGGTGTTGGTGGTGCAGGGAGCTCTGTGAAGCTGTTTCTTGTTTTCTGAGTGCACAGCCTATAATAAGGCTGTCTCATTTGAACTCATTAGATCCAATTGTGAAAAATAAAACAGTCTCTCTGGCAAGCATACCGTTCCCTTTGCATGGATGAAATGCTCTCTTCTTGGTCCAGCCCTCGCACTGCCAATGGACTCACCGGGGAGGTAAATTACCACCAGGGTCTTCATCGTGGTCATCGTCAGTCTCCACGCTGCCAGTGTTCCACAGACAGCATCAGGTCTGTTCAGCTTCTGCTCTTCATACTCCAGCCCAATCTCTTATTCGGCCGTAAATCAACCTCTTCACAACTTCAAGAATTGAGGTTGCATGAGTACAGCAGTTTGATCTTGAAGTTGCCTTTTTTTTCCTGGTTTGTGTTGATAAAGAAATCGAAGAAGAATAAAGGGTAAAGGATATGATGGGGTTTTGGGCCTTTTCTTCCCAGAAAGAAATCATTGTGAGGTGTGTGGACGTCCAGAGACTCCATCAGATAGCCTACTTGAGGAAGCGGCCAATCTTGTAAATTATGAAATCAAATGAATATTGATGGCACCTCATTGTGGTCTGAAGGGAATACAAATGTACCACCATACGATACAATCCTGGTGACCGTTCGACATTGGCATTATTATTGAATGGCTAATCAAGAAAACAGTTAAAGAGATCCGTCTGGAATCAACATAGAAGGTGACCCAGATGTCTTAACCAACAATGAAAAACATTGAAAATGTTAAAGGCTTTGTGAACGTGATTTACTAACCTAGACATGAGGAAATCATCATCTCTGCAACATTTTCCTCCGATGGACAGATGCCATTTTTACACACCCTGTCTGTAGCTGCCAGAACAAATGCTGCACATCAATTTCAATGCGTCATAAGTGAGTTTTAAACCACAAAAACATTTAGCGTCAGTCATGCCCGTTGAGACCTGCCAAAAG
>JAXIVH010000001.1:19189193-19191693 GCA_036785325.1 Urophycis tenuis
CACACACACACACACACACACACACACACACACACACACAGACACACACACACACAGACACACACACACAGACACCACACACACAGACACACACACACACACACACACACACACACACACACAGACACAGACACACACACACACACACACACACACACACACACACACAGACACACACACACACACACACACACACTGACACACACACACACACACACACACACACACACCTTCCCGCTGCCCCCACTGCCGCCGTTTGTTCTGAGGCAAGCAGGGGAGCGAAATGGATGTGCTGTTCACCGTCATGAGTCACCTTCTCACAGCGCCGCGCACAGACACACACACACACACACAGGCACGCACACACACACAGAGAGGCACGCACGCACACACACACACACACACACACAGGCACGCACGCACGCACGCACGCACACACACACACAGGCACGCACAGCACACACAGGCACGCATACACACACACACACACACACACACACACACAGGCACGCACGCACACACACACACACACACACAACACACACAGACAGACACACACACACATGTGCACGGACACACTCACACGTGCACGCACACACACACACATGCACACGCACACACACACACACGCACACAGACACACACGCCCCGCTTCCCACACCTGTCCATGGGACCCAACATGAAGCCCCTTCTGGCCAGCTGTAAACCCCCCCCCCCACCCCGTCATAGATCTACGTCTGTGGCCATAACTGCCCCATGGAGGGGGGGCCCAGCAGGGGGTCCTTACCGTAAGCAGCCACCATTTGTTTTGCCCTGAGTGCAGGAGCGCTGCACAGCAGGCCGCTGGCTTTTAACAGTTCCAGCGGTGGTGTGCAGGTAGACCCACATCCACCGCTACATAGCCACACCCACCGCTACATAGCCACACCCACACTACATAGCCACACCCACCGCTGCATAGCTGCACCCACCACTGCATAGCCACACCCACTGCAGCATAGCCACACCCACCGCTGCATAGCCACACCCACCGCTGCATAGCCACACCCACCACTACATAGCCTTACCCATAGACATCCTATTAGGTAGACGCAACATTGACTGCTGCCAAACGAGAAATTCGGCCGCCATATTGGAGTGGGGATCAGGAGCCGGCGAGCAGCATTGACAGCAATAGTTGACAGGTAGCGTCTACAGAAGAAAACAAGGATGCCGGGCTGGTGTTCAGCGTATTCCTGCTCAAATGAGCGGAGCGTCGAAAATAGGAATCGGGGGATTACTTTTCACAAGTAAGATTTAACACTAACGCACTATTGGTTGTATTATATTACCACAGAGTTGAGAAGGAGTACTGAAATCGTAGCCAGCTAGGCTAACAAACAAGAGTATGACCGCAATAGAATTGCTTGTCAATGAAATGAATGAAGTGAAGAAATGACATACTGAACAACATAAAGTTGAAATAGATGTTGAAGATAAAGATTGTAAAAGCCAACAGGGGTAAAAGTTAGGAACCACAGTCCAGATTGTGTGGTGTGTGTGTGTGGGGGGGGGGGGGGTATTAGCGCTAGCTAACTAGACAATCAGATGGACAGTGGCTATACATTATAGCTAGTCTATCTTTCCTATGGTGGCATCATGCCTTCAGTGTGCATATTGTACCTCCCTCTGTCTCTCTCTCAACTCTCCTTCTTACCTCTTCTCTCTGTCATGTCGTTCAACTCCCCTTCTTCCTCTCTCTCTCTCTCGACTCTCCCTCTCTTGCCTTTTCTCTCTATAGTGTAACACTCTGTAGTACCATTGATACACTTATTAATACTAACCATCATGAAACTTATAGCACGCCTAACCCACTCTATATATCTCTCTCTTCCCACTTACCTCACTTGTGAGGTAACCATTACCAGTCATCAGCCATCCTTGTATTTGGTCCTCATCGCACTGAAGTCCCATCCTATGACTCCCTACCATCACCTGTTGCTGTCCCCTTGACCGGATTCCTGACCTGCGCTACCTAGCGATCCACTACTGCCCTATGACAATTCCCAATAGCTATGACAAGTCATCCTACACTAGACATAGATGTAGGATGACAAGTCATCCTACATCTATGTCTGTTCATCTCATTGATAACCACTGTCCATCTGTCATCTTTCATTGCATGCACCAGGCTGCTACGGATGGTCTACCAGCCTGCGGTGGCCAGTGTCACCTTCTTCGCTGCCGTGTGCTGGGGAGGAAGCATTGGGAGCGGTGGTGCCAGGAAGCTGTACAAGCCGGGGAGGACGGCGAGCTCTGCAGTTGGGATGAAGCCGGACTGTGTGGAGGCGGCGACAGTGAGGAGGACAAGGGGAAAGCTGCTGGAGACCCGGAACTACCCTCTCAGCCTCACTATGCCGAACTGAAGCAACTCAGGAACACGTTCAGCCACATGCTCACTCAGCCAAGTCGCCTCAAGTGCTTGGGCGCTCCCTCATCCCACCAACCATCAGGCTCAGGA
>JAXIVH010000001.1:19206693-19219193 GCA_036785325.1 Urophycis tenuis
CAAACACAGGTAGTCAAGGAGACCAAAAATCTGCCACTGGGTGGACATAGGTCAACTCCTGCCACACACACACACACACACACACACACACACACACACACACACACACACACACACACACACACACACACACACACACACACACACACACACACACACACACACACACACACACACACACACACACACACACACACACACACACACACACACACACACACAAGGCAGCCAAACACACACCTGCCACAATGCCTACACTACCACCTATTCAGAGGTGTTTCTATGAGTGAGCCATGGGCTATAAAAGACATAGTTGAATGAGTTTGCAACGGCACACATGACAGATATTATTCTACTCCTGTGAAATATGTTAAAAAAAGACTGACTCATACTGTATACAACTAATACAAATAGAAGGATTTCTTATCCAGCTCAACCTAGTGTGTATGTGTGTGCGTGGGTCTGTGTGTGACAATGTTTGTGTGTGACAATGTATGTGTGTGACTCTGTGCATGCATTTGTGAGTGCGGTGAGTGAGGTGAGAGAGTGAGAGAGTGAGTAAGTGAGGGAGTGAGTGTGTGAGTGTATGTGATTGAGTAAGTTAGTGAGTGTATGTGAGTGAGTGAGTGAGTGAGTGAGTGTGTGTGTATTTGAGTGAGTGAGTGAGTGTATGTGAGTGACTGAGTGTGTGTGTATTTGAGTGAGTGAGTGAACGAGTGTGTGTGTGTGTGTGTGTGTGTGTGTGTGTGTGTGTGTGTGTGTGTGTGTGTGTGTGTGTGTGTGAGTGAGTGAACGAGTGTGTGTGTGTGTGAGTGAGTGAACGAGTGTGTTTGTGTTTGTGTGTGTATGTGTGTGTGTGTGTGTGTGTGTGTGTGAGCCTGGACCTGGGGCAGGAGCTGTGGCTGGCTCCTCTCCAGGCGTTGCAGGGCGTCCAGCAGGAAGGGGGTCTCCCTGAAGGCCAGGAAGCCGGCCACGTAGGGGGCGGTCAGCATCACCATCTGACTGTCCTCATACAGCACCTGGCCACAGGACAGGCTCATCACCAGTTAACCACGACATCACCGCCACGTCACTGTTAACCTCACCACAACCACATCACCGCCACGTCACTGTTAACCTCACCACAACCACATCACTGTCATCACAGTTAACCTCACCACAACCACATCACTGTCATCACAGTTAACCTCACCACAACCACATCACTGTCATCACAGTTAACCTCACCACAACCACATCACTGTCATCACAGTTAACCTCACCACAACCACATCACTGTCATCACAGTTAACCTCACCACAACCACATCACTGTCATCACAGTTAACCACATCACAACATTAACGTCACAGTTAACCTCACCACAACCACATCACAGATAACCACATCACAGTTAACCTCACCACAACCACATCACTGTCATCACAGTTAACCACATCACAACATTAACGTCACAGTTAACCAGATCACAACATTAACGTGACAGTTAACCACACCACAACCACATCACTGTCATCACAGTTAACCTCACCACAACCACATCACTGTCATCACAGTTAACCACATGACAACATTAACGTCACAGTTAACCACATCACAACATTAACGTCACAGTTAACCACACCACAACCACATCACTGTCATCACAGTTAACCTCACCACAACCACATCACTGTCATCACAGTTAACCACATGACAACATTAACGTCACAGTTAACCACATCACAACATTAACGTCACAGTTAACCACACCACAACCACATCACACCCACATTACTGTCATCACAGTTAACCACACCACAACCACATCACTGTCATCACAGTTAACCTCACCACAACCACGTCACTGTCATCACAGTTAACCACACCACAACCACATCACTGTCATAACAGTTAACCACATCACAACCACATCACTGTCATCACAGTTAACCACATCACAACATTAACGTCACAGTTAACCTCACCACAACCACATCACTGTCATCACAGTTAACCACACCACAACCACATCACTGTCATCACAGTTAACCACACCACAACCACATCACTGTCATCACAGTTAACCTCACCACAACCACGTCACTGTCATCACAGTTAACCACATCACAACATTAACGTCACAGTTAACCTCACCACAACCACGTCACTGTCATCACAGTTAACCACACCACAACCACGTCACTGTCATCACAGTTAACCACATCACAACCATCACAGTTAACCACATTACAACCACGTCACTTTCATCACAGTTAACCCCATCACAACCACGTCACTGTCATCACAGTTAACCACATTACAACCACGTCACTCATCACAGTTAACCCCATCACAACCACGTCACTGTCATCACAACATCGTTACCATCACAGTTAACTACACCACCGGTAGCATCACAGTTAACAACATCACGACCATCACAACCAAATCATTACCACCAGTTAACCAAATCGCTACCATGAAATCATTACCATCACCTCCACATCATTACCATCACTATCACATTGTTACCATCACAGTCAAATAGGGGCATTGGGGATTGAATACAGTAACTTTTGGCTGAGTGTGAAAGATCCTCCTGCCTTCAGCTTATTTTAGTCTGTGCCTATGGATGTGCAAGGTATATTTGAGGTATATTGGAATTTGTGTAATATCTTTGCATTCTGTTGACAACAAAGAAACAAAATATGATGATTATCTGTGTATTATATTCTGAAACGAAACAAAAAAGTAATATGGAATATAATTCTCAATATCACCAGGTTTTATATTTACAAAGACATTTTTTTGTCCAATTTCATTGGATTAGAAAGTCTCCAGTAACATTGGCCAGGCTGAAACACAGCAGTAATATAAGGCAGGGATGTGCTGAGGTGCCGTGATTGGATAGATTGGAAAGGAAACGTGTAAACCTGATCATGTAGAAAGATCCTTCACTGGGCATCATTACTAGCCTGGGTTAGTGCGCAAGAAATTGGTTTGATTATCTGACAAATTACAAATTACTGACTGACAAATTAGATTGGGTCGGGTAAGAACACGCGCCAGCAAACGATATTCAGGTAAAAGTCAGAGAAGCGAATAGGGGACGAAAGGTCAACACTGAAATGAAATGAGAAAATATCAACACTCCTTTAACAAAACCGAAACCTTAATTAAACTTGATACGAAGTACACTGCACTAAACTACTCAGCTTCCGCACTTCTTTTTTTAATAGTTTACACCTTGGCATCCAATTCTGTTGCATCTGAATAGCAGTCAGACCAGTGTTTCTGTTGACCAACAGTTAATGACACGGCGAGAACGCTGTCAGCCAATCAGCACTCACCTGGAGGTCGGGGAAGCTGAGCACCACGAGCTGGGCGCAGGCGTTCACGTCGTCCCCCTTGATGAAGGAGAGGTCCACTCCACCCACCCGCTCCAGGGTGGAGAAGCTGGGGCAGCGCTGCCAGGCCTCCGTGTCCTCCTCCACCACCTGCTGCCTCAGGCTGGCCTGCTCGCTGCACCACCCACACACACCACCCACACACAGGCATAACGCGTGAACGGGTGGAGCGCTTTAGGGACTAAAGGCCAGAGGGGTGGAGAAGGTTTTAGGCTCTGATGGGCCAACACGCAATCTCACCAGTGAGCCACGACCAAACATGCACAAGACTTGATGACTTTTTGCGGTTTAACTCATTATTATTTTCTCAATGACTTTCACTACAAAATTACATTCCCAAAAACAACCTGTTCAAAAAGGTCTTCTGTTTTACAACTGTATGATACATTTTTTTATGCATTAATATTTGTCTTGTTTAGTTTATTTGAATGCATGCTTGAGATTTCATGTTGTTTTAAAATCCACCGACCAACTTATTGGAGCATAAGTGTCAATACAGTGTGTCTGTGTGTGTGAGTAGGTATGTATTGAAGCTATAGAAAACAAATACAGGTCTGGTCTACACCGAAGCGGCTGCAACAATCTTGCAACAGAAAAAAAGATCGATTAGAGTTATGTATATTTTTTATATTTCTTTATATATATTTTTTGTATATTGTTTACATAGGTTTATATTATATATTTATATATTCTAACACTCTACTATACGTAGAGTGTCTGTCTCTTCTTTTTTTCCCTGGAGTATTGTGACGAATGATATTTCCCTCAGAGATCATTAAAGTATGTCCGTCTGTCTGTCTGTCTGTCTGACGCTTTACACTATTGTTTTACTACTGTCATTGTCCATTTATATGTTGCATGTTAACATACCATACATAACATACATTTTTATTGTTCAGTTTGTTTTGTTAAATGGTTAACGTATGCGATTTCGAATTTGCCCAAATTAGAGGAAGACAAGACAGTTCAGTAAAGTCTTTAGTCGTGTGTTGATTGTGGGTAAAGCACAGCGTGGTGAGGTCGGCTGAAGAGCCACCAGTGATCAATAAGACTTTAGAATATCTAATAACACTGAATGGTGTTCTGACCTTTCCCACAGCTTGACCACCTCGGCATCACAAACCACTGACATTGATGATATTTAAAAGCCCAGCGAAAACATTTAACAGCAGCATGCCAGATCGGTTCAAAGTCTTCTTCCGTGTTTATTAAAATTACGTCTCAAAGTGGGCGGAGATTCAAGTGTCATGTTCAGCGTTTGGTGGCGTACGGGCGCCATCTAGTGTTCATCTCTCGACCTACACTGCTGCACTATTTTCCTACCTGCCGCAGGCCAGGCAGGGTCTGTTATAAGATGTGCTGCGTGCAACAGCCCTCATATGGAGATCACCGCCACAGTAGCATTAGTCAGCCTTGTATGCTTAAGAATGGGTTTTAAGCTCCAAACTTACTAAATGGACCGCATGTTGTACTTTTCCAACCTGTGGCCACTCGGAACACTTGACACCCAGTGCCTCACATTCACCCGTCCATACAGGAAGACGCATAAAGCGACAGAAGAACAGCCAGCTGGCAGGGAGCAGTAATTATAGACTACAAGTCTTGTCCAGGGACACCTCGATACTTCGCTATGAGGATCCAGGGATTGGACCAGCAACCTGCTCTGCCTCGTATTTGCATGCAAACGACTGTCAGTTCTGTACAGAGTGGTGTTGACATGCAGCCCCATCATCATTGGCGTCCACGTTATCAGACCCGCGAGAGTCAAAGCTTTCCACTGTTTAGGCCGTGGTTACCAATATATTTGACAATATAGTCAATATCTTTGACGACTTAAAACATCACATGCACTAACTATGCTATATTATTTGATGAGTGATGCGCTATACTGTCAGACTTAACTAGTCAGGACAAATACATAGTCCAGATCATTCTCAATGTCGACGGGTTACATTACATCTATCACGAAACAGAAATTCCATTAGTTATAAACGCTTTCCAGTAACATTGGCTAGGACGCAACATAAGGCAGAGTAACTATCTGGCCATCGTAGCGCAGACTGGAAAATAAACCCATCAACTTCCGGTCCATATTAGAAAATCGACCTCATGATGCACACAACGGCTGATTAACAGAATAAAAACATGACAATGCCAACAGATTATTCTTGGAATTCAAATTTAATTTTCCCCAAAAATGTAAAGGCGTTATTCATTTATATATGTAATTCTCTTTAAATAAATCCAAACAGGTCCATTTTATTTCTTAAACATCATTATTCATGTCAATGTAACAAGATTGAGATATGCAATCATTTCCAAAAAGGATGAAACAGAGCGAGATGAATAGGACTCAGCACAGGGGCACCGTGTGTACGCCCCGCCCCCCACGTTGCCCAGGAGACCGTCCGATAAAGTGTACGCGTGGTAGCAGTAAAGTTATGGAGGCAGGTAGGAGCAGAGCGTGACGAGGATACAGGACAGGACAGGTCAGTTCAGTTCAGTGACAGTCTGGAGTTCAGACTGTCTCTGATGAGCTCTATGGTAATCAGGTGCGGCGTGCGTACGGCGTCAGTGCTTCCATCCACGGCGAGCCTGGCTTCACACCCCGGACCGCGTGTCCACAGTGACAGAGAGAACGTCAAGATGGAGACTTTTTTTTTTTTTTTTTTTTTTTAAATGGCAGGACAGGTGGCCTGTCGTCAACATGCTTCCTCAGGGGTGTTTGGCTAGAGCACACACACACACACACACACGCACACGCACGCACGCACGCACGCACGCACGCACGCACACACGCACACACACACAAACGTCACCTGCTGTGGGTGCCGTGTGTGTGTGATGGCGTGTTCAGGACACACGGACATCACAACGTTCACCCCTGACCCCTGACCCCCTGCATCCAGGTCGCTTTGCACACGAAAACCAAACAAAAACAGCAAACAATGCCATGAAATGATTCAAGTTAAAGACAGAACATTTCTGAACAGGTGACCAGACGGTGATGTGTCTCCCGGCTCGCTGAACACTGCGGAGGGATTATGGTTCTTGATATTTCAGGGGAGTGAAGACAAGCCGTCAAAAAAGCCCCCTTGTGGGAAATGAAAAAAACAACCCAAAAGCACTAAGCACACAGTTGCTGTAAAACACACAGACTATTGCATTTCAAAATGTCATCATCCCCAGCCCACCTACAGCTGAAGCTCTGCCGGGCCAGCGACCCAGTAGAGCAGCCCAGACCGCTGCCTCCACACACAGAGGACACAACAAAAGGCTAAAATGGTCTTGACACATGGCTCTCTAATGGCTAGCATTGTTTCACAACTCCAGTTAACACATTCCACTGTAAACCCATCACTGCACTGAGTGAGCAGTAACACCAACACACACACACACACCCACACGCACACGCACACACACACGCACACACACACACCCACACACACACACACAGCGTGGCCCGTAGGCGTGGGGCCATGGCCCCCGGTGCCTCCCCTCCCCAGGGACAACATCCCCCCCAACGACAAGGCCCCGGGGGTCCGCTGTGTCCCAGAGTGGTCACTGATGACACGCTGACATCACAATGTAACATTCACCCATTATGTGCGCCAAACCTTCACCGTTGGAAGAAAATCATAACATTAATCGTCTGAAATGGCAGTTTTCTATCTATCCAAAAAAAAAAAAAAAAAAAAAAAGAATGACCCGCGTTTTTTTGTGGAAATTTGATTGGTTAGCGAGAACCAGCCATTCAGAAGCACATTCACAAAATGAACAACAAGGCATCTTCTGACAACTTCCTCTACAGGGTGTCTTTGTCTTCCGTGGACAGGAGTGAAGCTGGTGGCGTCGTTTTGTTCATCTACATCGCTCATAAAGTGATTTATAGATATATATTAATTTGTAAAGAAAAACACTAAACAGTCCATCCACTAAAGACTACTCTGGACTACCACTACGTTTGACCTCAAAGGAAGGAGCTCTCTGAAACAGAAAGCTGTTAGTTGTTTACATTTTTTCCACCTCATCCACAAAAGCAGGCTCACCTGCACCACAAGTCTCACAGTCTGATATAAATCTTGATAACAATAAATAGAAATAGTTCACACAGTACAAATCAAACTCATGTTATTGCTTCTAGCAGACTACCTCACCAGACCTAGGTCCAATAGCATGTGCTAGTATTTATTTATTTTTCTAATTTTTATTATATACTGTATATTGAGTTAGCCCTAATGAGCTGCATGGAGGGGCTTTGCTACACTGAGACAATACAACCAGAACAGGTGTCTTCTGAATTGCCGCAGTTTAGCAAAGGCTTTCCATTTGGAGCTCACCACACATTGAAATAGACGATTGGAAATTATACTTGACCAAGGTCAAACATATCTCACCAGCCACCGCTTGACCTATGAAATAACTCACCAGGTTACACAAACCACCTCTGGTACCATGGCAAACAACACACTATTATTTAGCATGTTATCAATGTCTGGTCAAAAGTGTGCATCTCAAAGAGAGTGAGTGTGTGTGCGTGTGCGTGTGTGTGTGTGTGTGTGTGTGTCTGTGCGTGTCTGTGTTGACGTGTGAGTGTATATGCATGTAATGTAACAACGTCTCCATTTTCTTGATTAGTTTTTATGTTTTTTTTTCTCCAAAAAGTCCCAAAAAGTCCCCTGGTGTGTAATATTGCTCGGTCCAACTCCCAGTCAGACCTCCCAGACGTCAGCCTGTCCGTCCACAAAGTGAAACGCTATGATAACGCTGTTCAACCTGCAGGCCCAGGAAAGGCGCCATGGGGAAGAGAGAAATGCATGACCTTTGTGTGAAAAAACAGCCCTTTAAATTTTGTGCACACAATCTTTCCCGTCTGCCATTTCTCTTGGTGTTTATTTTTGTGTGCGTCTGTTTTGTGCAAGCATGCTTCAGTTCCACACCGCCCCTCCTCCGCGTCTCGGAGGAGAAGAGCTCTACAGAGGACGGAGGAAGGAAGGAAGTTGAACCGGGAGGGTGAAGCGGAGTGCATGCTGGGTGTTGTTGTCCAGAGGAGATCCTGGACATCTCCTCTACCTGGAAATCCTGGACATCTCCTCTACCTGGAGATCCTGGACATCTCCTCTACCTGGAGATCCTGGACATCTCCTCTACCTGGAGATCCTGGAGATCTCCTCTACCTGGAGATCCTGGAGCTGGACTGGGACTGGTTGGAGGAGGTTGTGGCTGCGCTGAGCTGGGAGAAGCCACTGTGACTGGACTCCAGGCTGGTCATGGAGCCCCTGGAAGAGACACAGAGAGCCGTGATGACGCACACCCGTCAACGCAGCTCGATACGCGTCACGCAACACACCGCGGCCAGGATTCCCCACCAGTGACCCGTAGTGAGTGTGAGCTTTGTGCTGTGAGCCAATCCACCAGGCAGGAGGGCTGCACACACCCATGCAGCCGGGTTGAACCGAGGTTAAACGTCAGGGGTTTGCTCTGCCCGGCATTCGAATGCTAAGGTCCAGCTCAGGCGCTGCTCGGCTTCAACAGCCAATGAGAATGCAGGTGAGACAGGAAGGGAGGGAGGGGGGAGTGGGGAACACCTTGCATTGTGGTCCGTCTTTTAGATTCATGTTTTAGATTAATCTTGGCTCATGTTGAATTCATATTGAACAAGAGCCAAGAAGCACAATCGAGCGCCATTTCCACTCAGCCCGGTACGCCATGCCGCCATAACTGTACGCCCTCGGTTTATCTTTGTCCTCATCGTAAAACATGTGTATGTAAAACAAGTGTTTATGCTGCTGTTCTCTCAATACTTCTGTCGGTTATTATGAGTGAAGCGACACAGCGACGGAGAAAAAACCGCTCAACACAGATGGTTGCGGCTGTTGGTTGAATGATTGACTGGCTTGTTAAACACACACATCTGTGAACAGGTAATAATTATTTTTTGTATTAATGCGCCGCCAATCTCAGGGTATGCTAGCCTGGGTTGCTTGGTAACCTGGCAGAAGAATGATGATTCGTTTTCAAGAAATTTTCACATTTTATGTTGCTGTGTGTATACTTTCTGATATCTAACTAAGTAGTAACCGCTTTAGTAACTGATTTTTAAAAGCAATAAGCCATTTAAGGCTATGATTCCTGTCTAATATATAAGTGTCAAAATGTGACCTGTCTGTTTGATGCTAGTTCGGTGGAGTTTTTATTGTTTTTGATTACAGTGATAACAGCTAGGGGGCGTTCTTGGGCACAAGGCTTTAGTGACTTATTGCGTTGGTTAAAAGGCAGACTGAGATGGCTCAGGCTGGACCACTGTATTTCAAATACAAGTTTGAAGGTCAAGGGTCAGAGGTCCCCGCCCTGTGTACAGCACACACACACACACACACACACACACACCGGTTAACACTTGCTGACAACGTAAACCTCGTACAATGCTGACACTGTTAGTCATGCAAGCAGGTGGACAGCTGATGTCAGTGTGAGTCACCTTTCTCAATACAGGACAAGTGTATTGAAGAAAGGGGCTTGCCTGGTAGCCCCAAGCTGGCAGAAGCCACTCGCTGAAGGAGAAGGAGTGTGAGTGTGTGTGTGTGTGTGTGTGTGTGTGTGTGTGTGTGTGTGCGCCCACCAATTACTTCCATGGCACACTGCAGACAGAGAGTGCCCACGGCGTGATGACATGAATCTATAGCATTCTATAGCATTAACCCGCAAGTGTGTGTGTGTGTGCGTGTGCGTGTATGTCTTTGTGTTCATGTGTGTGTGAGTGTGCGTATGTTTGTTAAAAGGAAGGGAAACCAAGCGTGCATCTGCTTGCTCACATTGGAAGTGTGACTCCGATGTGGAGCAGTGGGGGAGGGGGGGGTTGTATTAGCAGCCAGGGGGGGGGAAGCGGCAAAAGATGCTAAGCTAATGCTAACAGAAGTAAAAGGGGGAGGGGTTTCAAACCCTGGGCCACTTACAAACTCTGCACATCATAGCAAGCCGTTCTTCACAGGAAGAGAGGGGGGGAGAAGGAAGAGGGGTGGTAAGCTAACGTCGTTGGCTAGTGGAAGCAAAGACAAGATGCCAACAGGAAACGCTCCTCTGTGTGTGTGTGGGGGGGGGGAGGGGAGGGGGGGGGGGGGGGGGGGGGGGGGGTTGGGGGTTCGAACCAACACACGATGCTGCTCTTACCAGTGGGAGGGGCCCACCTTGGGACAGTTTGACTAAAGGGACAGATTCATTTGGATTTTTTACACAGCAGCAGGTAGTGATTTCAGAAAGAGGGGAAGACGAAAAGGTACAAACGACAAAGTAGAACAGATATAGAAAATAAAACACTATTACTGTATACAATGGTACATAAACCCTGGTTATGTAAGATGTAAAGACTGGCTGACAGTTGTAGTCATAGAATGTAAAATGTACACACACACACACACACACACACACACACACACACACACACACACACACACACACACACACACACACACACACACACACACACCATCAGACACACACACACACACACACACACACACCCGCCAGGCACCCACCTGAAGTCCTCGGAGCCCAGCACCTCAGTGTAGTACATGACCTTGCACTTGTGCGAGGACACCTGCAGGGTGGCCAGCACGTCGTCCACACGCGGCAGGCTGGTGGCCGCGCACGCCGGCGTGCTCTGGAAGCGCCACTGCAGGATGTAGAAGCCTGGCCAGCGCGTGATGTGGGAGCCCTGTGTGGGGAGGGGGGAGTTACCTGTGACTGCATCAGGGCACTTCACTTCCTCTGATGGTGACTTCTGTCATAGCGCGTTACAAAAGGGCCGCAGGTTCGATTCAAGAGCTATTCTTTGAGTGTCACTTGTTACAAAATGGCCACGCGTCCGGTATCACTAAGTGAGACGCAGTGAGGTGCAGTGAGAGTATCAGTGAGTGAGGTGCAGTGAGAGTATCAGTGAGTGAGATGCAGTGAGAGAGTATCAGTGAGTGAGATGCAGTGAGAGTATCAGTGAGTGAGGTGCAGTGAGAGTATCAGTGAGTGAGATGCAGTGAGAGTATCAGTGAGTGAGATGCAGTGAGATGCAGTGAGAGTATCAGTGAGTGAGATGCAGTGAGAGCTTCCAGATTAGCTTTAAGACTTTGTGCTTTTTCTGTGTCAACATGTTGCGTTACACACTAATGTTGCATTACACAGTAATGCAACATGACGACAGACTACACCCTCGCTGTCCACCACAGGGAACAAAAGGTCTCTGTGTCAAAGTGACTGACGGCGGTTTGGACGTTCCTCTTCGGCTCCTCGTTCGGTTTCATCCGATCGACTGCATGTCCTAAAAGCTGAACAACTGGACCAAAGCGACAGACATCTGTGACTGTGGCCCTCCGGCCCGGCCTGGGGGGGGTGGGGGTGGTGGGGGTCACCTCACCTGCACACTCTCGCCCTCCTTGCAGCTGAGGGCCGACTCCACCATGCTGTAGTCCTGGCCCAGGGTCCAGGACTTGTCGATGAGCTGCACGTTGTTGCCCCCCGGGGCGGGCAGGCCGTGGGCCCCCAGGGGGTCCTTGCGGGCCGGCTGCGGGGCGCGCTTGGAGTGGAAGATGTTGAACACCACGTCGCCCTTACACACGTCGAAGTCCCACGTGATGACGGAGGAGGCGTCGATGATCTGGATCAGCAGCTGGAGGAGCAGATGAGGAGGAGAACCCAGAGGAGGAGGACCCAGACGAGGAAGAGGAGGAGGAGGACCCGGAGGAGGAGAACCCAGAGGAGGAGGAGGAGGAGGAGGAGAACCCAGAGGAGGAAGAGGAGGAGGATTGGATTATAAGACACAAAGAGTAGAAATAGGTGCTGAGCAGGATAAGTGAAGGTGCATCTCAACCCATTTTTCCAGCTCAACTCAAACTGCAGATTTGAGTCTGACAGCTCCTTCGTACCCCTGGCTGTGAAGCCGGCGCGGTCAAACTCTGCATACGGCAGCCAGCTTGTGACGGCACCGACACAATGAGGTTAAACCCCCCCTCAATGCACCTGCCCCTTGAGGCTGAACCGAGAGCAGCAGGGGGGCAGAATGACAACATCTGCCCGTGATCGCCGGGGCGGTTAGTTAGGAAACGAGTCCTTTCAGACAGCG
>JAXIVH010000001.1:19227148-19314648 GCA_036785325.1 Urophycis tenuis
GAGGCTGAAGGAACGGTTTGTCCGAGGGGTGTGTGTGTGTGTGCGTGTGTGTGTGTGTGCGTTTGTGTGCGTGTGTGTGTGTGTGTGTGCGTTTGTGTGCGTGTGCGTGCGTTTGTGTGCGTGTGTGTGTCAGTTAAAACCTGTTTGGTGCTCAGGGTTGTGCTTTGTCTCCCTGTGGGAGCGGCCTGCCCAGGAGGTCCATACCTTCTTGATGCTGCTGGCGTACTGCTTCATGGCGATCTTCTCCACCGTGCTCTCGAAGCCGAAGAAGGACTTGATGTCCAGGCTGGCCGTCTGCTCAAAGCACGTCCAGTCCTCATTCTCAGGGTGGACCTGGGCGCCACGTCGCATACAACAACGGAGTAAACAAACACACACACACACACACACACACACACACACACACGTACGTCATGACACGATGGTGACGCAGGTAGAGGGCACATGGTGTGTGTGTGTGTGTGTGTGTGTGTGTGTGCATGTGCGTGTGTGCGTGCGCGTGTGGCGACTCCAACCTCCTCTAATTAGCCTGCCGTCGGTGAAAGGAAGAGATTCTGAATGCTGAAGTGGAAGGAGGAGGTGGCCTGCGCCACAAACAAAGCCGTTTGTGTGAGGAGGCTTGGTGGAAAATGTGGTCGTTGATGATGCAGATTCAAGCTAACCCGTGTGCGTAGTGTGTAGAAAAACGCGGCTCAGAAGCGTCTCGGTGTGAAGCTTACGTCCTATAAGCTGCGGCGTACGCGTGGAGACCTGCGCTGTGCCTGGTAATGCACCATAACCCCCCCGTTGATGACCAAAATATTGCAGCTTTAGCTAAGTCCATTAGCACCGACGCGTACAGAGCGTCCATCCATCCCCGCCGCTACTTAGCTCATAATTACAAGCACAATTAGAGCCCCGACCCTAGGCCTCAGACTGTGCATCTGATGCCAGCGGAACGCGCTCGACCTCATTAACTCAGTGAGCGTCGACTCCATTTAAAACTTAAGTCTCTGGTCGGTCGCTCTGGGCATTGGAGGGAGGGAGAGGGGGGAGACGAGGGAGAGGGGGGGGGGAGAGAGAGAGAGAGAGTGCAATATCAGGCCTCAGACCAGTTTAGTGCATTCAGCAAGAAAGTATGTATGCAAGTATGTGTGTGTGTCAATGCATTTGTGTGCGTCGCATACGAATGTGTGTGTGTGTGTGTGTGTTAGTGAGTATTTGCGCATGCCTGTGTGTGTGTGTGTGTGTGTGTGTGTGTCTGTGTGTGTGAACTGTCGCCCCGTGTGTCTTGAATAATTCACACAGGGCGAGGGGCCGGGAGAGCTGGCAGGCAGCACAAAGCTTGTAGGAACACAGCTTTCTCTGTCGGCGTCGAGACGTTTTTCAAAGGAAAGGGGAGGAAAGGGGGGGGAGGAAAGGAGGGAGGGTGGGTATGATAACGAGAGGTCAGTCAGACAGCGAGAGGCGGGCGCTAGAGATAAGGCCCCTATTTTTCTCTGGTGTGTGTGTGTGTGTGTTTTGCAAACTGCAGGTGCACATGCGAGGGTCCCGCCCGGGGGGGGGGGGGGGGGGGGGGGGGTGGCCCCCGCCCCCACGCCGACGAGACCCCACTCCCGGGGGGGGGGGGGGGGGGGGGGGGGGGGACTGACCGAGTAGCAGCAGGTCTCGCTGATGATGACCCTGTTGGAGAAGGTCTCGTTGTGGGACTCGATGTGCAGGGTCCTCTCCCTGCGGTCCAGCGTGTTCCTCTGGATGAAGTACACGTAGTCCACGCCGGCGATCTGCACACGGAGCACACGGAACACACACGCGACGCTAAATAGGACACGCGGCTCGCTGCGAGAGCTGTCGTGAATCCAGGGCAGTGGGAGGGAGGCGGAGTCGAGGGCGGAGCTCTCGACGTCGCAGACACGCTGAAGACACTGGGATGACATCAGTCACGCCCAGAAACAGCTGCAGCTAAATGTGCCATCTGGAATAAAGTGTGTGTGTGTGTGTGTGTCTGTGTGTGTGAGAGCGTGTCAGTGTGTGTGTGTGTGTGTGTGTGAAGGCGTGTCAGTGTGTGTGTGTGTGTGTGTGTGTGTGTGTGTGAGAGCGAGTCAGTGTGTGTGTGTGTGTGTGTGTGTGTGAGAGCGAGTCAGTGTGTGTGTGTGTGTGGTGTGTGTGTGTGTGTGTGTGTCTGTGTGTGAGAGCGTGTCAGTGTGTGTGTGTGTGTGTGTGTGTGTGTGTGAAAGCGTGTCAGTGTGTGTGTGTGTGTGTTCGTGTGTGAGAGCGTGTCAGTGTGTTGTGTGTGTGTGTGTGTGTGTGTGTGTGTGTGTGTGTGTGTGTGTCTGAGAGCGTGTCAGTGTGTGGTGTGTGTGAGTGAGTCAGTGTGTGTGTGTGTGTGTCAGTGTGTGTGTCTGTGTGTGTGTGTCAGTGTGTGTGTATGTGTGTGTGTGTACACCACCCACCTCTTGAGGAGCCGCGGGGCGTCTACGTCCAGGGCGCAGCGCCGCTCACCTTGTGCACGGCGCCGTCCTCGCTGGTGTCCTCGCTCACCACGTCGCTCGCCACGAACATGGGGATGAGGTGGCAGGTGGGGAACCGCCGCTCGTACGCCTGGGGGGGAGGGGGGGGGGGACGAGTGAGGAGGAGGACAATGCAACACGGACCGAAAATATGCTAAACACACCTTTCTCATTCATTGATTACAGCCATTGATTACTCAACGGTTTTTTAACACGCACGCACGCACGCACGCGCACACGCACACACACCTTTCTCATTCATTGATTACAGCCTACTCAACAGTTTGTTCACTTCAGCACATTTAATTCCTTAACGCTGAAAGCTATACACAAGATTTATGTAACCGGGAAAACATTAGGCCTGAATCTTTATCTCGATCATCAGATTCCCAGTAATTAATGTGTACAGCTAAGGTGCCGAGAAGGTCCTCAGACTTTGAGTCTGCAGGACACTTAAGCTACAGGCAGGTTTCCTGATATCGGGGCGAACATTTGGTATAAAAGAATGTTCCTCTTGATGATAATCTTCCAACTCCAAGCTGAATTTCAATCTAGGCAGGGACAAGTCCTGCCTCTCTACTGCAGAACAGTTGAAGCCCAGCTCCTAAGGCTGTGAGAATGTGAACGAGAGAGAGAGAGAGAGAGAGAGAGAGAGAGAGAGAGAGACAGAGAGAGAGAGAGAGAGACAGAGAGAGAATTTGTGGAGCCCACGGTGTGTTCGGAGAGAGCTGAACACAAGTTCTTTCAAACCCAAAAACAAATGTTGCACTCAGGGGGGGGGGGGGGGGGGGGGGGGGGTTGCAGGAGTGGCCCTGGTTCACAACACGACACACACAATAACAACCTTCTGGTCCCAGAAGGCCCAGCTCATTGTTGCAAGCCACGCGTGCAAACCGCTCGTGAACACAGTGGAAGGCGTCGTCCGTCTGCTATGCAGCTCCGTCTGGGGGGGGGGAGGGAGGGGAGGGCGGGGGAGGCGGCCTTGTTGCTGATGCACCTATGGCTGTCCTCTGGACTCCCCACCTTCGGGAGAGCGCCGTGGATCTGATTGGCGGCGTTATGTAACAAGCAAGAATTTCCAGTGGGCAGGTAGCGACATGCCCACGCTTACGTAGGCCACGCATGCCGGGAGCGCCAACGCTGCGCAGAAACATCCACCAGGAGCCCGGCTGTGGAACGCAGAGGAAGAAGGGAAAACGCACTGCACTGAGGACGATTTCCCAGGGCGCCTCCATTCCATTCCTTCCCATCTCAAAGTCACTTCCTCTAAAGAAGTGCCAGTGAGTAAGCGACTGGCTGAAAACATCCTCGGACGTGCACCATGACTCACGCACAAAAAATGACTGAGCCAGGAGGAGGGAGGGGCAGGCCGACGGAGTCGCTTGGTGTCGGCTGGCAGGCGGAGCCTTCTCCCCGCACCAGCGACACACAGCGGCGTGACGCGGTGGCGACGGGGGGCAGGACCCCTCGAACGGCCGGACTTCAAAGATTTATATCCCAGATCAATTAACAATGAGGCCCAGATGTGGCGCCAGGCGCGGGCCCAGATGTGGCGCTGGGCGTGGGAACACAAGCCCCTTGGAGCGGCGGTCGGACCTCGCCGGCCGCGGTCACGCCGTGATCATCGGTCTGTCGCTGCCACGCCAGGGCTGGCACAACGACAGCTGTTAGCTGGTCTTTGTGGGGCCGGCGGGGGTAACAGCAGCTGGGCGCCATTGTGCTGGCGGTAGGCGAGGGGAGGGGGAGGGGAGGGGGGAGGGGAGGGGAGGGGGAGGGGAGGGGACACACAATGGCTCCGAGTCCTTAATGACTCGACTGTCCAGCGGCTGGGTGAATGCGGAGGCTGTCTGATGCTCTCTCTGGAACACACGGGCGACAGCGGGGGCTTTGATGCGCAGGCAGCACTGCGGTGGACACCCGGTCCGGGCTGCCATCACAACAGGCCCGTCAACAACAGCTGACCCAGCCAGAAATATCAGAATGAGATTAAAAAAAAAAAAAAAAAAAAAGGTACACACATACATACACATGCCTGGGGCGGCAGTAGCTTAGTGGGTAGAGCGGGTGGACAGAGTGGGTCGTCCACTCACTGTAGGGTCGGCGGTTCGATCCCCTTGATCCCCCTCCTCCCTCCAACTGTCCACATGTCGAACCCCACAAATGTACTGATTGTAATTCGCTTTGAACCAAAGCGTCTGCTATCTGCCCCTTAACCCTTTAGTTCACATTACTGCTGCTATTACTACAGAGTTAGTAAAAAAAACAACAACCCTGCTTTGGTCAACAGCACCCCCCCCCCCCCCCCCCCCCCCCAAAAAAAAAAAAAAACAACAACAACGGGACAAACAAATGACGGGGCAGGGTGGAGAACTGGGTGCCCTGGCGAGAGACGACAGAAACAACAAACCCCTCGGCACCGCGGCACCGAAAATAGCGGCCGGGCGCAGTTGGGCCGAGGGCAGAGGAAGCCCTGGGGGTCAGGACACCACCGCGCTATTCCTGCCGCTAGCGCAGGGTGGACCTGCAGGCCACCTGGTGCTTCTCACAGAACGCACGGAACACACAGACCCCGTGGAACCTGAGAGTGGAACGTATAAGAGTGGCGGGTAGCCTTCTACACCACGACATGGAAGGGGAGTATTTCAGTGCCAAAGCTAAGAGAAGACAACGTGGGTGGACCTGGATGGAACAAACAGCTCAGTGCATCATGTAAACCTGTTTTTATTCAAGGTTCTGCCAACTGAGTTGGCTACCATACTAGAGGAGTGCTTCCACAAAGTAGGTTAGTTGACAAATGGGTCAAACAGTGATCATCACTTCGTTTAGCTCGGCAATACAAATCAATGAATAAACGTTTTGGCCCCTGAGCTACAAACGAAAAGCTTGTACGGCACAATATCCAGTGAGCCGTGCAGAGAAAGACTCCTATTTGCACAGATGGTCCAAGACTTGGTCTGTCCAGGATGTCGCTCCATTCAACAGGATCTACCCACACAACAGTCGCACGCAGAGCTGTCATGTTGCAGGCGTGACGCCCTGCAGAGCAGCACGCGTGCAGATGTGTGGGGGCGGAGCCTCGCATTCAGGTCATCCTAGCAAATAGCTTCACCTTTAGCACAAGGCAACCTCAAGACCGCTCTCAGGAGGGGGGATGATACAAAAAGAAGGTGAAAGTGTCTAGATTTGCGCTGCTCACCTAATGACAAATGAAAAGTCTTTAAAAGGAGTTCCAGCTGGTGACTAATCAGGCACACATTACAGGTGGTGTGGTGTTTGGTTACGGGTAGACCGCAGAATCCACGAGGCAGCCGTAGAGGTCTGGCTGCAGCGACTGAGAGTTCCACTCCGGCTTCATTATGACTCATTAGTGGCCTTATTTGGTATCAATAGAAGCAGAGGTCAGTTGACTAGATTTAAATCATTATGAACATAAACACAACATTGGAATTTTAGAGAATTTGTTTTTGTATATATATATATATATATATATTGTATATATATTTGGTATATATATTCGTATATATATATATATAGTAGACACTTTTGTCCAAAGGGACTCACAGTAAGCACATTCAACAGTGAAGATACACCCCAAAAGGTACAATAACCCTTTAAGAACAAATTCAGAAAATAAACTAAAGCAAACAAGAGATGGAGATGGAGATTCATTCGTCAGGTCCTCAGTGTAATGACGTGCTCTGGGTGTTCTCTGGAACTACGGGGATCAAACCCCCGGCCTGGTGGACAGACTTAATGACTTGACACAGGGGCCGTGCTTAAGCCTTCTAACCTCGGGGCTATTAGTAGGTCCTAACCATTAGTAGCCATTAGTAGGTCCTAACTATTAGTAACTATTAGTAGGTCCTAACTATTAGTAACTATTAGTAGGTCCTCCCCACAGAAATGGAATGCCTCTCGATTTGGTAGCGTGGAGAAAAATAAAAAAAGGACGAGGGAACGCGAGCCATCTCCTGAAACATCATACACACACCAAACAAAGCTGCATGTAAATATTGACTCTCCTCTGTCTCGCCACCATTCCTGATAAGACATCATCGCCCTGACGCAAACATGACAGGAAGTAGCGTGGCAGCGCGCCACTCGGTATGTCGCCAGCTGGCATCACGGTATGTACAACGTCCTCGGTTAGGGCAGCCAACATGGGCTGCCTCCTGGACTGGGTAACATTTCAGGGAACCACACGGGGGTTCTGTGGTAGGTGTAGGGTTCTGTGGTAGGTATAGGGTTCCCCGTAGGGCCGCGCGTCTCTCTGGTGGGCCACTCACGTTGGCTTTGCCCATTTGTAAAGGTGCTCGTGCAGTGAGTGTTGACGTCGCAGTAGTCTGGTGTATTTCAGGGTGTATTCTCACAGTTTGTGAGCGTCCAGGGGAACAGAACAGAACATCGTCCGTGGCAACAGACACGTGACACGCGATGCAGGCCGGGTCAAGGGTCACGAGGAAGCCCCTCAGGAGGACGGCTCTTAAACAGCCGTCAAGGCTAGCAGAAGAAAAGCCTCCTGGCAGAACACTGTGGGCCAGGAACTCCCGACAGAGAACTGTGTTCCGGGAGAACCGGCGTGGGTTGCCACGGCGACATTCCACGGCACCCCCGAGTGGCCAAGTGGTGAGCAGACGGTTCCTGGAATTCAGCTGGGGACATTATTAGCCTGAGAGAGAAAACATCTAAACAATACACAGCAATCCGATCCCCTTCCTGTACACAGGAATCCGTTTTGGTCCTGGACGTGGCGAAGGTGGAACTCCCAGGCGGGGCACCAAGCCCTCCCTCCAGCCCAGGAAGGGGGGGGCGCATGAAAGCCTGGAAGTGCTGAATGCGATTGGTGGGAATGTGATCCAGGGACACGCAGTGAAAGGACACGGCTCTCCCTGCAGGCTTGTGGGGTTAAAAAAAAAAGAAAGGGGGCGGGGTTATGGCAGGGGGCCATGCCAGGATTCATCAGGGCACCTCGTAGACTTGGCTCGGTGTTGCTGTATGCGTAGCAATGACCGCAGTCCTAAGGGTTTGGTCATGTGGGGGGAGAAAATAAGTAAAAGAGGCCTTGTTGCATGCAGCATTCATTTTTCTCAGAGTTGGTTCAACCTGACAGACAACGTGCTTCAGAGTGTGGACGTCGAGATGTCCAACATTTATCTTTCACCAGTATATGGGTTTCACTAATAACAAGACAGCTTATCAGAGTGACACATGCAGGCAATCACAAATGAATGATAAAAAGGCAATCTGGATAACAATGACAACAACAAGAACAGAGTTAAGAACCCACAACAACCAAACACTTGACAACAGGAGATCCTGTGACCAGCTTCAATGTAGTGGTCGGGGCCTTTTTATTTATACCACGTAAATGGTAGCCGCCAAGAATCGCTTTCTTTTGGTTAACTGAATAAACTGCTTTTTTTTTTTAAGCGTTATTAAACTTTAAGCCCAAAGGACATGGAGTGTGTGTGCTTTGGGCAACCGTGAAAAAAAAATGTGAATCACGGCGCTCTAACCCACAAATGTTGTGGCCCGCTTTTTTCCACGCTTCACAGAGCAGTCAAATTTGTTATTGGACGGACGCAAAAATTAAAGACTGCAATGTAATTTAGCAGCTGCCATAAGAGGGCCATGTAATACAGGCCTTAAAAGAGTCTCTCCTGGAATTTATCATCTCCCTTAAAAAAAACTCATGTAGCTGCCTTTTCTTTATGTAATACTGATATGTTTATTTCTATTCAATGAGGCCAACAGCAATTCAAGTATCTCTCGGTGGAACATGCACACAAATTTCAGAGAGAGGCATAATTCAGTGTTCAGAATGGAGAGGGTGGTCTGCAGAGCCAAGAGCAGCTGGCTGGAGTTGGGCCATCAGCACCACCTCCACCTCCAGCTCCACCTCCACCTCCATCTCCAGAGGCTGTTGTCGCTCGCTGTGCTACAACAGTGTCTGCCACCAAACAGAAGTCACGTGCTTTATCAGCCACATGCATCTGGCATGCCGCAGAACAGGAACCCGGACGCCGGTGACATTTGGCGATTAAGATACTGGATGAGGACAGCTTAGCGTCCAGGAAGTATCAAACCCCCATAAAACAAGCAGACCATGGGAGCATGGGGACAGAGTCTAGTCTTGGAGTGGAAAACCATTCAGGGTGGATCAGTCCGCTTCAAGCAATCCAACCCCAACCACCTGAACAGTCATCTGTAAAAATGCACACGCCACACAATTATTTATTTTTTTGCACGTTTCATCTTTTCAGGTTTTTATATCCACACCAATAAATACAGGCCAGCTGCCAAACAGCTACGGACCAGGTGCTGCGCACTTCAAGCTGATCTCCGTGTTAAAAAAAATCATACAAATACATTCCCTGTTAAACTATTTGTTGCAAGCAGCGTCTCCATCAAATCCTGCAGGCCAATTCCAAAGGCAGACGGGGAAGTAAACTAGTAGTAGAGTAGAACGGTGAGAAAAGCGTGGAGGAAACAACCGTCAATCTGGCGTTTATGTCACAGAGAGTATGGGGCGTGCGAGCTCCAAACAAGGTCCTCATTGTCTGGCGAGAGGAAAGTTGAAGGGCAGGCAGCTCAGAGAATCATGTGTTTTCATGCACCGAAACGATCGCCTTACACAATGGAAACTGCAAAAAAAACACCCCAAAAAAACAGTGAACTGGTTCGATGGCAACCGCGCACCAACACGGAACAAACGAGTTCAACGGAAAATATGTACAAGCTGCGGAAATAGACGATCGCCAATACAAAAACATCTGGGATGACGGTCATCGGGAAATAGCCCTGGTCGTTTCCCTCGGTGTTCGGCCTGAAAGTTCTCCTGCACATTGCCAACCTTCTAAAACACAGCAGGAAATTGCCAATAGTCCTACTTAGATTATGTGCCAACGTCTGCACCTTACTGTGTTATTTTTTGCACTACCTACTTGTCGACCTCCGTGAGCATCTCGCTGTGCTCTTTCATACTTCCACTGTCCATTATTCACTATTCCCCGTATCTACCTCGCCGACTTTATTCTGCCACTTATTTGATTTGATATGTTATTATTTATATGCATATAGACTTTTTTTTAATGGAAAGTTGGGTTCACCCGAGCTACAAGAACGTCGCTGCTGGTAACGATGTAGGCCTACGTCGTTATCTAGTAGGCCTACGTGACGATACAATTGGAAACCACGCGTCTTGAGCGCGGTCTCTCCAAGGTGGAGGGTAGACGGCGACGCTCGACGAGCATTGAGGAAGTGCAGCTCGAGGGCCGTCAAGTGCGGTTCGGTTGCTTGCTCTCGTTATGCAGCGTGTGTTGCGTCGTACGAGAAGCGGTCAGGCGAGCACTTCACAGTAAGCACACAAGAGACTGCGCGCTGTAGCGGTCAAGGCTTTTGTTTCCTCTTACAACGCCACGGGGCGGTTTCTTGTGATGGTCGGATGAACTACTCTCTCTTAAGGTTTTACTGCGTGACAAAAAAAGAGAGAAATGTTTCCAAATGAGTAACAGCTGGAACTGGAGGACACAGCTGTGATATTTTATTCATCGACTTGCTATAATCTAGTTTTATCTTATTTTCCCCATTCAATTTCCTCACACGACATGTGAACGAAAACGCAGCTCAATTCAGTTTTCCAACACAAACATTTATCCACCGTTTAATTAGGCCACGTGACTGCCCATGCAACCCGTTTACCGCAATACTACAGAGCGCCGCAGAGCCAGTTCAGAATGAATGGCCTCCCATAGGAATTCAACCTCACAATGTGTGCAGTTCTCATGGCAAAAAAATATATCGATATGTCAATATACAAACTAAAAGTCAAAGATCGATATGGTGAAAAAGATCAGTAGTGACGGCATCCAACGTCACGGCAACCAACGAGAGTACACCTCATCGGACCGATATCGCAGCTGCTGAGGACCCCTTGAGCTGAGCTTTCATCTCATCAATGCGACCTCTGGGAAGTCCACTGACGAAGAAGAGGAAAATTGTGCAGGACAACTGGCACCCCCACGTACAGTAAAGAAAATGGATCTGGTGTTAAAGCGACATTATTGCTCCCCCCCCCCCCCCCACACACACACACACACACACACGCACACACTCAGCTGCCGCGTTATTAAATTACTTCCTTGACCTGGGCTGAACCTGTATCGACCGCCTTTGGCAAGAGTGACGATGCGGGTGCACAGAGCAGCTCGTCCCTTCTGGAAAAGGTTTGCGTCAGGCCGGCATCGGTGAACCGGAGGACGACCAGCCAGCGCGTGGGCAGCAGAGCACCGGTGATTTGTGATCACGGTTGTCAGCGAGGATTAATGGCACGCGCGCACAAGCACAAGGGTGGTGGTGAGCAAGAGGGGTGATGCGACCCGCATCGTATGCATCACGCCGCTCGGTATACGGCGCCACGGAAAAACACACTCTGGGAAGACGTGGCACCGCTGCCACCGCAGACTGCGGGGCTGTCACACGTCAACATGGACGCCGACGTCACCGCCGCTGCACTGCCTCCGTGAGTCACTGCCCGACGCGGGGCGCGCGATAATACGCTTAACTACCGTGGTCCGAGAGAGGGAGAGAGAGAGTGAGGGCGAGATCACGCGCGCTGCCCGTATGCGTGCCACTGCGGCGCGAGGAGAGCGAGGCAGGGTGGGGGAGTGTGTGGGGGGTGTGAGGGAGTGTGTGGGGGGGTGGGGTGCTACGTTTTGCCCTTGCTGCAGGACAAGAATGGGGTGAGAGGAGGGGGCTGCTTGGTCCTCGTGATCGCTGAATGAACTCAGCGGCGTCTCCGTGCATCGCGCGGCGGGGGCTTTTTATCAATGGCGTGTCAAGCAACCTGCCGCAAAATAAGAATTTGTAGGCAGGCCCTGGCGCTTTCACTCACTTATCGACTCCGATGCTGTCTGCCAAGCGCCCTGCAATACCGTAGGGAGGCTCGGAGAAGGATTCATTCACAAAAGACCGGCGTGCGTTTTTCTGAATGAAGCGCTAGGTGGGCAGAGCCAGTGAAGAACGCCGAAATCTCAAACCAGCCCAGGTTAGCATCTAGGTGAGCGTTCTGCCCCTGGAATGAGAGGCCATGTGAGGATGAGTGCGTGGCAATCCAGACAGAGGCTTACAGGCGTGGGGCGGGGATTAAAACAATAGGTTGAAGCCGGGGCTGCAGCAGCCTAAACCAGACCTGACTGAAAGTGGGTCAGGACAGAGCGCTTACTCAAGCAGGGCTGTTGTCTCCCAATATAGGCCACGGGAAGCAAAGACGACCCTCACTTTCACGTTGTCCTCCTCGGCGATATTCACAGGTGATAATTCACACGGCTTCGCCTAAACATCCTCCGACAGAAGTTCACGTCGTATTGCATTCTACCGTCCGTAATAATGCAGGGGGGACAATCGCAAAGCCCTGAAAAACGTGTGCGTCAAATCAATGCGCGACCATAGCATGACCACCAGTACCAGCCATAGCATGACCAGTACCAACCATAGCAAGACCGCTAGGACCAACCATAGCATGACCACCAGTACCAGCCATAGCATGACCAGCAGTACCAGCCATAGCATGACCACCAGTACCAGCCATAGCATGACCACCAGTACCAGCCATAGCATGACCACCAGTACCAGCCATAGCATGACTACCAGTACCAGCCATAGCATGACCACCAGTACCAGCCATAGCATGACCAGCAGGACCAGCCATAGCATGACCACCAGTACCAACCATAGCATGACCACCAGTACCAGCCATAGCATGACCGCTAGGACCAGCCATAGCATGACCAGCCATAGCATGACCACCACGCCCTACTGAAGGCTTCTGGTGCCGAGCGTCAAAAGGCTGGAGTCTCTACTCAACGGAAACGGGAGGGGTCATTTACAGACACCACCACACCGGACCACCACCACACCGGACCCCCACCACACCGGACCACCACCACACCGGACCACCACCACACCGGACCACCACCACACCGGACCCCCACCGCACCACCGCTCGCCTCCCCGTCGGCCCACGAGACACCGGCTGGAACCGGCACCGGCAGCCGTGCCGGCAGGCGTCCAACGTGGGCCGCGGGGGCGTGCCGGACGCCACCGGCCAGACGCCGTGTTCACAACGCAGCGGCACCTGCTGCACGGTCGGCAGCGTCTCCCGGTCCAGAACCAGTGGGATGCTCTGGTGGGGGGCGGGGAGAGCGGAGATGCTTTGGCAGTTTAATGGCCGTCAGCAGCACCAGAAGGCAGAGCGGTGCCAGGGGCTCTGCACTCCCCCTGGAAGACAGCAGAAGCCACGCAACACGCTGCACAACACGCCACACAACACGCTAAACAACACGCAGCACAACACGCTAAACAACACCCAGCACAACACGCTACACAACACGCCACACAACACGCCGCACAACACGCTACACAACACGCCACACAACACGCCACACAACACGCTACACAACACGCTACACAACACGCCACACAACACGCTACACAACACGCCACACAACACGCCACACAACACGCTACACAACACGCCACACAACACGCTGACAACAGAGATCTGTGAAGACACAACACACCGTCCACAAACATAGCAGCGCGTAAGGTTCTGGTGTTGGTGCTTTGTGCAAGGAAGGGAAGGCTTGTTGAGGGTTCTCTGTGTGCCTTTGGGGTAATGGACACAGAACTGAGGTTATCATTCACTTCACATGCTGGAGCGGCTCCATGCTTTCAAACAACAACAACAAACTTCCATTGCAGCTTTAATGCATTTCTTTAATGTATGCATTTCTGGATATTAGTTCCTGACCCTGAAATGATTCATAGAGTAGATAGCAGGTCTGCCATGAAGAGTGGTGGGAGGATTGCGTGGCAATATATAATGCTGTAAATCAGGATTATGTCTCTCTCTCTTTTTTTTTTGGATAACAAAAAAGCTGCGAGTGGGTTTCACGTACAACAGTGTCAGGCTGCAAAAGGGTTCCAAAAGGGTTCTAAAAGGGTTCCACACGAGTTTGCAGATTCAGCGTTTCAGATAGCTGGTGTGGTTGACCGTGTCCAGTGGGAGCAGACTTCAGTGAACAGGCTTCCCGATGGATGGATGGATGATGGATGATGGGACAGCCTGATCTTTCCCTGGGCGCCACGCGTCTGCCGGGACACATGACGCCGGCGGCGCCGTGTCCTCATGGCGTATCGGCACACGCACGCAGAACAGGTTAGACTAGCCTGCTCTCCTGGGTGTCTTAACGCCATCTGCGTGTGTCAGTGGTGTGTGCGTGTGTGTCTGTGTGTTTGTTTGTAGGGATGGGGCAGGATGGGAGAGGGTCCGTCTCCAAAACGAAATGGCAGGAAGCCTAGATGTAGCAGTTTACTAATCCAGGATCAGGCGGTTAGTAAATCCTCTCACGGTTAAGATCATTCAGCCACCGCGGATGTGTTGGAGGATAACGGGGTGTTCTATGGTCCTGAAATAACACAGAGAGGAGGACTGTGTCGTCCCTCTGACATTCATCTGGAGCTCCCACAGGACCTGCCTCTGTGTGTGTGTGTGTGTGTGTGTGTGTGTATGTGTGTGTTGCTCCACACACAGCTTCACTTCCTGTTATTGAGAGGCAGCAGAAGCCTCCGGGGGTAACTTGGAATAGTTTAATGAAAAGCGTAATTATAACTTGAAAGAACCGACACCCAGCATTCATATGTTTGTTTTTGTTTTGTGCTTTAAATCTAACCGCCCGCCATGTCGACATTGTCCACAACAAGCCAGCGTGCATCAGGCCAGTATAGTGAAGTACAGATCCAACCATCACTGAGAAAATCCTCATTTCCAAAAAGTATTACACATTCCTGAATTAAGGCTTAAAGAACGCCTCTTCCATTTTCTACTTTTGTCCTCTGAAGAACAAGGGCTTCTGGGAAGGAGAGGAGACAGACGGGCTGACTGTATGAGAGCACATCAAGTCTTTTTTATTCAACAACAACAACAACAACAGCTCGGCACTGCTAACTCCAGTCATACGTCATGTGTTTACGTGTGCTGCCGATGGCAATGAGGAGGATGAAGCGGGAACAGTCTGAGGCCATCAGAGGGCCACGGCTGCATTCTTCCGACCTCAATTACAGCGCGGTGCTCAGAAGTTTAACAACAAGTTCCAACGGTCTGAACGCAGCACCTGTCTGAGAGCCAAGAGGCCCCAGCCAGGGGAAGAGGTGTGTTTCTCTTCCAGCAGAGGAATGCGTTTAAAATGCAAAAACTGAGAAACAAAAGAATTCAGGGCAACAGACACAGACACACACAAACACAGACACACACACCAGAAAGAGGAACTGTTGACCACGAGAAGCTGGTGTCTAGCTTAATGCTTACAACGCCATCCACCCTTATTAAAGACGCTGGTATATGCAACCCAAATATCCATGGCAGTTTCCTTCAGCTGTAGTATGCATTAATGTGTAGTCTTTCACGACCTCAATGTTGCATCATGTTAGTGGTCAAGGAAACAGAGGAAGATATGTAATTTTGACCAGACGAGGAACCGAGCCCTGGCTGTGACTCACTATCCCCTCTACTCTGTAGTGTCTGCAGTCCACGCAAAGCCAGCGAATAGGAAAACAGAGTGGACGCCTCTTTCTTCAGACTTGAATTAAATCAAACATCTGATGTTTGAATCAGCGTGTTGGCTTATTCCTCCTGAAGTGTACTCAAGTTGTGCTGTGACCTTCATTTGCCCATGCAGCCCTTCTGCCATAATTAAGACATTAATGTACACATATTTGCTGGAAAGGCCAACCACATATACACCAACATTTGTCCAGCTAAGGAACAACGGCGAGAGCTTCTTTCTTCTACCTCCTCCACCACAAGGAGCCCCTCCACGAGGCAATCCATCTCCAGCCTGCTAGCCCTCCACTGTTAAGAGCGACCCCTCATCCAGGCTCCATGCACCAGCCTGCTATTTATAGGCTTCTGTTCCCCACTCCTTCACCATGCCTCTTCCGTCATGACAGGGAAGGAAGCGAACGGACACGTTTTTCTACCTGCTGGCTGCACTGCTGACGCTCAGGCCAGAGAGAAACTATGAGACCCCCCATGAGTGACCACATCCCGACTGGAATCCTCCACAGCAGAGCAGAGCTGGAGGCAGTAGAGGGAGGACAGCGGTGTACAATAACATGGTTTCAAGGGAAGAGAAAGGACATGCAAATCCACCAATGTCACACCCAATTCAGACGCCCGTGTGAAATCTGAGCCGGGTGCTAAGAGACTGTACATGAGCATGCAGCTCGACCCGGTCTCACTAAGAGACTGTACATGAGCATGCAGCTCGACCCGGTCTCACTAGGAGACTGTACATGAGCATGCAGCTAGACCCGGTCTCACTAAGAGACTGTACATGAGCATGCAGCTCGACCCGGTCTCACTAAGAGACTGTACATGAGCATGCAGCTCGACCCGGTCTCACTAAGAGACTGTACATGAGCATGCAGCTCGACCCGGTCTCACTAAGAGACTGTACATGAGCATGCAGCTAGACCCGGTCTCACTAGGAGACTGTACATGAGCATGCAGCTCGACCCGGTCTCACTAGGAGACTGTACATGAGCATGCAGCTAGACCCGGTCTCACTAAGAGACTGTACATGAGCATGCAGCTCGACCCGGTCTCACTAAGGGACTGTACATGAGCATGCAGCTCGACCCGGTCTCACTAAGAGACTGTACATGAGCATGCAGCTAGACCCGGTCTCACTAAGAGACTGTACATGAGCATGCAGCTAGACCCGGTCTCACTAAGAGACTGTACATGAGCATGCAGCTCGACCCGGTCTCACTAAGAGACTGTACATGAGCATGCAGCTAGACCCGGTCTCACTAGGAGACTGTACATGAGCATGCAGCTCGACCCGGTCTCACTAAGAGACTGTACATGAGCATGCAGCTAGACCCGGTCTCACTAGGAGACTGTACATGAGCATGCAGCTCGACCCGGTCTCACTAAGAGACTGTACATGAGCATGCAGCTCGACCCGGTCTCACTAAGAGACTGTACATGAGCATGCAGCTCGACCCGGTCTCACTAGGAGACTGTACATGAGCATGCAGCTAGACCCGGTCTCACTAGGAGACTGTACATGAGCATGCAGCTCGACCCGGTCTCACTAAGAGGCTTTGGAAAACCATGAATTTTTTACACTGCAAATGGACCGGCGCCAACAAGTGGACGACCGGCGGACGCCAGGCCCACCATAACAGCCTCGGGTCGCGTTAACCCTGAGAGATTAAACTTTGCCTGCATGTATGCCAAGTATAGTTAGTATAGTATAGTATAGTATAATAAAGTAGTATAGTATAGGCTATCCTGGTTAGAACAGGGAAGTCATGGCGCTGGCCTCGTTAACCAATCACAGGGAATGAGATAGCGTTGCGTAACGTCACTGACCAAGCATTGGCACTCACTGTGGAGGTGCCCTTACTGCTGAATAAGCCTACAGAAAATAGAGTGGCCAACGCAGAGAATCAGCAATAAGCAGCATAATTACCATAATTAGTTACTAGCAGTCCTAACCGAGAGAAAGGCAGGCTCACAAAAGCGGTGTACAAAGTAATACCAGTGAGAAATGGCGTCTTTAACTCCCCTGCCATGGTGCACCCAAGGTGCATAGCGAGCAAACTCGAAAATAGCCATCTTGGTAAGGGGATCTCGTGTACGCCCACTCAGCATGATTGCATAAGTCTGCATCACTCACCGCTGTGTGTGTGTGTGTGTGTGTGTGTGTGTGTGTGTGTGTGGTGGGTACTTACCGCCATCACCAGCTCAAAGGGGTACTTGTACACCCTCACAGGTGACTGGTACTTCTGCACCATGGTGGGGATAACGATGGCGCCAACAACGACCTGAAAACACAGCAGCGGCGTGAGACAAAAACTACACACAAACACGTTGACCTTGCTGTGCATGCAACCATAATCATAAGCTTCAGGGAGAGATGGTGATCTACAGCTGTGTCGGATTAGACCCAGGCATCACCATCATCATCATCATCATCATCGTCACAAAAAAACGGAATGTGCACCGAGTGGCGAAGTAACGGTAGCGTTACTTCCATGTCAGGGCCTTACTGCGATAGGGAGGACTAGGATAACAGATAACAGATAAAGGTGTGACTGCAGCGTGGACCACATGTTCTAGATGGCTAGTTTGCGCCCGTGAGGATGGACAGCGGGATAAAGGTGGCTGTCTTTTCACGCCCCCCCCCCCAAAAAAAAAAAAAAAAAATTGCGTCTGTTGATGAATTGATGCAGTATTTCCCTGCGCATTAGTCAAAGCCTAAACTACTGCAATGCAAATGTCAGAGCCAAAAACGGAGGATTTGGGTGGTCTAAATCCTACAACGTAACAGAAGTATAACGACAAACTAAAAGGGTCACGGTTATTGGTACACATACAAATGCTGATGCGTTGACGGTATTTAAAAGGTCAGTCCAGAACTTACATGTGCAATGAATCTACTGGTGTAAAGTTGTTAATAGAACTTTGTAGTATGGACTGGAAACTACTCAAGAAAATATTAGGATTTAGACGTAATGAAGATGAACTACACGGGGAGAAAGGTAATATGACGGTAATAATAAAATAAAAATAAACGCAATGAAAAGCGTTGCCAGTGCAGGTTATTTGGGCTGGGGATGGAGGTGCAACGTTTGGAATCATAATGGTTCCTAATCATGTACGATTAGGGTCTGAACGGTGTATTCACCATGGGGTGTTTACAAGAAAGCCCTTCCGTTTACAGTGATCAGCAGATGTGCGGGTGTGAGGGACTGAGGAGGAAGCCTCACGTTACACAACTTATTAAAGGAATCAGTGCAGTAGGACGAGAACTAAGTCGGTAGACGCAGACAGCTGGACATTTGACACTATTCTCTCTCTACAGCACATGCCTAGCTATTGCATTTTTTTACCGTCATGTTTCAAGGTCTGTGGAAAACTTGAGGGACAGAGAACACAGAAGTACAATATTGTGGCAACGTTAAAAAAGGACACGCGTAGTTACACAAGCATACATGGGGGTAGACTCAATCTCCTTCGCTAGTTTCTGTTCATTCATGAATAAAACAGCAATGACAAAGACGTGTACAATACAGTTAGCTGAAGGATCAAACAATACGATTGTTTCCAATGCCACACATGAACATGTTGTCAATACGCGCCTGATTAACGAGCCAGTGAACTGCTCTGCTTCAATGTAACGTTCATTTAAAATAAACTGCATGAACAGCTGCACTTACCGGTAAGTAATATAGTCTCGACTGGGGTATCGGTGATTGGTTCTTGTAATTAGTCTTCTGTGTATCCTCTGCAGAGCCGATCCGAGCTAACTCTTGCCATTCCCTGTGTTTTGCTGAGGCGCTACCGCTTCACCGGGCGGTAAGCGGGCAGCTTTGTAGTGGCAGCTACAGCCATCAAGCAAGTGTACGTAAAGCCATGCGAGCGATCGCCTTCTGAGCACCGCAGTAACCGGCCAACAACTAGAATGTCACAGATGACTCGCGCAGTACCGAGATGTGTGTGTGTGTGTGTGTGTGTGTGTGTGTTTGTGTGTCACCAAGGCTTTGCGATTTCTCCCACACCTCTCTTCAACGCACACATCTTCCTCGGTCCGTCAGTAGTGGAGCTCACGTGGCTCCTCCCACTCCAGCGCAGGGTTGCGACCAGTCTATGGTTGCGACGCGTTCATTCTAAAAGCTGCCTGCCGTCCGTCCATGGTCCTGGTTTGTGTGCCGAACAAGATTGTGCATGTGTTAAGATAACATATTCATATGCAAAAGACGTCGTTCTAATCTCAATACATCAACATTTGAGAATCACACTTGTATGAAATCCATGCGCATATACGCGCAACTTTTTTTTTAAGCAAGATGCCATTTCGTCATCATGAAATAAATATAGCATTTGCGGCCTAACGAGCATGCATGGCTGAATAATATGGTTGGATAATATTTGAGAGATGTGTAGCTGATTGTATGTCCCTCAAAATTCGAATAAAATGTCTAATTAATGGAGGAACAACTGGCTAATCTTAGGCTTTAACTGTCACTTAATAGTCCCAATACCGGCTCTGTGCTGCTCTGAAGACCAATTTGAGAATACTTGAGTTGACAATATTAACGATAGTATTGGTCGAAGAAACAGGCAGCAAGCTCGATATGGACAAACCTGGAATTTAAATAAGTGTAGGACCCCACCCACTGGACGATTTAGAAATTGCAAGAGTTTTTTTAAAAAAATGTTTAACTGCTGTAAAAACAATGAATAAACAAAACAAAGCAGCAATCAGAACGATAATGCAATATTATATCACCTGATCTTTTAAATTTAATTGAATAACTTACATCACCAATTTAAATAACCTCTATGCAATGGTGCTAGGAGCTAATGAGGTGATGATTTAAATGACAACTGGATGAACAGTTGGTCTTGTCATTGTTCAACAGTTATACCACATTGCATTTGAAACTTCACTGCATGTATCTGAGAAGCAATATGTTACAGCCGATGTCCCTCCCTTACAGTCCATGCAGAAAAAGGAAGAACATTTTTGTCAGAACACTTGCTTGTAAATGCACACTTAAGTTCTTCAGTGCAACATGCATCACTTTAAAAATAGCTTCCATATGTGAAAATATTATACTATGCTGTTGTAATACCATCTATTATCTTGTGTTAATTTACCTTGTTAAACTACACTGTGTTGCAGATGTGTCATAAGTGAAAACATGTACAGGAAGTGGTTTCTGATAGACTACCTCCACAGGAAGTCAACCAAACAGTCAAGGCAGCACTAACCCTTCACTTGATTTGAATACAACATTTGGTTGCTGCATTTCTTCGGAAAGCTGCAAAAAATGTCCTTCCACAGTATCAATTTTCTCATAGAAAATAATGACGCCGTTCATCACCCCTTAGAACAGTCAAAGCATGATCACAAGCAAGTCACAATGGTTAGACCTCAACTTCCACTGTGTCACAAAGGTGACACACGCACACACAGCTGTACTGTATCGATACTATTTACATTAAAGCAAGTGAAGATGTAATCATTTAAACGCAATTTCCGCCCCCGGTGACCCAACATGTCAGGGCCAGCGTGTGACCCAGCCATGAGTCGGAGCGCTGCAGGGAACAGGCACAGCGACCACAAGTGGAACAGCGGCTAGCGCGTTGCCTACCAGTGACACAACACAGGAAGCATGAATGTGGAGAGACACTCAGTTCACACAGCCAAGGCGTGCAGTGCACACAGACATCCGCCTCGCACAGCAGGTGAATCCCTTTCACCGCGCGAGGACAGTAACGCTTTAGACTCCAGGAGCCGGACGAAACCTGAAACGTCTCAAGTGAGACTCAACGAAGGACTCCGACATGGTCAACGACGGCAACGACACGGAGCTCCTGGCTGAGTGCACGCCAAAGGAGGCGGCGGAGGAGAAGGAGGTGGCGGTGGAGGAGAAGGAGGTGGCGGTGGAGAAGGAGGCGGTGGAGGAGAAGGAGCCCGCCGCGGGGCCGCCCTCAGAGCCCCCCTCTGAAAACATCGACCCTCTGAACGTCTACAAATGGAAGACGGGTTCCAAGGGGACGGCAGGCGAGGGCAAGGCGGACGGCGGGGCGACGGCTGCAGTGTCGCAGGCGGAGAGGTTCCAGAAGAGCGCCACCTCCAGGTGGGGCAGGATTCAAAATTGGCGCAAGACCCTGAGTGAGGAATTGGGCGAAAGGACTTTTACTCTTTCTTCTCCGGGAAAAGGCGCCGCTGGGGCCAAGCCGGAGAAGGCGCCCGGGGCCCACAAGCACCCGTTCAGAAGAGCTGTGTCGGAGCCCGCGGGGTCACTGTTTGCAGCCCTCACCTCCTCCTCCACCAGCCATGCAGCTCCGTCCACAGCCACTACTGATGGCTCGGGGGCCTCCACCGCGGACGCTGCCCAGAAGGGGGGCGGAGGAATCCACTTTAGGAAGTACCTGAAGACGGTGTCGCAGAAACTCAAAAGGCCAAGGTTGCAAAGCCGGCACAGCACCCAAACCCTTCTGTCCGGTAAAGTGTTCAACAAAGCCCCACTACATCTATTCATTTGTTGTAGCCAATGCATCCCATATAAGACCAGCCACTGTTCACGCATTTCCGTATGACCTCATATATATTGGTGATGCATTTTATTCAAAAGACTGAATGAAACATGGCTCCTGCATTTAATGCAACGTTGTAGATTGTTTTCTATAGCAGGACATGGACCTCTTCGGATATTGCAGTTACAGAAAAATCTAATCCTTCGGCTGACGAAATACACTCAAAGGCGTGATGCTGTTTTACATTCTAAAACAGAATCTCATTCATAGCGCAGCGTATCATTTTCTAGACGTTGGAATAACAAATTATGTAATAAAAACAAGTGTGTAGGATGGGCTTACATCTAATTGTTGTCATAGTATATAATACAATACAATATTGAAAATTACAATAATATACATTTTAAACTATTTTTTTGAAAATGCACAGGCAGACCGACAGAACAGGAATGTAACTGTTTCATTCAACTGTTTGTTTCGATGTGTAATGGTCCATCAGGAAGTGGAAGATGGCCTTAAAGCCACAGGGTTGGTGACTCTTGGGAGTGGTAGAGTGAGATAAGTGTCATTATGCAGTAACAAGCAGAAGTCAAAAGCACACTATGCCCAGTTCGTGTATTTACCATCCATGTCCTATTCGACACACTACTATTCAATAAAGAAAAACAGCACGTACACTATCACAAACTTAATCAAAATGCATGTTTCTTTCAGATATTGTAATTATTATTATGATGCATATGTTTTTGTGTGTGTGTGTCCATGGCTTTATATCTGTGTCTTCATGTGTGTGGGCTCACAGATGCGGGTAAGAGTGTGAGTGTGCCTACTGATCAACCAAGGCTGTGGGCTCCTCCTCTACAGGTCCCCTTGTGGGACATTAGCAACTGTATTCTGGAAGATGGACAGATTCTCATCTCTCCAGAAGACGAGGTAAACAGCATCAACAAAACAAACACACTCCCCCCGCCTGGCCCTTAGAAGCCTGCTGAAAGCCCCATCATTATACACTTCAAATAAACCACATTACGGCTATAATTACTGAATATGCGTGCTTGCCACTCTAGAGCAGATATGCAATGCATTCAACTAAATATATTTTTTTGTAAAAAAAACAAACAAAACATTCTTTTCAGTCTTTTCATGGTTTCTTTCTGTTTGTTTTTGTTATTCAGCCTCTGATGTGGACCCGTAATAGAGTCAGCAGCTGCTTATCCAACCTCAGCATGCAGAACCTTGCTGAGATCAATGGTCAGAACCACCCCCCTGACACACACACACGCACACGCACACACACACACACACACACACACACACGCACACGCACACGCACACACACACACACACACACACACACTTGGAATACTCTGTATAGTGAAAACAATTAATTAAAAATGTAATGTAATGCAATGTGTGTGTGGAGGCAACTATTCAGTTTTACAGTTTTTAGCTGTAATGTCGTGCATGGTAAGAAGTCACTGATAGGACAGCGGAAATAACAAAGAGTTTATGTGCGCGAGTGGCTGTCAAATTGCTTCCGCTGGAAGGATAACATCTCATCTGGGTGTTCCAGGTCTGTACCAATCAGGGCTCGTGAAACATAAAGTATATGTGCTTCATTCACTGTCAACTGGCATTTTCACAAGTACAAGGAGGACAAGAGTTGTGATCAAACCGGCGGTGTAATTGTATTGTATTATTTTATGATTGTAAAATCGTTGAGGTGAAGAGAATAGGACCATGAGAAAAGAACTACCTCGGAGTTGAAAGTGACCCAAGTTAACAGTGTTTCAAACATCTGGATGTAATGATGGTCTTCAGACGCTGGCTAGTTTGTGGTGGGACGCTGGGTAAGTAAAGTGAGAAAGGACCACTTCTTCTTCTGGATGAATTAAGAGAGTAAGGAAGTAAAGAAAAGAAATACACAATGGATGTTCAATACATTGTTTCGTTACAATTATTATATTGTTAAATGAGACAACCCTCATCTTCTTCGGGAAAATACATTTTGTGTAGTTTCTATGAAGTAAATGCAGTCATGATTGGATTGAAGGTTCATCATTCGATGTAAATCATTTTGCAAGTGTCCTTTCATGCAAATCAAGTCAAACGAAACGCTGAAAACCACATCCTGTATGATTTCAAATGTGCACTTCTAGTTGCCCAGAATGCAGAGGAAGGAGCAATGAAACTAAAGTTCATGTTATTTGTCAGTGTTTCCGCTGATTTTTCAGTACCTTAAGACTAAATATTTGACGTATACAGACTTCTCCTTGATCAGATTGAAAGAAATAGCAGACAATAGATCGTATCTATTTCCCCTTTCCATTTTGAAAAGAATACTCATGAGAAGAATAATTTCATTAAAATATTCATAGGTTATTTATTTACTTTGTTTGTTCGAACCCATTTAAGTATAACATTATAAGTAACTTGTGACCCATTCATTTTGTCTTTGCTAAAAGATAGCATCTTTCCTCCTCTCCCCAGAATGCAGCCCTGACCCTGTGGGCCAGGGCAGCGGTGCCCGGTTCAAAGCCCAAGATGGTGGAGTAAGGGTGAGTCAAACCCTCGATAGACCTCCCTCGTTAGACCTCCCTCGTTAGACCCCCCTCGTTAGACCTGCCTTTCCTTTTAACATTTCACAATATTGAAAAAAGAGACTTACAGACGCATACAACTCTCGTACATTTTCCATGAATTACATTTGTCTCGTCAGGCACTGATTAAGCGCCGACTGGAGGGCCGTGCCAAGAGAAGCAGCACCACCCAAATAAATGCCCTTGGACTGAGCAGCAGGTGGGATGTTGCATGTTAACTTCTATTGTTCTTCAGTGACTGAATCCAGGGAAACTACCAGGGTGTCTCTCCGCCTGCTCCAATGCTTTGTATGAATCGTAATTGTAATTGTATAAGCTACTGGATGTCAAAATGTCCCTCTGGATGAATAAAGTATCCATCCATATATCTATTTACCTATCTGTCCCACTCTGTCTCAAAATCCTATTTTTCAGACTCTATGGCTCTCGGGAGTCTGTGTCCGTTCCCGTCAGTGTGGCGGAGAGTCTCGATCTCAGCGCGGACACGAGCACGGTGGTCAGGCCCGTGCACAGCTCCATCCTCGGGGAGAAGTACTGCTTTGAGGTTAGACCCCGCTAGACTTGCATGAAGCTAACTTGCCGCATGCAGGAGGCTGCTGTAGTCGCCCGCGTTATGTTAACAGACTTGTTTTTCAACACGAAACTCTGCCAGGTGATTAACTCGCAGAACAGCCACTGCTTTGGCTGTAGCTCTGCTGCCGAGCGAGACCGCTGGATTGAGGATCTGAGGCGAGCTGCCCAGCCCAACAAGGTACACAGACCACCCGCAGCAAACCACTTAACTAGAGTTGTTAGCATTACGTTATCTGTTAGCGCCTGAGTGAATGTTACATTTCTCAATACAATACACAAACGCACAATATATTGTGATAATGTAAGTAACATCTGAAGAGCTTTCGTTATTTAATCACAAATAATCATGAAATAATTTGTCATCATGGGAAATAAATAATTTTGGTTGGTTTAGGTGTTGTACTACAATATAGCAGTACAACATGTATCGGCAACAAAAAAATCCCATGATGCATTCTTATCCACAAGCCCTATTGGATGTTTCTTTCTCACCTTACAACAAATGTGCTCCTACTTCCCAGGATAACATCGAGCGCACCGAGAACTCCCTGAGCCTTTGGGTGAATGAGGCCAAGGACTTGGCCCCCAAGCGCCGTTACTTCTGGGAGGTTCACCTGGACGGAACCCTGTTTGCCAGGACGAGCAGCCGAGCCATTGACAAGTGCGCCCAGCGCTCCAACGGGTCCGCGGACGGCTGCCCGGGGGCCTCGGGCGGTCAGGGGGGCGGCGGCGGCCAGGCCGGGGGCTTCCAGTTATTCTGGGGGGAGTTATTCGAGCTGGACAACCTGCCCTCGGTCTCCGAAGTGACTCTGTACCTTTTCCGCGACGAGGACACCAAGAAAAAGCGCCTCTCCCGGGACGAATCCTGCCTCCACCCTCTGGGGAGCGTGGCCATATCCCTGGCCGAGATCCGGGGGAGAGCTCACCAGGAGAAGTGGCACGCCATCGTCCCGTTGAAGACCGCGGGCTCGAGCAGCGGCAAGGAGTTACTGGGGCCCCAGGCTTCGCTGCGCATCAAGGCCCGTTTTCAGAATCTGAGAGTGCTGCCGATGGAGAGGTACAAGGAGTTTGCCGAGTTTGTGACGGTGGACTACGTGGAAATGTGTCAGAGCCTCGAACCACTGCTGAGCGTGAAGGAGAAGGAGGAGTTGGCAGGGGCCTTAGTCCACGTACTGCAGAGTATTGGAAAAGCCAAGGTGATTATGTTTACAAATGTATTGGTGTTCGTATATATGGACACTAACATCGTGAGAAATCTATTTCTGTATGTGTGACATGCTGATCACAAAAAAAACATTCTTCTCTTACAGTGGGCATAGTTTAATGCGGTTTCATTTGTCTGTATCTCACTTCAGGAGTTCCTGATTGACTTGGGTGATGCAGAAGTGGAGCGTCTTGGAGAGAAGGAGGCACTGATCTTCAGGGAAAACACGCTGGCTACCAAAGCCATTGATGAATACATGAAGCTGGTTGGCCAGAAGTACCTCATTGACACACTTGGTAGGAAAGCCTAGGCGGGTTTTTCTATCTCACGTGCAAGCAAACCCAATAGAACAACGATCATTTTGTTGGTTAATCCCTCTGATAATAGTGTGCTTTAACAACATCTTCTCCTGTTCACCTAAGGTCACTTCATCTTCGGACTATATGCCTCAACGGAGAGCTGTGAGGTGGATCCTCTGAAATGCCCCTCCGCTGACCTCTCCAGCAACCAGAGACACCTGACAGAGGCCTGTGAAGAAGTAGTGAAGAAGATCACTGAGATGCAGGGGTAAGGAGGACAACACCGCACAGCGACGTGGAACGTGGTACAGTTGTTTTACTCTAGACTGCTGAGAGGCTCTTGAGCAACACACCCAATCTTGCTATGTTGTCAATACTGTGACGTTGCTGACCTTGTGTGTGTGTGTGTGTGTGTGTGTGTGTGTGTGCTTGTGTGTGAAAGAGATTTGACTAGGTGCTAGGTGCTGTAAAGTCAGTAAATGTACTCATTTAATTTAGATCCACAGAGTCATATAACACCACCTTCCTTTGTACAGGTCCTTTCCAGATGAGTTAAACAAGGTCTTCTCCAGCTGGGTGACCCAGTGTGAGGACCGGGGAAGACCAGAGATAGGCCATCGCCTCATCTCCGCATCTCTCTTCCTGCGCTTCTTATGTCCTGCCATCCTCAGTCCTTCCCTGTTCGGACTGACCCAGCCTTACCCTGAACCACTCACCCTACGAACCCTCACTCTGACGGCAAAGGTCATCCAGAACCTGGCCAACTTCAGACTGTGAGGAGCTGCTTGTCTACGCGGCAAAACCTTTGATGTTCCAGTATTTTACACACTAAGAAAGGTGAAGAAGGGTCCTCGATCGAGTTGGAGCACTAACGAAGGGCTCTGTTTCACACTCAGGTTTGGAGAGAAGGAGGAGTACATGCTCTTCATGAACGACTTCCTGCAGCAGCACTGGGAGTCAATGAGAGGCTTTCTTCAAGCCGTGTCCAACCCGGACTCCGAGCTTCCCATGGCCTCCTTTGACGGTTATGTTGACCTGCCCCTGCGTCTGGCCGTGCTCCACGGACTGCTGGTGGACATCATTTCCAAGAAGGAACAGGTGAGAGCTGCGCGCCGTCACGTTGTCTTGACTGTCTCGCTCTTGTCCTGTGACTGATTGTGAATAATGTGCACAAATCTGACTCTTCTCAAGAACACAATAGAGCAGCTGCATCCGTTGCCCTCCATTCTGAACAACATCACAGAGTCCCTGGGTCCTGGAGCCCCTCGCATCCCCGTGAGCAGGTGTGTGCGTGCACCACGGCCGTGGTCATCGCGGTGCTCCAGAGCAGCCAGCCAAATGATTCCTTGTCACTTCGACATCGCGACCTTTCGTGACCTAAAATGGCGCTGGATCTTTCTCTTGATTGCAGTGCGGGACAAACCAAGCCAACATATGTGCCCCCTAAAGACCTCAACAAATACAGCCCTCACCAGTCGTCTCTTCAGCAACTTCCCATAGAATCCAAAGGCCTACGAGATGGGTATGAGATGTGTACATACATATTACCACGGTGCATGTTCATAACATGGTGTTGATGCCTATGACAGCCAACTGATTGCATGGGACGGTCTTGAGCAGGGCGGGTCGCAACAGGAGGACCATGAGTGAGAGGAAGCCGGTCACCAGAACACACAGCGCTCCACACAGGCGTCCAGGCCACAACAGGTATGCCCCCAGGAGACAGGCCAGCACAGAGGACCTGCAGATAGACGGCCCTGAACAGGAACCTGAGGCGGGAGCTGCCCACCCCCTTGACATCTCATCGCCACAGACGGTGAGTGTCGGGCCACTCGTCCACTGCAGTGGCGTGGCCCGTAGCTTTGCTTTTCCCATAGAAATGGTAAGACGGCGTCTGAAATGACCCACGACAACTCGTCCTCTTGTTTTAGGGCGTCAGTATTAAGCCAGCACCTAAACCAGTTCCGTGGATCAAACTCAATCACAAGAAGGAGATCGGTGAGATACAGAAGAGAGAATACGAACAATTCAACTCACTGGACAGGGTATGTGTTTTTTTCTACAACTACTTTGAATGGGGGTTTTTTTTACAACTACTTTTACTTTTACTGGTACTGTGTTGAAATAAACCGTAGCAATCCGTTGTACTGTGTGGCTTTGGGACGTGATACGGCAGCACGCGGCAGAGTTGTCCGAGCTGCGCCTGGGAGTGGACCAGGTGACGGAGCGGGAGCTGGAAATGGCAAAGCGTTTGGAGGACTTCATCGGTCAGAGCCTGGAACAAAGCGACCTGCTGCAGGCGGAGGTGCAGCAGCTGAGGAACACCGTGGCCACGTGTGAGGATCAGCTGGCCAGCGCCACCTTCAGGTGAGCTCTAAAGCCACGGCGGCGCCGCGGATCATTCATTTTATCAGCGCTTCACGTTCTAAGACTTGTGCAGCGCACACTCGTCTCAGCTGTACGGTGTGTGTGTGTGTGTGTGTGTGTGTGTGTGTGTGTGTGTATGTGTGTGTGTGTGTGTGTGTGTGTGTGTGTGTGTGTGTGTGTGTATGTGTATGTGTGTGTGTGTGTGTGTGTGTGTGTGTGTGTGTGTGTGTGTATGTGTATGTGTGTGTGTGTGTGTGTGTGTGTGTGTGTGTGTCTGTGTGTGTGTGTGTATGTGTATGTGTATGTGTATGTGTGTGTGTGTGTGTGTGTGTGTGTGTGTGTGTGTGTGTGTGTGTGTGTGTGTGTGTGGTAGTTCTAAACTGACCAGAAACACCAACGAACCTGTTTCCTATTAGGTTGGGTGTGATTGAGGAGGAGCGGGAGGAGGACGGGAGGAGGCTGAACGTTGCCATGGCAGCTGCTGAGAGGATTCATGTGTTGGTGAGAGAGGAAGGAATTGTTCAGTGTTTTTGTTTTCACAAAAATTGTAAATGCAAATAAATAAACAACAACGGATACAGAGGAAGGCAATATGATGCTCATCTATGCTTCTCGATGATTACTACCATAATTACTATTTTAACTGTTTACTTGTTACTACTGCTGGTAACTGGTAACAAGGCCACTGTTTACTTACTACTGTCACTTTACTACTGTCCACTCATATTGCACTACTCATGTACATACTGCACCTTAATTGCTCATTCTGAATCTAAACTAATCTAATCTAATCTAGGAGGAGCAGTTAGCAGACATGCTGAAGGACCTCCACAGACTCAGCAGGTCTGCACCGACAACAATAAACTGCAGCCAGACAGACACCACGGCGAATGAGCCCAGATACACTTGAATGTCAAGTTGTTGTTCCATTGTGGGTGTGGCTAAATATGACGCCATAATATTTCCTCTCATAAGATAAGATGCATTTGCAAGTTGCTATCCCACATGAGACATTTGGGAAAGCTTAAAGCTTTGCCTGAAAATGAAGCCCTAGAATGAATGACCTTGACTATTATATTATCAGCGTCATGTCATGTCGTTGACAGTTTTGTACATGGATGGAAGGCATCCATTTGATTCTGTATTGAAAGTAAATAATGTGTGCCGTCCCAAATTCTAACACACTAGTTAGTTGGTAACAAATAAACAAATAAAAGAGTGTCAAGCATATTGATGTTGTAGTGTGAATGTGTGTGTGAGAGAGAGAGAGAGAGAGAGAGAGAGAGAGAGAGAGAGAGAGAGAGAGAGAGAGAGAGAGAGAGAGAGAGAGAGAGAGAGAGACGCCTCTTACAGTTGCGTAGAAATCGAGAGAGCTTCTCCATAAAGGGATAGGTCACAGAACCAGATTCCTGCTGGCGAAGTGCAAATGCGATATGGCATAAGCTGATGTGTCATATCTGTCATTCTGTCATAACGCTGTGAAGAGAACGCGTTGTATTGAAGTGATTGTTTTGCCACACCTGTCAGTCGAATGTACAGGTAGGTCTTACAAATTGTATGCCCTATTTCATTTTAAAAGTGTAGCCTTTAATTAGTGAACCATCGTTTCTGCTCGAATTCGAACACAATTCGATCAAAATTAAAATAATAATAATAATAATAATAATAATAATAATAATAATAATAATAATAATAATATACACCTGTTCTCTGTAATTACGGTCTTGATAATAAAAGTACTATGTTGAAGTTTATATAGACTTTAAAATAACAAACTAATGACGTTGGGTTCACTGCCTCTTTTAAATTCAAGCGCATGCAAGCGTTTATTTTTATTTCACTTCACCCAACAACAACGCTTTTTTAAACCAGGTGCGGCAAAGTATATAACAGTAGATAACAAGTTATGGTCACAATATAATTTTCCATGTACATATCTCGTGATGTGTTCGTTAGGTATCGTTTTCATGACGTCCAAAGTTTCGTTTCTCCATCGGCACACCTCACAATCAACACGGCCGAAAGGGCGCTTATCGGAACGACTGCTTCGAACCCACTTCAACACAAAGCCATAGGAGCACACAGCCACAGCGCTCGGAGTAAATTATCTTTCTTTTCATGTAGTCTGATTTAATATCCATGTTGTGTGGTTAGATTTAAAAATTTGAAAGACCCATAGGGCTATCTTCCATATAACAAGCAGAACGGCATCCAGTTTGCATAGTCAATGTTTTCCAAGTCTACATGGTTCCTGGTTGGTTCGTTCTGTTGGTGAGTACGTGTTGACTTCACCACCGTCCTAAGTTTCGTTTCTTTTTCGACAGACCACTGCATTCGACATGGCCGAATCAGAAGCAAGCAAATTGCAACGTCTAAAAGATTTGGAGGACGATCTTACCTGTAGCATTTGTCTCTGCCCATTCCAATGCCCGGTGACGATTCCATGCGGACACAACTTCTGTCAAGACTGTCTCACCGCCACCTGGACAGAGAGTTACAACTGCCCTCAGTGTCGGGCCCACTTCCCCACAAAACCAGAGCTGAAGAAAAACACAGTGCTCAGCGCCGTCGTGGAAACCTTTACAAAGCAGTCCAGTAAGACAGATGAGGATGATTTTCAAAAGACGGAGGAAGTCGCGAAAACGTCTATCGTGCTGTGCGATACGTGTATGGCAGCGGAGGCGGTCAAGACGTGTCTCACCTGCATGGCATCCTTCTGTCTCGAGCATGTTCGACCCCACCACGAGAACCCAAATTACCGCGCGCACGAGCTGAGAGAGCCGCTCGCTGACATGAGCGAGCGCATCTGCCGCGACCACCACAAGCTGATGGAGTTCTTCTGTGTCAAACACAGCCGTAGTATCTGTAGTGTCTGCCTGCAGCAGGTTCACAAAGGATGCTCCTTCTCGACTCCTGACGAACAAAAGGCATTGAAAGAGGTGCGTTTCTTCTTCAATCTTTTTCGTCTATTGTTTCTGTGTATCGGTGTGTCACTAATTTTTCTTTTCTTGTTTCTGTAGTCTGATTTAAAATCCAAGTCGGCGTTGCTGGATTCAAAGATTGAAAAGACACAGACGGCCATCTCCCAGATAGCGGTGGCACATAACAAGTTAAAGGTAATCGTATTTTATATCAAATTACTTTACTGTGCGCGTGCAAGTTCAAAGTGCATCATACGTTGAGCTATCATCAATCATAAGCTAAAAAGGGGAATAAACAATTCCTTGATATTTGCTAATTGCACATGAGAAGAGTACAATAGGGGTTATGCGGAACGCCCAGCGCTCGAACCGGAACACTGGTCTAAACAGGTCTAATCATTTCCGCTTTTCACTTCGTACACAGTGGTTGACTGCAGCGGTAGGTGAAATCCTCTGAGGTAACTTCTCAGTGTCGCTTATTATAATAAAATTCTTATTTCTGATCAAACTTAAGTGTATTTGTTTTAATGAAAATGTCACAAATGTTAAAATATCAGAAACGGCTATATCTGAATAGCAGTTTTTGTTGTGTGGCTAGCGGCTCTGTGTCGGGGAAATTTAACGCTCGCTGTTTCACTAATTTCCAAAGGATGAGTCAGTCAGGGCAATATGGGTCCGAAACATTAGGTGTGATATCTTCGTTATAAGGAGACACACCACCCTCTGCCGTCGACATTTTATGCCAGAAGATATTGAATTGAATGGGGTATTGAATGGAGCCGACGCCGTTTGAAACTCGGGGTGATTCCGGTGTTGTTCGCCTGGAACAACTTCAGCCTGCCGGGTCGCTCGGCCAAGCGTGTGGCAGAGGACATAGCGGCAAGAGGAGGATGAGGAGCTGATCGATGACAGCGCGTCTTTGAGGTGTAACGACTATGATAGACAAATGGATGATCTAAGGTGCCTATCGTAAGGCAAATCATTGTACCTATTGTAAATACATTATTACATGAAGCATTATTGAAACATGTTTGCAGAAAATGTTTTTTATACTGTCAAATAAATGTTGTGCTCAGAACATAACGTCTATTAAAAGTCAGGTACTATATAACTATTGACAAAAAAATAACTGAAAAATAATTCTTAATACTTTTGTGACCTCTGGGTCAACTACTATGTGTTGGACTAGCATCTTTTCTTGAGCACTAATGGCAAAGTCACACCATCCCATTCCTGTCAGCAAAAGTTGCCCCTGCACCTGCCAGAAGTACAGGTGACTTTATTTTAACAGCAGTGTTCCTTCCTTCATGTTTAGATACTTGCAGTCAACGTAGCTGCTAATGTTGGGGCACTTGATCTCAACTGGGCCAAAAGGTGGCTGTGCAAAAGGGTCAAATACTAGGCCATCTGGTGAGGTACCAAGCCTTGGGGCATCAGGGTGAACAATTAGGCCACAGGGCATGTAGGTTACATTCCTTATTTTGCAGTATTCTTGTGCTGCCGTAAACTCCATATCTGCACCTATTTGAGTAAAAGACATTTCTAAATTTGAGTAGAATTATGGCAGCTGATGCCACTCTGAATTTCCAGCCTGCTCTCTGGTTGCCACCTCAATCTAAATGTGACATTCAAACTTTTCAGGTGGAAGTGTTGTTCGTCGGTTAGCTCATGTGCACAGTCTGTCGGGGCATGCCGGTAGTCATCTAAAGGAAGTTGTGGAAGAGGTGGAGCATCCATATTGATCTGTTTTACCCTAGTTAGGTAGTATGGGCTGCTGGTTAGAAAGTAAACTTCCCTTTTGGGCTACACCAGTGTTTTCTCATCACTGGTGGACATTGTTGCTATGAGGGGCCTTCAGTCTTTATAAGGGTCCTCAATACATAGCAGTCCAATATTGAACAGGTTCCCATTCACACCCTTGTAGAGTGTATTTCTATAAAACAAAGTGGTACAGTTCATATCCTACTGTGACAAGGTTACAATTATAAAAGTAAATAACTATTATGGTGTATGCACAGTGATTTATGCTGATTTTAGAGCGCCATCCTGTGGCAGAATTTTTGTGTCCTTTTAACCCCTGCCTCAGGGAGCCCTGAGGTATGTGCCTACCAAGTTTTGTGTTCATCGCACTTGCCAATATGGAGGTATAAACTTCTTGATTTTAAAGAGCGCCCTCTTGTGGCAATGACTCGAAATTTGGTAGCTAGCATGGAGGACATATTCCGAGGTAGGGACCAAAATTTGGTGTCGAAAGAATATAGCATTGTAGAGATATGGTCCATTTCCTGTTTTTACAGAAAATTGACAAATCTTAAAAGTTTTGTAACGCGCTGACTATAGAGAATTTCAACATACTTTATATGGCGTTTTTGCATATTTCAGTCGGGACATGCTACATGTCAAGTTTCGTGCATATCGGAGAAAGCCTGGTGGATTGAGGCTGTAAAAGCTGTTTTTTAGTTTTTGCGATTTTGCGCGAAAACAAAGGCAGACGGACATACAACTCGTTGACACAGCGAGGTGCAGCATGATTGCCCGCATCCGCCCATATAACGTTTTTGAATGTGCGCCAAATTTTGTGGAAGTTATAGGCGTTACAGACATTGCTCATGAACAGCGCCACCTAGAGGCTTTCCTAGTGTGCGACATGAACGTGATGCCTAGAATATACAATTTTTCACCAGGCCTGACAACTTTGCCAAAAAAAATTGAGTTTTCATATATGTTCAGATAGTGCAAATCAACCTCAAAGATCCCTGAAATAATAATAATAATAATATAGAAGAAAAATAAACGGACCAATTTCAAAAGGGACCTCGTCCTGTTTCACAGGCTCGGTCCCTAAATATGTTGTATGTATGGTCTGCTGGCTTCAGTAACTGCAATGTGTGGAAAAAGAGATAGAAATTCATTTACAAAACTAAAGTCTATAAAGTCAGTATAGTGTCATAGTCCTCATTTGAGAGGAGAATGACCTGAAGATAGGAACCATTTGCCAGTGTTTTTTCATTCTTCTGCATGGACCTGTGACTAGCTGCTCTGACACTGACAGTACCTGTCAACTTGTCTTTGTTTGAAACTGGTGGACAAGAAGATACAGCAATTGTTCATTCATTTATTTATCACATTTGTCATTATACAAACAAAATAATGCTGAAACACCTGCCAGAACGGCAGTCGACATTAGACCTACAGTCGACACATAGGACCAGCATTAACACACAGGACATCGTAGTAATTATACTATTGGTACCAAAACCCCATCGCTAAAACGCAGTCTTCATTTGATTGATTTAATCGTCTGTGACAAAAAAAGGCTAAACTACTGATAGCATACAAGTCCAAACTAACGACTGATAGTTACCTAACGCTATATCGGGTGCCATTAGCAAAAGCTACATACTACATACCTTCATAATTATGAATAAATGAGGAAGCGTAAAACTTAAATCCCTTGTCAAACACAGTACTCAGGGCTCTGGAGGTCTGTTTGGCAATAGTGTGTACATCGGAAATTGTTATTAGGGGTAGCTCCTGTAAACACCGGCTGTAGAAGTTATTTTACTTCGCTAGGTGAGTCAGCCACGGAGAGAGCAGCGGACTGCCGGAAGTAGTTAGACCTGTTTTGAGAACCCAGAAGAATGTTGCGCATAACCCCTATTGCATGTTGTCTGTTTGCTTATACTGTCCTATCCAGTGGCGTAGCTATCGCTAAGCAGCTACTCCAGTCACTTACGGCCCCGGCCAATCAGGTGGCCTGTCAATCTTTGGAGCGCTCCACCCTCAACAATCATTTCACCTTCCTGCCCATGCCCTTCATCCAGCGCTAAATCATAAATCACGCCGCATCGCTACTTGGCATCCTTTTGAGGGACGATACTAAGTAAAATGTGAATTGGGCCTTATATGAACTCCTCAGAATCTCACACACTTCTACTCCATGGTGTCCCTGGAAGCAGGTTAGGATGATAGGATGGTATCAGACCAAAATATAAACCGAATATTTTTTTTATATTTTAAGGGCATAGCATCTCATCGTAATTCATTTAGACTACACCAGACTTTCACGATAGGCCAATAACTTAATTTCATGAAAATACAATACCATTCAATGAAAACATATGACAATGTATAATTGTTCCCCAGCCCTGTCTAACATTGTCATGCATGCTATGGGCTACTGCTAGGACTCTGTGACCAGCAGGAAGAAGATGCTGGGGGCAGAGTACCAGCAGATCCGGGAGATGCTGGACCGCGATGAGCGTGAAGCTATGAACACAGTGGACCGCCAGCTGCAGAGTGGAGAGACCAAGTGCAATAACGCCACCAAGAGGTTCCGCCAGAATATCCAGCACATGGACAGTGCCCAACGCACCATCAATGATCTTCTCAGTCAGTCAGACACCCTGGACTTTCTTCAGGTGAGATGACAAATATTCAGCACCTCTATTAGTTAGAATATGAAGGCGGGAAATACATTGATGGAGTCAGGGTTACTGAAATAGTCATGTTTTATTCTCTTCTTTAGTTATTGTTTTTCTTGTACTTTTCACTTCAATGTGACACCTAATTGTCTACTAAAAACCTACAAATTAAAGGGGTTTGTTGGGTTTCAATGGTCTGAACACTGCCATTTCAGTATTTAAGGGGCATTTAGCAGACGCTTTTGTCCAAAGCGACTTACAATCAGCACATTTGTGGGGTTCGACATGTGGACAGTTGGAGGACCGAACTGCTGACCCTACGGTTAGTGAACGACCCGCTCTGTCCACCCGCCCTATCCACTGAGTTACTACCGCCCACAAATGTACACTGGTGATAGTGACTTTGACAGGATTTGAACAGATAACCTTGCAACCTGGAGTTAGATGCACAACACATGTGCCACAGGGTATTGGATGCTAGTGCACCACTGGGGCTTTTAACAAAATATCAAGGTATGTCAGTTTGTCATCACCAAACAGTAGCTCTGTTTTCAAATGCAACAGTCAACCAACACACCAATGTGGAGGAGTATGCTGCATCTGTGATGGACTACATTCAGTGGTGCATGGAGGGAGTTACAGTCACAAAGACAATCATCACCCGAGCAAATCAGAAACCTTGGATGACTAAGGACGTGCTTGCGAGAATGAGGAAGCGCAATGCTGCGTTCAAAAATGGTGATGAGACGGCACTCAGATCAGCGAGGGCCAACCTGAACCGTGCCATCAGGGAAGCAAAGCGAGCCCATAGTCAGAAGATCCAAGGCTTCTTCCAGGACCCCAGCAACACCAGATGACTGGCAGGGCATCCAGACTGTCTCTGACTACAAAGTCACACCCACACCCTGCCAGGATGACATCAGCTTCCTAAACGAGCTAAATAACTTCTTCGGAAGGTTTGAAGCACTGAACAACAACCCTGCAAGGAAAGCCACCCCCCATTCTGATAATAATAATAATAATAATAATGCATTTTATTTGGGAGCGCCTTTCAAGACACACAAGGACACTTTACAAATTAAGAACAGGCAAATAATAAAAACATTAAAAGTGCAAGTAAAAACAACAATAAAACTAAAGAGAGAACGCTGTCCTGAAAAGATGGGTTTTTAGTGAGGATTTGAACTGTGGGAGGGAGACGATGTTTCGGATGTCAGTTGGGAGTGCGTTCCAGAGTTTGGGGGCAGAGCGGCTGAAAGCTCTGCTCCCCATGGTGGTGAGCCGGGCAGAGGGGACGGTGAGGTGGATGGAAGAGGAGGATCTGAGGGAGCGGATGGAGGTGGCAATGTGAAGGAGGTCAGACAGGTAGGGAGGGGCGAGGTTGTGGATGGCCTTAAAGGTATGAAGGAGAATTTTGTAATTGATGCGGAAGTTGACCGGAAGCCAGTGGAGTTGCTGAAGGATGGGAGTGATGAACAGACACTCCGGCTCGAAACCACTGATGTGCGGAGAGCACTGAGGAAGATCAACGCACGGAAAGCTGCAGGCCCTGACAATATTCCAGGACGGCTGATCAAGGAATGTGCAGACCAGCTGGCCCACGTGCTCACAGACATCTTCAACATCTCACTGAACCAGGCCGTCGTCCCCCCATGCTTCAAGTCAGCCACAATAATACAATAATTCCAGTGCCCAAGACATCTGCCATCACATGCCTTAATGACTTTCACCCCGTTGCACTCACTTCCACCATCATGAAGTGCTTCGAGAGGATTGTCAAGGACCACATCATCTCCTTACTCCCCCCATCATTCAACCCGGCCCAGTTTGCATACCGGCCCAACCGCTCCACTGAGGATTCAATTCAGATTCAAGATTCAAGTATCTTTATTGTCAAATGTGCCACATGGCAGGCCTCTCTCTCAGACCTCTCAGACCTGCGGTGCAAAATAAACAATGGACAGACAAACGGACACCGTACAGACAAAAACACAGAAACACAGAAAAGTACGAAAAAGTGAGGTAGTGCGTTGGAAAATGGAAAATTGAATAGTGCAAAATATATTTAAAACAGTCAAAGGACAATTTTAAAGTGTCAGTCAGGATGAGAGTTTGTGAGTGGTGAAAGAAGCCTGGTGAAAGAAGCTGTCCTTGAGCCTGCTGGTTCTGGCCCGCAGACTCCGCAGTCTCCTCCCCGACGGCAGAAAACTGAAGATACTGTGGGATGGGTGGGTGGGGTCACCAGCAATCCTGATGGCTTTGCCGGTGAGGCGGGTGTTGTAAATGTCCAAAATGGGGGGGAGAGAGACACCGATGATCCTCTCAGCTGCTCTCACTATGCGCTGCAGTGTCTTGCGGCAGGACACGGTGCAGGCACCGTACCACACAGTGATGCAGCTGGTCAGGAGGCTCTCGATGGTGCCTCTGTAGAAGGTGTGCATAATGGTGGATGAGGCCCCAGCTCTTTTTAGTTTGCGGAGGAAGTACAGGCGTTGGTTGGCTTTTTTGGCCAGTGATGCGGTGTTATGGTTCCATGACAGGTCTTCGGAGATGTGCACACCCAGGAACTTGGTGCTGCTCCCCCTCTCCACTGTAGCATCGTTGATGATCAGTGGAGCATGCTGTGTGTGCATTCTCCTGAAGTCCACAACAATCTCCTTCGTCTTCTCCACATTCAGACGGAGATTGTTGTCCTTGCACCACGTAGCCAGCCTGTTCACCTCACTCCTGTAGATTGTCTCATCGCCGTTGTTGATGAGACCCACCACAGTCGTGTCATCCGCAAACTTGATGAAGATGTTGGAGCTGGATGTTGGTGTGCAGTCGTGGGTCAGCAGGGTGAATAGGAGGGGGCTCAGCACACATCCTTGGGGGGCCCCCGTGTTCAGTGTGATGGTGCTGGAGGTGCTGCTGCCGACCCGAACAGTCTGTGGTCTTCCCGTCAGGAAGTCCAACAGCCAGTTGCACAGGGAGGTGTTGAGTCCTAGCTGGTCCAGTTTGTGAATGAGCTGCTGGGGGATGATTGTGTTGAATGCTGAGCTGAAGTCGATGAACAGGATGCCATCTCCTCTGCTCTCCATCTGAGCCTGGAGCACCTGGAGGAGAAGAACACCCACGTACGGATGCTGTTCCTGGATTTCAGCTCAGCATTCAATACGATCATCCCCCAGGACTTTGTATGCAAATTGGAGTCCCTGGGACTCAATACCCCCGTGTGTAACTGGTTGCTGGACTTTCTTACCGACAGAACCCAATCTGTCCGCGTGGGGAACAACACCTCCAGTATCATCTCCCTGAACACCGGCTCCCCCCAGGGCTGCGTTCTGAGCCCCCTGCTTTTCACCCTGATGACCCACGACTGTCGTCCAAGGTACAACAGCAACCACATCCTAAAGTACGCGGACGACACAACCGTTGTGGGCCTCATTCAGGACAATAACGAACTGGCTTACAGGAAGGAGGTGCGACACTTGGTGGACTGGTGCAAGGTGAACAACCTGGTCCTGAACGTTGATAAAACAAAGGAGATCATCGTGGACTTCAGGAGATCCAGACCCAGCCACATGCCCCTCCTCATCAACGGCACAGCTGTGGAAGTTGTGAGAAGCACCAAGTTCCTGGGGTTGCACATCTCTGACAACCTCAGCTGGTCACTCCACACCTCCTCCCTGGCGAAGAAGGCACAGCAGCGCCTGCACTTCCTGCGGCGACTGAGGAGAGCCTCCCTCCCCCCTCCCATCCTCACCACCTTCTACAGAGGGACCATCGAGAGCCTGCTGACCAGCTGCATCTCCGTCTGGTCTGGGAGCTGCAGAGCCTCTGACTGGAAGCCTTTGCAGAGAGTGGTGAGGACAGCGGAGAAGATCATCGGGACCCCTTTCCCCCCCATTCAAGACATAGAAGACAGCCACTGCTTGTCCAGAGCCCACAGGATCCTCTCTGACCCCACCCACCCCCACCAAGGACTGTTCTCCCGGCTGGCGTCTGGCAGAAGGTTCCGCAGCATTCGCTGCAGAACAGCCAGACTCAGCAAAAGTTTCTTCCCCCTTGCCATCAGACTGCTCAATGCCAAATAACCCCCCCACCAAATTCAGTGAAATACTTTCAATACTTTCAGTGCAATACTCCCTATCAATGTGTGAAATCTCCACCCTGCTGCTAAAATGTTCCACATTTCTATTCCCAAACCTACACTGACACTTTTTCTAGTACTGTCTGTATATATACTGTATCTAACTTATACCCAGTTCATTTGCACTCTATTTATATATTTACATTTATCATAGTTTTATATTTATATTTCTGTACTTTTTTTTTAAATTATCTTTCTTATAGATCTATATTATACATAATACACCTGCTCATTCTCTGTGTCTGCCGGAAACCATAGCAACGACATTTCGCTGCCATAAATCACTCTGTGTTTCTTGTGCAACGACAATAAAGTGAAGTTGAGTTGAGTTGAGTTGAAATGAATTTGAATGAATGGTCAAACTTTACCCTATCAGTGACTTTTAGAATTCGCCTCTGGAAATTGTCTTTACATTGTAATACAAGATGTCATCTCTCTGTTGTTTTTGGATAGGCTTCGGTAGACCTGCCGACTGTTGTCAATGCTGAGTGCAAGGTTCCTCGGGTGACTCTGGACTCAACGGACGTGATAAGCGTGCAGACGTTCGTTTCCGTCTTCAAGGATTTTGTTTGTGACCTGTTGAAACAACCTGTTGAGACCAGACCAGCGACGCTCAAACCAGGTGGGCATTTCATGTGCAGGGCAGTCCAGAAGATACTTAACTATAGACCGATGTCATTCCATGGCAGATGCTGGTTGGTGATGTTGGTGATGTGAGGTTACATTACATACCATTACAACCCGGGGATGGCTGTTTACATTGTGACTTAAGCTGTGATGAACAATATTTTTCATCCATACAGAGCGATGTTAATGTAAGCGTTCCACCTTACTGGTGGAAAGGAAGTAACTTTAATTTTAAATAGCCAAGTGTTTTGAAGCGGTAGATGGGTTTTATGACGATGATGATGATGATTCTTATCATTATGGTTATGATTATAATTGAGAATAATAAGAATTACAAATAAATTGGAACAAATGTCTTGAAATTGAACTGAAAAACTACCATATAGGTATCAGTGGTACTAATTTACCAGGTTTCCTGGTTACCTTAGTTTCACTCTTTCTGTTTAAAAGACCCATCCTATATGCTCTGTTGTTCTCAGATTTCAGAAATGGCATATTTGTTACTGGTGAGTTGTCTGTGAAGATGACACGAATGGCCAAATCCCTCAACAACATACTGATTCTTATCTTGTTTTCTGATTCAAGTGATAATGATTTGACTCAGCAGCAGTTTTATTGTTGATGATTTTGATAACTTGTTCTGTGGCTGTCTTAACTTTCAATAATCAATGTCAATCATCTGATTTAAAGCCTGGAAGGGATTAATACGCAGTGGACATGTTTTTTCGCTTTGGCACAGGCCAGTCAAATCCAGAAATCAATTCTATCAATTAATATCAATCAATTCCAGGCTCTGAAATCCAAAAGAATGAAATGTTTGGTATTTGAATTTCAGGAGAGGTACCAAAGGTATATGACCCTTCCCAAAGCCAGACCGGGCAATTCAGCCACATGCAGCCCTATGGTGCAAGGCCGCTGATGTCAGCCACAGGACCATTTATGGGTCAAGGGTTCTTCCGGGGCCCAAGGCCCGTCCAGTATTCATTGCAACACCCTCATCCAGGGATGTTTCGTGGTCAAGTTCTGGGCCCGGGTCTACGGTTCCCGGTCCAAAGGGGTGGACATCATCGTAAGTGACTCGTTTGTCTGCAAGGCTAAATACTATCCTTGGTTTAGTGTTGCAGTTAAAGTCCACCAGAGTAAAATTGTAATATAAAGTTGTTTCATGTAGAACAATCTAAGAAACCTGGTCAAAAAGAAAAAGGTGAAAAGATGAAGGCTGCACGCTCCATGGAGAACCTTTTGAATTTAAATAAGAGAGATCAATCCAGAGGCCGCAAACCTGAACCGAAATCAACTGAGAATCCAGGTAATCTATAACCTTTTAACCATTCACAATATTGCAGTCTTAAGTACATTCTACTGATGACATTCACATGGCATAACATGTTCATTGTTTTTTGTTACTTAATTTCTGTTTCAGAAACATCTAACATTCCACCGAGCATTACCGACACTGTCAGCAGACAAGAGCTTCTCAAATGTATGTGTACACTTTTATCAGTTGCTCTGACCTCATACACCGCTAGACGAATCTCAGGGTCTCATATTAATGAACTGTTTCCGCTGAGCAGACGCCACAGTGCTCATCTTGGATCCGAAGACGGCCCACAGGCGTGTGAAGCTGAGCGAGGACCTGACTGGGGCCTCTATTACGGACGAGCCAGCCAACTACCCCGACGGCCCGGCACGGTTCTCTGTCTGCTCCCAGGTGTTGACCTCCAAGGGTTTCTCCAGAGGGCGGCACTACTGGGAAGTCAAGATGACCAACAACAACTTTGTGGGCATAGGGCTGGCTTACAACAGCGTGGATCGCAAGGGCCCCAGCAGCCGCTTGGGTCGCAATGCCCAGTCCTGGTGCGTGGAGTGGTTCACCCTGAAGCTGTCCGCCTGGCACAACAACAGTGAGATGGTGCTGGAAAATCTCAGTCCTGAGCGCGTGGGCGTGCTGGTGGACTGTGACGAGGGAACGGCCACGTTTTATGGCATTACTGAAAAGGCAACTCCCTTCCACACGTTTGTGTTTCCTTTCGCCGAAGCTGTGTACCCAGCCTTCTGGATCTTCTCCAACACCTCTTCCATCGCCTTGTGCAAGTTGTCGAGCTGAGGGGTAGGGGTGGCTTTGTATGGTGCCAGTACAATTCTCTTTTGTTGATGCACGTGAACAACAGTTAATTGGTGGTTCATAGTAAGACCTGCATGGTCAGCAATTTTGTATGTACCATTGAGATCCTAATTTGAAGGCAGATAATGTAGGGTACTTTCTTTAGATGAAACTCAAGTGTGGGTCTAGGTTGTCCTTCCAATACCCTGAACTGTTTCCAGAGATTAAGCACAGACAGGTGCCAAATGGAGCAACCAGTGTTCTACCAAACCAGATTACTTGACAAGTAAAACACTAAAGCCTAGTTTATACTTCTCCGACTGCGTAAACCGTAATCCAACTGCGTAACTACGGACACCCCTCGAGCCCTCATAGTTCTCCGTCGTGGTGACGGATACGCAATGCAATTTCCCGCTTGACCAGTAGGGGTCGCTACGCAAGACTGGCCATGACATTCACGCAAGTAAATAAGTACAAAAGGAAAAAATGGTTAAGAGGGGCTCAATTATTAAATAGAAAAGGGGATACATTATAAATGAAATGCTTTTAAAAGTAAAAACCATACACAAACTAAAAAAAACAAACAAAAACAAGCTATTTATAACAATTTAGTGCAATTTGCCACCGTCTCTTTTAAGTTTCACAAGTTCAAGTAGGTCGGCTTGCATTTTGGAGCTTTATGCGTCCATATAGTAAAGCCAGGGTTCCCACGGGTCATGGAATTTCTGGAATATCATGGAATTTCATAAAAGTTTTTCCAGTCATGGAAAGTCATGGAATTTGACCATTTTGCATGCACAGTAGTGGAATATCATGGAATTTTCTTAACACTTGTGTAGAAGCAAAACTTGAGTGTATTTTGTTGCTTACTTTTTTGTTTGGTGCATAACAATGTTTCTTACTGATTATAGACCCTTTTACTGTTTGTAAACAATGATGACTTAGAACGGTTGCGCACGCAGCCTGGCAACAGAAGTATGGCGGAGATCAACGGCTTGTCAACCTATGCAAGGGGATTGTCAGCAAAAGATTGCGAATATTACCTTAACAAGTTGACTTTGACAAATGGTGTCCGACTTCCAGATCCGTGTGCTATTAATGAGTGGGTTGACGACGTTAGCAAGTGGCCGAATATACAGTGGCCAGATATATACACATATTTAATTGAGAAACCAAGCGTGTACACCAGAGAGAAATTACGAGCCTATAAGTCACTGGATGCTTACGAATATGTTGTCTGTGGTCATGTACAGGACGTCAAATACCATGACATAGACACAGAGTTTTGTGTATTGAAATCACAAGTTCTCCCTAGTCAAAGGCAAGGACACAAGTAAATGAAACACATGTACGTGTTTGTTTACTAGACTAGCCTGCTAGCTGCTATCCAAATCACACGATCACACACCAGCTTATCAAACGTTAGCTGCATTTGTTTATTATTCTACATTGTACAGACAATCACTAACGTAATCCGGGGAAGTCAAAGAGTAGATATGAAGTGGGCGCTGCAGATGCGAGCATTTTTTATTATGTCCTCATTCCAGTCAACAGGCTTAATCGCCTGTAACCACAGACGACGCCGGTTGCTCTGAAACGGTCGTGATCCTGTCGGAATCCTGTAAAACTTTAGTCCGCCGGTGGAATACCGATTCTGACAACCGTATACGCAACAGCCAGACATTTTGATGCAGGGAAAAGTTTTTATCGTTAAATGTTTGCTGCCTCTTCTGTGTTCTCAGTAGAGATCAGATGGGCTACCATTTTCTTCTGTTACCAAATTGCGTGCGCAACTTTGTGACGTCACGCTGTAAAAGGGTCGGTTTCGCGCTGTGTGCAACATTCTAGAATGCAATATTTTCGAGCCCACTGAAGTCTGGCAGTGTGGTCATTTCTGACATTTACACTTAAGTTCTGCTTATCTGTGGTTGTGTAAACCTTCATATAGACAAAGAACAGCTCTAGTGGTGAAGATAATCTTGTTTTCACACTTTTAAAATCTTTTTAACATTTCTTTTTACGGAAGTGGTCATGGAAATTTTGTTTTTTGGGTCTGGAAAGTCATGGAAAATAATGGAATTTTATATCTGACTTAGAGTGGGAACCCTGTAAAGCGTATATATGTAGCGTGTATATATATAGTGTATATATACGCGTGTGTAAATGACGTGTTTAGAGGACCAATCGCAGCCCTTGCGGTCTCCGTTGTGCGTTGACGGAGTGATGGATACGATGGATATGGATGATCGTATTGGGAGGCCTCATTCAAAACATGCCACCTGATGCCCACACACAAACTACACTTTTTCCCATAGCTGGTATGAAGACAAGCAAAAACATCCTGCCTGGACACCAACCTCCTAAGACACCGTGTCTGTAGAGGTGTAAAATCAACCTTCTTAGACAAAGTGTCTGTAAAGGTGTAAAATCAACCTCCTTAGACAAAGTGTCTGTAAAGGCTTGAAATCAACCTCCTTAGACAAAGTGTCTGTAAAGGTGTAAAATCAACTACCTTAGACAAAGTATCTGTAAAGTCTTAAAATCAACCTCCTTAGACAAAGCGTCTGTAAAGTCTTAAAATCAACCTCCTTAGACAAAGCGTCTGTAAAGGCTTAAAATCAACCTCCTTAAACAAAGTGTCCTTAAAGGCGTAAAATCAACCTCCTCAGACAATGCGTCTGTAAAGGTGTAAAATCAATCTCCTTAGACAAAGTGTCTGTAAAGGTGTAAAATCAACCTCCTTAGACAAAGTGTCTGTAAAGGTGTAAAATCAACCTCCTTAGACAAAGTGTCTGTAAAGGTGTAAAATCAACCTCCTTAGACAAAGTGTCTGTAAAGGCGTAAAATCAACCTCCTCAGACAAAGTGTGTGTAAAGGTGTAAAATCAACCTCTTAGACAACGTATCTATAAAGGTGTAAAATCAATCTCCTTAGACAAAGTGTCTGTAAAGGTGTAAAATCAACCTCCTTAGACAAAGTATCTGTAAAGTTGTAAAATCAACCTCCTTAGACAAAGTGTCTGTCAAGTCTTAAAATCAAACCTATATGGTATCAAATGATATCAAAACAGGAAAACCCTGGTTAACTCACCTTTTGAACGTAATGGTTTCTGGCGCAGGTGCTGTGCATTCTGCCCCCAGGCGCTGAATTTCTAGCTCCCAAGTTTACATTCAATTTAATGAAGATGTCGTTGGTCTCGGGTTTTCACTACATTGTTTTTTGTTGTTATGTTGTTGTTGTTATGTTGATAAATGAAAATGTTTCTCTCTTCTATTAATCGATGCTTTGAATAGTATCGGCTCATTTGTTGTATCGAGCAAAGCAATAGCACAGTTTGTGCATATGAAGTTTTTACGAGAATGATTCAGTTTTGAGCAGCCTTTGTACAATCGATATGTTCAGTATCAGCGGTGGGAATTTCGCATTGTTAATCATTAAGTATTCAAATCAACTGTTATGAATAAAGCTAAAGTGAAGGTACAGTTTTGAGTTTTTTGCTTTTCTTACTTTTACAGAAATGACTATGGAATATTGCATCCAAAGGAAAAACTAAAAATATGCAACTTTATGGATAGATCCACTGGCGATTTGAGACCAAAAGAAAATGTTTAGAGACCTGCAAAAAACAATGACATGACTTTCAAATTATTTTAATTAATTAATGACTCTTTATGAAGTCATGATGTGATACTCAGAAAATGACGGCATGCACCTTTAACATTGGTATTAGCCAGTAAAAACGAAGGAGATGAAGAAGTAGGTACTGAGTAACAGCACAGATAAAAAAGTCAGTTGAAATTGGCAGATAAAATGTAGAACATTGGGTGAACATATACTATATACTATATATATTATACAATATACAACATATATTATTGGTCGACAAGCTCCCACCAGCAAAGTAGAGTTGTAGTACTCAAGACCACTTTTATGTTGTCTTGGTCTTGTCTCGGACTCGACTGTATTTGGTCTCGGACATAGGGGTCTCAAGGGGGTTTGTGCATAAACCAAGCAGCGAGCTCATGCTCATCGCAAAGCCTTATATATGACGCAGCACTCGTACTCTACGTGCCAAATATGTTACATTGTATATATTTTCCTAACGGCTGCGCCATTGTTCACGTATTGGTGTAACTTAACACTTGTCTGTTTTTTTTTCCGGTCTCATATTGGTCTCGGTCTTGGTCTCGACTTGGTCGATCTTGGTCTTGGTCTTGGTGTTGTCTTGGCCTCGATACCCTCTGGTCTTGGTAGTGTCTTGGTCTCGATTTAGGCAGTCTTCACTACAACTCTAAACCAAAGGCAGACCTACAGTCCTCATCCACAGAGCTTGTCTATGGCCAGCTGCTGCGGGTTCCAGGGGATTTTGTCCGTAGCACCACCGTTCCTTGGTCTGCGACTCTCCAGCGGGCCACACGACTGGACTATGCGAGGCTTTTCGCACCCGACCCTACTTCCCGTCACGGCCTCCCTCAGTCGCACATCCCCCGTGTGGTTCAGACGGCTGACTGCGTTTTCATTTACCACCACGCCCAGAGGACAGCTACGCCCACAGGGGACGCTACGCCCACAGGGAACAGCTACGCCCACAAGGGACGCTACGCCCACAGGGGACGCTACGCCCACAGGGGACGGTACGCCCACAGGGGACAGCTACGCCCACAAGGGGCCGCTACGCCCACAGGGGACAGCTACACCACAGGGGGCTGCTACGCCCACAGGGGGCCGCCACGCCCACAGGGGACAGCTACGCCCACAGGGGGCCGCTACGCCCACAGGCTGCCGCTACGCCCACAAGGGACGCTACGCCCACAGGGGACGCTACGCCCACAGGGGACGCTATGCCCACAGGGGACGGTACGCCCACAGGGGACAGCTACGCCCACAGGGGGCCGCTACGCCCACAGGGGACAGCTACGCCCACAGGGGGCCGCTACGCCCACAGGGGACAGCTACGCCCACAGGGGACGCTATGCCCACAGGGGACGGTACGCCCACAGGGGATAGCTACGCCCACAGGGGGCCGCTACGCCCACAGGGGGCCGCTACGCCCACAGGGGACAGCTACGCCCACAGGGGGCCGCTACGCCCACAGGCTGCCGCTACGCCCACAGGGGACAGCTACACCCACAGGGGACAGCTACACCCACAGGGGACGGCTACGCCGTCCCCTGTCCCCCTCATTCCATGTTTTGGAGACAGGGGATAAACATTTTGTGGTGGACATGGGTGGCAAACCGGAGCGATTCTTCATTGACCGCCTCAAGCCAACTCATTTGGACGTGGCTAGGCCCATTGAATTGGCCCAGCTCCCATGACATGGGCGACCTCCAGCTCAGCCCCCATGACGTGGGCGACCTCCAGCTCAGCCCCCACCTCCTGCTCCCCTCCCTCCCAAAACTCCCACACTCCATGCCCCACACCCGTGTCATGGCGAGACACCTGCCAGAGGATCGCTGGGGAATAGCTAGAATAGCTAGGGGGCACAACGCCAAACATTGTGTTACATTTGAATTAAGGAAGAAACGGGTTGTATATCTAAAAAAAAATTTAAGTGAATAAAAGTTGTATATCTAATGAATTAAAGTTTGCCAAAGTGAAAGGGGGTTAACACTTTTGCAAACAGCATATTTAATTTGACATTTTCTTCAAAAATGTGTGGTGATGTAAAAATCATTCTACTTAGTAACTACAAGTAATTAATTACTTATTATTGCAAATTAAAATATACGGAGACAATAGTTATCCAGTGAAATGTATTATTTAGGAGGGGTGTTGAAACTTTTGTCTCATTAGTGGCCGAGTTCCCCTAAATATCTGATCCTAGAATCACAATATCGTGTAGGCCTACCATGGATTATATAACATGCTCACAGGTAGCCTCATTCAACATGGCCGAATCAGAGGCCAATTATACTAGGAAGGCACCACCGCCTACTACTACCACCGCCCTCAATGGGGACCGCATCACCTGAGTCAGAGCTAAAGAAAAACACATTGCTCAAACTAAGTAAGCTAAGCTTTTTTGTAGTCTGCCTTAAAATTCAATTTGGTGAAAAATTGCTTTTGTTTTTTGTTTTTTATTTAAACGGCAAAATACGTTACGTTTGCCCGCTCTAATCTACATTGAGAAGGAATTATTGTCCTTCCTGGTTACGTTCTCTTGACGAGTACGTGACGTGTTGACTTCGTCACCGTCCTAAGTTTCGTTTCTCTTTCGACAGACCACTGCATTCAACATGGCTGAATCAGAAGCAAGCAAAATGCAACGCCTAAAAGATTTGGAGGACGAGCTCACCTGTAGCATTTGTCTCTGCCCATTCCAATGCCCGGTGACGATTCCATGCGGACACAACTTCTGTCAAGACTGTCTCACCGCCACCTGGACAGAGAGTTACAACTGCCCTCAGTGTCGGGCCCAATTCCCCACAAAACCAGAGCTGAAGAAAAACACAGTGCTCAGCGCCGTCGTGGAAACCTTTACAACGCAGTCCAGCAAGACAAATGAAAAGACGGAGGAAGTCGCGAAAACGTCTATCGTGCTGTGCGATACGTGTATGGCAGCGGAGGCGGTCAAGACGTGTCTCACCTGCATGGCATCCTTCTGTCTCGAGCATGTTCGACCCCACCACGAGAACCCAAATTACCGCGCGCACGAGCTGAGAGAGCCGCTCGCTGACATGAGCGAGCGCATCTGCGGCGACCACCACAAGCTGATGGAGTTCTTCTGTGTCCAACACAGCCGTAGTATATGTAGTGTCTGCCTGCAGCAGGTTCACAAAGGATGCTCCTTCTCGACTCCTGACGAACAAAAGGCATTGAAAGAGGTACGTTTCTTCTTCAATCATTTTGTCTTTTTGTTAGTGTGTACAAGTGTTTCTAAATTACCCCCCCCCCCCCTTCTGCAGTCTGACTGCAAAGTCAAGTTCGTGTTGCTGGATTCGAAGATTGAAAAGACTCGGACGGCCATCTCCCAGATAACAGTGGCACATAACAGGTTAAAGGTAATTATATGTTATATCATGTTATAAAACTGTACTGTGTGTATTGGCGTGTGTCATCAACTTTAAGTGTACCTGAATGAAAAACCGAATACATGAAGACGAGAAAGGGCAATAAACAATCCCTGCTGTTATTTCCTTTTACCATTTGCTTCCTATAATGTTCCTTCCTCTCATAGGCAATGGGTAACATGTAAAAATATGTCACACCGGTTACACAACATTGCACAATATCAACGTGTTAAGGACTTAGCTTATTTAAAACTACCAAACATGGTGAACATTACGACAAGTCCATTTCTGAATTGCATGACAATGCCATACCATTCAATGATAATAATAATGTATAATTGTTCCCCAGCCCTGTCTAACATTGTCATGCATGCTATGGGCTACTGCTAGGACTCTGTGACCAGCAGGAAGAAGATGCTGGGGGCAGAGTACCAGCAGATCCGGGAGATGCTGGACCGCGATGAGCGTGAAGCTATGAACACAGTGGACCGCCAGCTGCAGAGTGGAGAGACCAAGTACAATAACGCCACCAAGAGGTTCCGCCAGAATATCCAGCACATGGACAGTGCCCAACGCACCATCAATGATCTTCTCAAGAAGTCAGACACCCTGGACTTTCTTCAGGTGAGATGACAAGAATTCCTCTATTAGTTAGAATATGTATATGTATGTCTTCTTTGGTCAATGTTTTTCTTCTTAGCAGCAGTACTCTGAACCTTAACCTCCACCGCCCCCCCACCCTGAACTTTACTCTGCTCCCATTAACTCAACTTAACCACCTCTGACCCACTACCTGAACCTAATCTTTTCAAACTTACAATTAATCATTCTTCATCATCCATCTAAACCTCACAATTAAAAGGGATTTATGGGTGGATTTTAATGGTTTGGTTCTACATCATGTTATTTGTCTTGGCACCTTATAATTGCTCTTTGTAACATGGCACTTAGCCAGAGATGTTGTATACTAGCTACTACTAATCGTTAACTACTAATGGTTAACCTAGCAATTGAAATGCTTGAAACTTGTTCTGGTGACCTTCTTACTGTATTAGCAGCAATTAAATGTTTCACCTTCTTCTGACAAATGTACTTATTGTAAGTCTCTTTAGATAAAAGCGTCTGCTAAATGTAAATGTAGAGCACTGGAACTTTTTGCAAGCTATTGTCTTGTGATCATCAAACTCATCCATGACTTGATAAGATTCTCTCCCTGGCCGACTGAGAAGGTGTGTGTGTGTGTGTGGGGGGCCAATATGCTCCTTTTAGTTAGTCGTCTCAGTGACTTTTAGAAGCTGTGTCCATGGTAATACAAGATGTCATCTCTCTGTTGTTTTGGGATAGGCTTCAGTAGACCTGCCTGCTGTTATCAGTTTTGAGTGCAACCTTCCTCGGGTGACTCTGGACTCAAAGGACGTGATTGGCGCGCAGACGTTCGTTGTCGACTTCAAGGAGTTTCTTTGTGACCTGTTGAAACAGCCATATGAGACCAGACCAGCGATGCTTAAACCAGGTGGGCATTTCATATCTTCTTGACAGCAGTGCAGTCCAGAAGATACTTGGCTGTAGGCACAACCAACGTTTTCAGGGGTCTTTCAGTGTCTGACACGTCGTGGATGAAGATGCCAGGTGGTAATGTTGGATTTTGCACCATTACAAGCCGAGGCTGGCATGTGTTTACCTTGTTACTAAAGCTGTCGTTGGTTATCGCTGTCAAACCTGCACTATGCAAATATATTAGATCCATAGAGAACAACATTTGATGCAAAGTCTGCCGCAGAGGGTGTTAAGAGTCATGGAGAGAAAATGACATTCACTTTTTAATATCGAAGTGGTGGGTAGGTTTTATTATTATATATTATATATCTTTATTCTCAATTCTTACATTCGGTAGAAAATAACTACGTAGTGAAAAGTTGTATAAATTAACAGGCTTGTAGAACTTGTAAAAATTAGTAAAGGATGCAAAGGATGGGCCAGAATTGCCCATAGGTGGCGCTATAATCAGCTCTTGAATGTAAAATGCACCATTCATCATTCATCAGGATTATTAACTTTCATGCAGTAACCCCTTGTGGTCAGACCATTCTAAAAAAACAGAGGATGCATTTGTTTGAAGTTTAAAAAGTTTCTAATTTTACTTTAGAAACATGGCTGGTGATTATTCAACCTTCAACCTTTTTATGGCATAGAAAGCCCACAATTTACTTCCAAGTGTGGACGACTGCTCCTACTCAAAATATATTTGAGAGACATGAGAGATAGGATTTTGAGATGTTTACCTCTGGTTAACCTGCTTTTATGGCATGCCAATGCTATTTTACCATACTTGCCAAGGTCATCATTTTGTGTAAATAATGGAAGACTCCTTGTCATGCTCACCATTCCATGCAAGACCCTGTTCTTGTTGCATGCAACTATATTTATTATTGTTATTGTTTTTATAATATTCCCCCCCTGTTTTAGAAGAACCATCCCAAAATACACATTGTACAAGATTCCACCATTCCACCACAGGATTTCCATGTATCTGCTCCACAATCCACTAAAATCCAGAAATTCAAATCAATTGCAAATCCAGGCTGTGAAAGCCTAGAGAATAACACTACCGGCATTTGACTTTCAGGAGACCTACCAAAGGCACCGGCCCCTCCCCAGTCTTCTAGTCCTGGGCCGTCCAAGGGCGCAGGGTCCAAGGACGCAGGGTCCAAGGGCGCAGGGTCCAAGGATGCAGGGTCCAAGGGCGCAGGGTTCCCGGGCCCAAAGGGTAAGCCTCAAAGCAAGTTGTTTGTCTGTTAAATTCCACCAGAGAGTAAAATTGTACTATAATGTTGCATCACGTAGAACAAACCAAGAAGCCCACCAAGGGCCCAAAAGCAAAGGGTGAAAAGAAGATGAAGGCAGCGAGTTCCACAGAGAACCTTCTGACGGTAAATAAGAAAGATCAATCCAGGGGCGGCAAACCTGAACAGAAATCAACCGAGAATCCAGGTAACCTATAACCGTTTGACTATTTTCATTTTAGTGTGTTTAGTGCACACCACTGAAGACATGAACATGGCCACCCAATTATGTACATAGGCATTATTCAATGTTCATTGTTTTTCTTTCAGCAAACTTTAGCATTCCACCGAGCATTACCTCCACTGTCAGCAGACACGAGCTTCTCAAATGTATGTGTACACTTTTATCAGTTGCTCTGACCTCATACACCGCTAGACGAATCTCAGGGTCTCATATTAATGAACCGTTTCCGCTGAGCAGACGCCACAGTGCTCACCTTGGATCCGAAGACGGCCCACAGGCGTGTGAAGCTGAGCGAGGACCTGACTGGGGCCTCTGTTGCGGAAGAGCCAGCCAACTACCCCGACGGCCCGGCACGGTTCTCTGTCTGCTCCCAGGTGTTGACCTCCAAGGGTTTCTCTAGAGGGCGGCACTACTGGGAAGTCAAGATGACCAACAACAACTTTGTGGGCATAGGGCTGGCTTGCAAAGGCATGGATCGCAAGGGCCCCAGCAGCCGCTTGGGTCGCAACGCCCAGTCCTGGTGCGTGGAGTGGGTCACTCTGAAGCTGTCCGCCTGGCACGACAACAGTGAGACGGTGCTGAAAAATCTCAACGTCAAGCGCATCGGCGTGCTGGTGGACTGTGACGAGGGAACGGCCACGTTTTATGGTATTTCTGATGGGGCGACTCCCTTTCACACGTTTGTGTCTTCTTTCGCCCAAGCCGTGTACCCAGCCTTCTGGATCTTCTCCAACACCTCTTCCATCGCCTTATGCAAGTTGTCGAGCTGAGGGGTTAAGAGGGTGTCTTCTTGACGTGAAAGTGTCACGGGTCTTGGGTCTTCTGTACATGAGCTTGTTTGTGTTTGTTCTTTTGGAAATGTAGCCGGTGTTTGACGTTGATTGTTTAAAAATGTTTATCGCCTCAAGTTCAAACAACGCTTTGATTAGCATCGGCGCAGTCGTTGCATGAAGCAAAGCCACGACACGGTTTATGTATATGAAAATATTTATGAGAATGTTTTCAATTTCAATGGATCTCTCGTACATTCTGTTCAATAGTTTTGGTCAATATTGTCAACGGCAATAACAAGTGGTGGGAACTCCAAATCTTTCTTCTCAGATTCTTCAGATTCTTGTGTGTTCAAATAAATTGTTACCAATAAAGAACAATTAAGTTACAACTTTGAATTCTATTTCTACTTTTTCAGAAAATAAGGAATATTGCTGCCAAAGGTAAAACATTTTTTTTAACTCAGCCGTGGACAGAATGCCATGCAGTAAAGTGTATTTCTTTTTTTTTTAACAAAAAAAAAGTTGAATCTTCATTTTGAAGGAAGCATGGGGCTGTCACAAATATAAGTTTAAACTAAAAGCTTCTAATTTGGTATTCAAGATTGAACATGATTGACTTTCTCAAAACAATTCCAAAAACATTCCAAAACTAAACATCACATTCCTCTTCCCAAAACACTCTCAAAATGTTGATTTCAATAAGTTTCAGTACAACATGAAAACAAAAGAGTCTGCATCTGACAATGTAAACATGTAGATTATGGTCGAGGGGCAAAGGAGCAACAGTGTACAAAATTACAATAGAACAAAGAAGGGATAAGTAAGGAATAAAAGCACCTAACAAAGTACCTGCATATTCCACAAGCATTGCATGGCTAATCCTAATTTGCCTTTTTAGAGAAATGGCAATCACAAACATCAATGTGGCAGGTGAAAAGTGTGCACAATGTCAGTTCATTCACTGTAACAAAACATTTGTCAGAGTTATGGCTATCAGTGTTTTGGTATTATAGTATCACCATTGGACTACCTGCATTGTTTTTTTAAATGGCCAAATAGTCACAGAAAAAAAGACATGCCCAAATGTGAGCATTAGATTGTACAAAGGCACAACCAATAGTCACATGAGGACCACCCTAAAGTCATGTGACCTGAGCCTTAGAGAAACACACATTTAAGTAGAACTGCAAAGGTAAGATTTGAATTTGTGTGTGAAGAGGGCTCAAAATGGGCCTGGCTGTCAGTGTCAAGATCTTAGTGTCTTCAAGATCTAAGAAAACCACCCTGTGTTTATTATTGCAAGCAGTTCAAATTGTATATTTCACAGATCTTTAAATAAGGGAAGTGACAGCCATTCAATGCAATATCTAAACCATTGGTAGGGTCATGTTAAACTGCGTTTTATATTCTATAGTAAATGAGTAAACAAACTACTTGCAGTATACAGTGTACGGTTTTCAATACTGTCAGCAGTGCTAAAAGTGTTATGTGCCATAACAGTGTAAAACAATTCAAAGGAATAAAGAATGTGTCAAGAAGCAAGAAGCCTTTCATAATTTCAAAGACTATCACAATAACAACTTCAAACTTTGACCTAATCCAGCCATGTATTCTCTAGATATTAAAGAACAGATGTTGATACACAACCGCCAGCCTTGCCAGTTTACTACAGTGTATCAGAGAAGTAAACAAGGCCTGCTGAAGCATCCAGTGAATGACTTGCTTAGATATACATCTCCCAATGCAGTGCTTGGAGCAACGTCTTCTGTAGTCTTCTAGAGAACAGCGGCCTTTAGGACTGCATTTAAATCAATACATTAGCCGCAGAAGTCTCCTCTTCTGAGGCCACACACTCACAGACATTGTGGCTCAGCTGTTTTTTTAAGCAATCCTTAAGCATCACTTATTAAGTTTTTCTTTTGGAAGGTCAGACTCAGAACCAACATTTCCCATGAGACATTAATCAGCTGTGAGGCTGCCTAGGGGTCTTAAAAAGTCTTAAATTACCATTTTAAGAGTAATCTACCATGACAGTTAATTTGGCACTCAGGGATTAGTGCAAAAAGCAATTGTTCTTCCAAAAGGTTCCGTTTCACAGGATTGGCCGACATGCGACATGACAGTTGCCTAAGGTCTGAGTTACCCTAACCCTAACCACCATCAGTGTGAATACCACCACGACAAGAACACCTCATATCATGGACACACCAGCCAAAGAACACAGTAAACCCAAACAGTGGGGAAACCGCACGCGTCCGTGCAAGATGAAAACGAGACGAAAGTAATTCCGGAGGTGGTGGTAGGCCTCCCCAGCGCGGCCTTAATGACAGATCTCAAAACGACAAAACAAAAACCACAACCCAAAGAGACCCCCCCCCCCTCCCACCAAAAGAAAAAGCCAAGTGCTCGATATCATAGTGCTCGATATCATAGTGCTCGATATCATAGTGCTCGATATCATAGTGCTCGACATCGGCTGACTGACCGCGAAGTGAGTGAGGGTGGGACGGCGGGCGGGTGGGTGTAGAGTCATGGACAGGGAGTCATGGGGGAGTCGGGGGGAGTCGTGGGGGGGGCGGGGTCAGAGCCGGGGGGAGTCATGGGGGGGTCAGAGCCAGGGGGGGGGAGTTATGGGGGAGGAGTCATGGGGGGGGGGGGGGGGGGGGGGGGTCAGAGCCATGGGGGAGGAGTCATGGGGGAGGTCAGAGCCATGGGGGAGGAGTCATGGGTGCGGGTCAGAGCCGGGGCCCGGGGGAGTCGTGTGGGGGGGCGGGGCTCTCGGTCTCCGAGGCGCTGGTGTCTGCGTCGTCGTCGTCCTCGTCCGTCTGCTCGCCGCTGTGGTACAGCATGAGGACCTGCGTCTTGTGGGTGATGGTGATGGTGCAGGGGCCCTGCGCCCACGGCTCCCCGTCCACCTGCATGGGCATCCTGGAGCTCTTCAGCACCAGCTGGGGGGGGAACCACACAGGCTGCTCGTGATGTCATCACAACAATCGGAATATTCTGAGTTCTAAATGGCCTTTCTGCTGAAGAGCCACAAATACAATTCTATATTGTCTATTTGAAGACACACATCTATATTTACGATTGAGGCTAAACAGAGAGCGTGTGTGTGTGTGTGTGTGGGTGTGTGTGTGTGGGGGCCCCCCCTCACCCGCACAGTATGCGCCTGGCCGAGCCGCACAGGATTAGCCAGTTTGACCTGTATCTGGGCACAATGGAAGGAGCCAAACACACCCACCACCTCCAGCATGCCGTCGTCCAGCCTAGCAGGGGAACGCAGAGGTGCAAACCATTAACCGTCAGGCGGGAGCAGCGGCGGCCCCCTGAGACCTGACAGGAGGACCGCGACGCCGGCTACGCGTTCGGGGGGATTTACCGCGTCGGAGGGCAGGGCTCGTCTCCCATGCCCTCCCAGAGTCTGCAGCCCCCGCCCCAGTAGCCGATGTTGCACACGATGATGCCCTCCAGGCTGGGCAGCGGGACCCTCTCCCCGTCCAGCTCCAGCTGTGGGAGGGGACGGACACACACACACGCACGCACACACACACACACGCACGCACACACACACACACACAGGCACACACACACACACACACAGACACAGACACAGACACACAGACAGGCAGGCAGACAGACAGACAGACAGACAGACAGACAGACAGACAGACAGACAGACAGACAGACAGAGAGACACACACGCACACACAGGCACGCACACGGACACGGACACACACAGAGACACACACACACACACACACACAGGCACACACACGCACACACACACACACACACACACACACACACACACACACACACACACACACACACACACACACACACACACACACACACACAGACAGACACACACACAGGCACGCACACGCACACACAGACACAGACAGACACACAGACACACACACAGATTGTTGTGTTTTCTGTGGTGTTATATAATTATTTCTCATTTACATGTTTCATTCCAAAGTGTACCTTAATCCAGAGTACAAATGCTTCAAGTTAAACCTATAGACAACCGTTTGAGTTTCAACCGTTTTTGTGTAGTCTTTCTTTGAGAGAGGAGTGTGTTGTGGGTCCATGTAACCGTTGGTTACCCGTGTAAACGAAGCGCGAGATTTGATTTACTTGTACGGTATTTACAACCGATTTACAACCCGGTATGCAGCCAATTGGTAAGCTCTCTTAGTTCACTGTTTTCTTGTCTGCGTTCATGTTATACACTTCATGTTATCTGCTATCGGTATGCTGTATTGTTGCAGTATGTTTACGTCCGCTCCCTGGTGTTGTTGTACGTTGAGGAGAACGCGATCGCGCTATGCTCCGGTAAATCCAACCAGTTTACTGATGATCGAAGTTGAGAAATGGTAAAGCTGTGAGACATGGTGCTAACATTTGGACTTCTGGGGTTGCTGTCTCATCCGTGTATGCTTGTTTCTTTAGTTTTTGGAATGCTTGATTAAGTAAATCGCAGAGACCGGTTTTTTAACGTACTACTTGGTTTGCCGCCGGGCATTATGGGAGTTGTAGTTATTGTGGTGAAAGCCTCAATACACATTCGGGATTTGAATATAGTGTTTGACATGTTTGACATATGAACCAGTGAATATGAAAGATTGTGAAGTATTATTATTATTATTAATTAATTAATTAATTAATTAATTAATTAATTAATTTTTATATATATTTATTTTGATTAATGCATGTTTATTATGCTATTATTAGTTAATTAACATTTTGATATTTGTCATGATGAGATACGGGTTAATGTTATTTATTATTGTTGCTTATTGTTATTGGGCTATTGTGGTGAGTGAAATGTGATGTTTGTGTTGTGCACATGATAAATGAAACATTGCATTCCTTACTTTTCAGGTTTATTACCTGCTTCCCTTTTTAGATAAATAAACAAATAAGAAGTGGAAAATTGAGTAATATCCTTTTGTACACCGGGTTGCCCTTTTCCGTGGGAGGAAAACGGAACAGTAATAAACCAAACGGTTCGAGCGCATCAAGAGTCAAGTCTGCCACCACCATATCAGCATTGATCAGTGAAGGCGCACCGAAAAAAGAGGAATAAGCCAAATATACCCCTCTGTGTAACAGCGCCTTGGTCAGTGCAGAAAAAAGAAGATGAATTCGGCAGAATTAGCGGCCTTGAAAGGAAAGCGCTCCACAGCACAAACCCTCTTCAGCAGGAGAGCCAAGAAGCTGTCCCTCACTGTAGAACTTCTGGAAAAAAGGGCGCTTATCGATGAAATCAGAGCACTTGGTGTGGACTTTGAAAAGGTGCACGATACCGGTCTCGAATATGTTGATGCTCTGGGAGAAGTGGAAGATGAGGAAGAAAAGGCAGAAGAAGAAGCGGCTCATGCAGAAGAGAAAACGGCGAAGTGCCTGGCCACATATACAGAAACACTCCAGCTCGCTAAAGAGACGTTATGGACCAAATTCGGCTATGTCGACATGAAACTGTACGCTGACGGTGCAGAGGAGAAATGTGCCGAAGTTGAGGACACTGACATGAAGGAGTTGACAGAGGAAGAACGTCAAGTCCTGAGAGAGAGCCTAGTGGAGAGAATCAGCATGCTAGAGCAGAAGGTGCTTGAATGGGAAAGTCTTGTCTCTGGCGCCAAGACAACAGTATACAAGCAGCAGCTATACAAACTGGGCAACAGACTGCAAGACTGGTGGCGGCAAAAGTTGAAGCGTAGAGAAGAGCTTGGCAAGGAACAAAAGGATGAAGAAGTAGACACTGATGGAGAGCGCAGCGAGTCCGGCGAGGGGCCCACCAGAGCTGGCAGGCAGCCCCAAGTCCCCAGAGCGCCTGCGTTCCCAAACTTACCGTATGCACCTCCACAAAGCATCCCTGGCATGCATGCCGGGGCGCACGGCTTCAGGCCACAGATCAGCCTTGAACGAACACGCCTGCCCATGTTCTCAGGAGACATGACTGACTACTACCGGTGGAAGGCTGAGTGGGAAGAGCTGGAACAGCTAGGAAACCCTCAGAGGACGGCTGGTGTTACAAGGTTCCACCTCCTAGCAAGTCTCAGTGACAGGGTGAAAAAAGACTTGGTTCTGTCCAGCTGCGCATCGGCGGATGAAATGTTCAGGCGCCTCGACAACCGTTTCGGGAACAAGGCGAAAATCGTCTTGAGGATATCCGAGGAGGTTCAGGGCCTACCCTCTGTGAAGGGAAACAACCCCAGGAAAGCAATTGAGCTGATCCAGGCCGTGGAGCGGGCCCTTAGCAACCTTGTGATCCTGGGAGAAGAGGATGTTATAAAGAACCGTTGGGTAGCACAGTCCCTTGAAAGCAAGCTCCCAAGCTCTCTGAAGGAGAAATGGATTGAACACAAGTCTAATGCTGTGACTGGTTTTGCTCCACTTAACCACTTCGACTGCTTACTGCACTTTCTGAAGAAGCAAGAGGCAATCCTGGAAGAGCTGGATCTGCTGGAGGCAAGTCCTGGTGAGGGAAGCTCGTCACTGAAAGGCCCGGCAGACAAGCCAGAAAGAGGAGTCAAGAAAGCGTACTCCAAAGCCACCTCAGGCCAAAGAGGGTCTCCGTGGAAGCCACGCTCGGGCTCATGCACTGCCTGTGCCGATGAGACACATGCTGGCAGGCTGTTTGCTTGCAAAGCCTTCAGGGAGATGGATCTCCAGAGGAGAGAGGCCCATCTAAAGACCCATGGGATATGCAATCGGTGCCTGTGCTTCCACCTAAAGGATGGCCGTTGCAACCCAAAGTTCCTCTGCAGTAAAATGGACTGCCGCAAGGAAGAGTCTCACCATTATCTGCTCTGCTCCAAGTCCATCGCTCGAGAAAAATATGCTGGCAGTGAGGAGCAAGGTACCAAAAGGGTGGAGAGGAAAGGCCTCGGACTGACCAGCCAGCAGGAAGAGCTTCTGGCAAAAGTCACTCCGGATCTGAGAGCACAATTCAAAAAGGCATTTTCCAACAAAGCCTCAACCACGATCTGCACTGCTGGAGGTGGACTGAAAGAGTACCCGGTGATAATGATGTTGCTGGAAGTAACCACTAACTCAGGCCAGATGATCGGCACTCTTATTGACCTTGCTTCTGACACCAACTATATAACAAACAACGCTGCCCAGCGCCTTGGACTGATTGGTGAGAACATCAAGTTAATCGTCCACGGAATAGGAGGGATGACAACGACTGTCACAACCAAGAGATACTCCCTTCGACTAAGAGTGAAAACCACCAAGGGGACGGTAACGGAACACAAACTGCTCTGCTACGGCCTGGAGAGTATCGCAGAGATAAGTCAGCCTGTCACCCCGCAGCAACTGAGAAAGATCTTTCCTGGCGTCGCTGCAGAAGAGCTGGTCCGTCCTGAGAACATCGATCTTCTGATCAGCCACAGGGAAGGTCGCCTAGTTCCACAGCCGTTCAAGATGGAGGGAGATCTAGTCCTCTGGGACGGCCCACTGGGCAAAACCGTCGGCGGTACTCACCCTGATCTTTTCGAGGTGGTCGATCTAACGCTGCACCAGTCTGAAACTCACTTCGCAAGAACCATGAGAACATCCTCAAGGGTGTACAAGGAGGTCCTTGTGGCCACCGTAGGCCTAAGTGAGGAGGACCCAACAAGGTCGGAAGAAGTGATTCTCAGCAACACCACTGCCACAAATAAGGAGGTGTTTGAGTGGTTCAAGTGGGATAGTATTGGAGCAGCATGTGACCCGAAATGCGGGAGCTGCAAGTGCAGCAAGTGTCCCCCGGGAGGCAAAGAGATGACCCTTGGAGAAGAAAGGGACTTGGAGAAGATAAAGGACTGCCTCTCGTATGTACTAGCGGACAAGCACAGCGATGCCCCACACTGGGATGCGGCCTATCCATGGAAGGCCAACCCAGCGATTCTGCCAGATAACCGCCGAGCAGTGGAAGCAACCTTCCGGAACACAGAGGCTCGGCTGGCAAAAGAACCTGTATGGAAAGCAGCATATGGAGAGCAGATCCGCGAGATGGTATCAAGAGGAGCAGCCATCAAGCTCACAAAGAAAGTGATTGAGGACTGGAACGGGCCGATTTGGTACATCAGCCATCTGGTCGCCCCGAATCCTCATTCCAGTTCAACGCCAGTAAGGATAGTCTGGAACAGTAGCCAGGAGTTTAAAGGGATGAGCCTGAACAACCTCCTGCACAAAGGCCCTGATGTCCTCAACCCAATCCGAGGGGTCCTTCTGAGATTCAGGAGCAGCTTGTATGCTGCTCTTGGAGATGTTCAAAAAATGTATAATTCTGTGTGGCTGAAGGACGAGGAGGTACACCTCCATCGATTCTTCTGGAGAGATGACCCCAAAGATGAAATCGATGAGTTTGCCGTCGTCAGGGTCAACATCGGCGACAAGCCTGCGGGATGCATCGCTCAAGTTGCCATGAGAGAGACGGCAAACCTGCCCCAGTTTGCATCCATGGTTGCAGAACGCCGGATCCTGACAGAGGACTGCTATGTAGATGACATATTGACATCGCATAATGATCTCCAAACCCTGATTAAGATGTCCAAAGGAGTGGAGGAGATCCTAAAAGCAGGCGGCTTCTCCCTAAAGCCCTGGGTCCTGACAGGCCAAAGTGGGAGGAGTGAAGAACTCACTGACTCCAACAACATCAGGTCAATGGAACCCAAGACCCTGATACTCCCCAACCAGATGCCGGACGAAGAAAATAAGGCATTGGGAGTGGGATACGAACCTGAATCTGACAAACTCCGTGTGCTGACATCGGTAAACTTTTCAAAAAGACGAGGAAAAATGAGAACCGGGCTAGATCTGCGGGAGGATGAGATCAGAAACATCACCCCAGACCCTCTCACCAGGCGCATGCTGCTAAGTCAGATTGCAGGGTTCTATGACCCTACCGGTCTGGCCTCACCTTCCAAACAGCGAGGAGTGATGCTCATAAGAGAGTCCTTTCAGGAAGCAGGAAGAGACCGTCCCTCCAAGGACACCTGGGATGATCCTCTCTCGCCCCGTCTTCGAGAGGCTGCAATACAACTTTTTGAGCAGTATGTGAGGCTTGGCCAAGTTAGATTCGATAGGAGCCTCACACCCCATGGAGCCATAGGCTGCCCAATGGGGATTACATTTTCCGATGGCAGCGAAACTTCCTACGGAGCCGTTCTTTACCTTCGGTGGGAGACGGAACAAGATGGAGTCGTAGTGAAGCTGGTTGAATCAAAGGCCAAGCTCACCCCTCTGGACCAGAAAGGTGATGTCATTAAAGCAGAGCTGTGTGGGGCTGTCTTCGCAACACGCCTGAAGACATACTTCGAGAAGCACTGCTACATCAAGGTCGATCGGTGGACCCATTTTGTCGATAGTCAGACAATCCTGGGAGCCATCCAGAAGGATAGCTATGGCTTTCAGACATTTTTTGCAAACCGAATTGGGGAAATCCAAAAGGCCGGACCAGTGGAAAGCTGGAGGTGGGTCAAAGGAAAAGACAATATCGCCGACATCCTCACAAGGGGAGCATCCCCTGAGGAGCTTGCAGAGGGATCAGTGTGGCAGGAAGGCCCTGGATTTTTGAAGTTGCCTGAATCAGATTGGCCTGTGAAAACTGCCCAAGAGATCAACCCCTCTGTTACTGAAGAGATCGGGGGACTTCGGAGGAAGGCGTTCTCGGCTCTGGTCACAGCAGGACCCCAGCCCAGGAAATGGTCGAGTCCAACGATCATTGCGCTTGTGCGCCTAGTGGACCCCCGAAGGATCAGTTCACTGGCACGGTTGTGCGGGACCATAGCCTGGATGAGACGAGCAGTGGAAATCTGGCTGGGTAGCAACAGCCAGTCCCCAGTGCAGTTAAAGTGGGAGGCAAGACCATGCCTGTCTGTGGATGAAAGAGCAACAGCTTTCAAAGATTTAGCTCTCGCAGCTCAAGACGGTGTCGAGTTCCGTGACACAACCTTGGATCGCCTGGTGGTTCAAAAAGAGGAAAAGACAGGACTCTTGCTCTGCGGAGGGAGAATCCAATGCTGGGATGAAGACCGAGTGGCTGTACCACTAATCCCATGCCAGTCGTGGCTAGCAACCCTACTGGCTAGAGAGGAACATGAAGAGAACCATGAAGGTGTCGCCTCTACCCTTCTGCGGACAAGAAGGAAAGCCTGGATCGTGCAGGGACGAAGAACAGTTAAGAGAGTACTGAATAACTGTGTCACCTGCCGAAAGCAAAGAGCCGAGATGTGCCGACAAATAATGAGTGATCTCCCTCAAGAGCGTACCAAAAGAGCAAGCCCATTCGAGTTTACAACCCTCGACCTCTTTGGCCCCTTCGAGGTGAAAGACGCTGTTAAGAGAAGAACAAGCAAGAAGGTCTGGGGCATCGTTTACTGCTGTATGGCCTCGAGAGCCGTCCATGCGGACCTAACCGATGACCAGTCGACAGAAGGCTTCCTCCAAGCATACTCCCGCTTTGTTGCTCTGAGGGGGCATCCAAGGAAACTATGGTCCGATAGAGGCACCAACTTTGTTGGCGCAAAGCCGGCTCTGCGTGAGCTGCATAAGCATATGGCTTGCCTGCAAGCTGCGTCCATGGAAGATGTAGCTGCCAAGAATGGGACCGAGTGGAAGTGGGAGTTTCACCCTGCAGATGCGCCCCACAGGAATGGAGCTGCGGAGGCTGCTGTAAAGCTTTTGAAGAGGGCACTCACGAGCCTTGGAGGAGCTACAGGGTCTCTCACGTGGGGAGAACTCCAAACTCTGTTCTATCAGGCTGCCAACCTGACAAACGAACGCCCAATCGATGCCAGAGCTCAAGAACAGGAAGACTCGGTCGAGTATCTAACACCCAACTCCCTGATACTGGGTCGAGCATCGCTTGGAGGAGATACCAGCGGGCTTGACCTAGAGACCCATCCCTGGCGTCGACTAAGGGCTATTCAAATCGGAGTGGACCGGTTCTGGGCAAAGTGGAGGGAACTAGCTGGCCCAAACCTGTTTGTTCGACACAAGTGGCATCGGACAGAGAGGAACGTCAAAATCGGCGACCTCGTCTGGATTGCTGACCCTAACGCTTTGAGAGGTCAGTTTCGTCTGGGCCGGATTCTGACTGTCTACCCAGACAGTAAAGGGATCGTCAGGGATGCCGACATCACAACTTGTGCTGGCCTTCCCGTTTCCCTGGCGGGTGGCCGAAAGAAGAGTTCTTCACTGCCCAGGGCAGTAATCAGAAGAGACGTGAGAAGGCTGGTGGTCCTTCTGCCGGTGGAGGACCAAACTCCTCCACCCCAGTTGTCATGACACCTGCCTCTTCCTGAACCCCTTTCATTCAAGTCACCGCCCTTTCCCCTTGTCGGCTGGTTGGTGCAAGCCTAGCGCTGCCGCCATGCCCATCACATTGCACATTCATGAAGACCCAAGAGTGTGCACATCCCCGGGCAGTGCACCACACACCTGCCGAAGGCATTGACTTGAACATTGGACACATACACAGACTGACTTTGTGAAAAAAAAAAAAAAAAAAAAAAAAAAAAAAAAAAAAAAAAAAAAAGTGTCACTAAGAAGGGTCTTTAAGTGATTTTGGTAAGTTCCCTGGATCATAAGATCGGCAACTTAAGTGGGAGGTGTTGTGTTTTCTGTGGTGTTATATAATTATTTCTCATTTACATGTTTCATTCCAAAGTGTACCTTAATCCAGAGTACAAATGCTTCAAGTTAAACCTATAGACAACCGTTTGAGTTTCAACCGTTTTTGTGTAGTCTTTCTTTGAGAGAGGAGTGTGTTGTGGGTCCATGTAACCGTTGGTTACCCGTGTAAACGAAGCGCGAGATTTGATTTACTTGTACGGTATTTACAACCGATTTACAACCCGGTATGCAGCCAATTGGTAAGCTCTCTTAGTTCACTGTTTTCTTGTCTGCGTTCATGTTATACACTTCATGTTATCTGCTATCGGTATGCTGTATTGTTGCAGTATGTTTACGTCCGCTCCCTGGTGTTGTTGTACGTTGAGGAGAACGCGATCGCGCTATGCTCCGGTAAATCCAACCAGTTTACTGATGATCGAAGTTGAGAAATGGTAAAGCTGTGAGACATGGTGCTAACATTTGGACTTCTGGGGTTGCTGTCTCATCCGTGTATGCTTGTTTCTTTAGTTTTTGGAATGCTTGATTAAGTAAATCGCAGAGACCGGTTTTTTAACGTACTACTTGGTTTGCCGCCGGGCATTATGGGAGTTGTAGTTATTGTGGTGAAAGCCTCAATACACATTCGGGATTTGAATATAGTGTTTGACATGTTTGACATATGAACCAGTGAATATGAAAGATTGTGAAGTATTATTATTATTATTAATTAATTAATTAATTAATTAATTAATTAATTAATTAATTTTTATATATATTTATTTTGATTAATGCATGTTTATTATGCTATTATTAGTTAATTAACATTTTGATATTTGTCATGATGAGATACGGGTTAATGTTATTTATTATTGTTGCTTATTGTTATTGGGCTATTGTGGTGAGTGAAATGTGATGTTTGTGTTGTGCACATGATAAATGAAACATTGCATTCCTTACTTTTCAGGTTTATTACCTGCTTCCCTTTTTAGATAAATAAACAAATAAGAAGTGGAAAATTGAGTAATATCCTTTTGTACACCGGGTTGCCCTTTTCCGTGGGAGGAAAACGGAACACAGATATTAACAACAACAAAAAAAACCTGAAAATCAGGCTAGCTCTACATCAACAGTTCTCTGCAGTGTTATGTTTAAGAGTGGTGAAAATGACCAAGTGCTTTGCTTTAGGTTTCAAAAACGCCCACGTCTGTTTCAACCGTTTTTCTATGAACGCTGATGATTGGTCAATAATGAAGACATTACAAAACATGTGACCTTACACACGCATGCAGGCACACGCACACACACACATGCACACACACACACACGCACACACACACTTACCTCAATCCGCTTGTCCAGATCCTTACATTCCTGAACTAAACAATCTTTGGTGCCATAGAGGAAATATACAACCTGGTGATAAACACAAACGGTTAGTCTGTCAGTAAACATGTAGGCACTGTAAATCCTTCCTGCCAAGGCATTGCCTGATTGCAATACAAAGACAATAATCAATAATCGTGTCCTTATCCTAGCCATTTAGCCATATACATTTGGTTGCATGCATAGCTGTAGTTTCTAAAATGCGTGGATAAAACCTGAGACTCTAACATGCAGCAAACCGTCCTACTCTCACTCTGCTAAGCAGTGTATCCGGTAGCGTCCGGGCGTCCCTGACCTTGTTCAGGATGCGGCTGGAGAAGAACGACGGTGTTTTCTGGCGGTGTGTGTGGAAGTTCAGGGCCATCAGAGCGTCAGGGCCCACTGAGAAGTAGTTATTCATGGACAACACCTGCAGGAGGACAGAGACCTTGATGTGCGGGGGGATTTTTCTTTTTGCGGAAAAACTAGCATGAAATCAAATTTGAGGTCTCAGTGAATGATCAACGACAACACAGTGAATCTTTTGGCCTGCGTTAGCCTACTGCACTGCATTTTAGTGCAGTGTTTCCCCCACTGCACTGCATTATACAGTGCAGTGTTTCCCCCACTGCACTGCGTTATGCAGTTCAGTCTTCCCCACACTGGGAGTCTTTCCCCCACTGCACTGCGTTATGCAGTGTCCAGACGCACGCACTGTGCAGTGCAGTGTTTCCCCCACTGCACTGTGTCATGCAGCGCGTCGCGGAGGTGATCCTCTGTGATACCGGCCTCATAAACCGGAGCGACACCAACGACAAGGTCTAGCTAACGGCGTCAAGTGTGTCAAGTGGCCGACGATTCAGAAGAACGCATTGAGACAGTGAAGTGAAACGTGGAGGAGGATTTACAACCCAGAGCTCAGACTGTACATCACCTTCGGTTTCCGGAAGTAGAGGCCTTTGGAAGCCACCTGCACTTTCCACCTGAAAGACAATGCCCAGCTCAAGTTGTCTTTTTAAAACAGATAGACATTTGGCGTGTGTGGGTGTGTGTGTGTGTGTGTGTGTGTGTGTGTGTGTGTGTGTGTGTGTGTGTGTGTGTGTGTGTGTGGGTGTGTGTGTGTGTGTGTGTGTGTGTTTTGATGATTCTGTACTGATGTGTGCCTGCAGAAATGCACCCGCTGTCATTGAGACCGCTACCTTTCATACACAGCCCCCGACAAATGAACACATAAACTCAACAAGACTAAAACACACGTCTGGACACGAGACCCTCGTTGTTGTTGTTGTTGTTGTTGTTGTTGTTGTTGTTGATGATGTCCCACCTGTCCATTTTGACCACCTCTGCGTCCAGAATGTTGCGGAGCACCTGTTCCACGGGGATCTCCCCAGCGTACCCCGCGCCCCAGCCCAGCGTGTTGGCCAGGTCGTTCCCCGTCCCCAGGGGCAGGATGGTGACCTGGGGGATGAACAGGTCCTGGCCCTGACGGCACCCAGGGGAGGAGACAGGAGACAGACCAGGGGAGGAGACAGGAGACAGACCAGGGGAGGAGACAGGAGACAGCACACAGGGGAGGAGACAGGAGACAGCCCAGGGGAGGAGACAGGAGACAGACCAGGGGAGGAGACAGACCAGGGGAGGAGACAGGAGACAGACCAGGGGAGGAGACAGACCAGGGGAGGAGACAGGAGACAGACCAGGGGAGGAGACAGACCAGGCGAGGAGACAGGAGACAGCCCAGGGGAGGAGACAGGAGACAGCCCAGGGGAGGAGACAGGAGACAGACCAGGGGAGGAGACAGACCAGGGGAGGAGACAGGAGACAGACCAGGGGAGGAGACAGGAGACAGCCCAGGGGAGGAGACAGCCCAGGGGAGGAGACAGACCAGGGGAGGAGACAGACCAGGGGAGGAGACAGCCCAGGGGAGGAGACAGCCCAGGGGAGGAGACAGGAGACAGCCCAGGGGAGGAGACAGACCAGGGGAGGGAGACCACACATCACAGGGGATAAAGACCAGGTATAGGGACGGGGGGTCCAATCCAATAATGTCAGGTTGACTTTAGAAAACGTTTCCTAAATGGTAACGCCCTAGAGGAAGCCACTGCTATAGTACATTCACCAATACTAAATTTGTTCTGTTTACCCGCGTTTATATATACTTCACAAGAACCTGAATCTATGTTAAACATTAAACCACCTTATAACACATCATATCCGCACTCACAATCGTTGTGAACTCGCGCTCGTCGATTCATGTAATTGGACACCCTCTGTGGGTACACATTAGCATTAGCTCCCAGTGCACATTAGCATTAGCTCCCACTACACATTAGCATGGCTCGCGGCCGGCCACGCAGCCCTCTGGAGGTGGGCGGGGCCTCCGTACCTTGAGCTTCATGGCGTCGATGGCGTCCAGCACCCAGCCCACGGTGCCGTCGCCCCCGCACACCAGCACCCGCACACTGCCAGGGGGGAGCAGGGTGCACAGCTGGAGGGCCTTGGAGGGAGCCAGCTTAGACAGGTCAAACACCTGGAGAGAGAGAGAGAGAGAGAGAGAGAGAGAGAGAGAGAGAGAGAGAGGGAGAGGGAGAGAGGGGGGGAGAGAGAGAGAGAGAGAGAGAGAGAGAGGAGAGAGAGAGAGAGAGAGAGAGAGAAGAGAGAGAAGAGAGAGAGAGAGAGAGAGGAGAGAGGGAGGAGAGAAGGGAGAGAAGAGAGAGAGAGAGAGAGAGAGGGAGAGAGAGAGGGGGAGAGGGAGAGAGAAAGGGAGAGAGAGAGGAGAGAGGAGAGAGAGGGAGAGAGGAGAGAGAGAGAGAGAGGGGAGGGGGGAGAGGAGAGAGAGGAGAGAGAGAGAGAGGAAGAGTGGGAGAGAGGAGAGAGAGAGGAGAGGGGAGAGACAGAGAGGAAAATTGCTTCAGGCAATGTTTTCTCATCGATAAAAATCCCTGAACTTGTAATATGAATCATACTGCCGTCCTCACGGTGGACTATAAGGGGACTACTGGGTTGACTACTGGAGGTCAGCAGGGCTACAGTGGCGGCTTACTTCTACATCAGGGGGAAGCTGCATCGCCCATGGTTACTATATAGCTGAATCGTTCACCATGGTTACTCACACCGAGGCCTTCTCCAGGGGCAGGATCTTGTTTAATAGGCCAGAACTCAACAAAGTACTGCCCACTTCCCCCACTGTCCCTACAGACGACAACACGCGACCAATCAGAGTCTCTCTGTTTTGTCAAGTCCTTTACTGTCCGACCAATAAGATGGCCACAGGTTTGTCCACATAGAATGTGTTAACATGTACAGTATGTACACATACATACATACATACACGTTTAAATGCATTTCATGTATCATCTAAGTGGTAAATGGAGGCATCGGGATCGTGGGGCTTTCACATCGGAATGGCTGTGGGCGGAGCATTTGAGGCGCACAGAGTGAGGTCATAGAGGGCAGACGAGGACCGTCCCACCCATAGACCTGGTCCCACCTGGACAGGGTTCAGCAGGATCCTGAACTCCTTCAGAAGGTCCTCCCCCATGTTGTTCCCGCTGCGCGTGTTGGCCAACACCAGCACCGGAGTCCAGCCACGCCCACAGGAGGAGCCCAGCTTCAACACACACGCATACACACACACACACACACGCGCGCGCGCACACACGCGCGCACACACACACACACACACGCACGCACGCACACGCACACACACATACATACACACGCACGCACGCACGCACGCACGCACACGCACACGCATACACACACACACGCACGCGTGCACACACACACGCACGCACGCGTGCACACACACACGCACGCACACGCACACACACATACACACACAGACACACGCACGCACACACACACACACGTGTGCCGATCAAAGCACATGCAGGGCATTGAGAAAGTGTTTGCAGCACTTTGTGAATTACAGATTTGCAATAACATGTAATCTCAAAATGCTAACAATTATAGAATAGAAGAATAAAAATGAGTACTCAGACCCGCAGTGCAACATACAAGCCCACCAACATACCGGAAAGACCCCCCCCCCCCACACACACACACACACACACAACCCCGCCCTACCTTGCCGTAGTCTTCAGGGTGTCTCCGGCGAAGCTTGTTGACGTTGTAAAGGTAGTGGTGGGGGATGATGAGGCTGCGGAACTCCCCCAGGTCACAGCGGCCGCGGTCCGTCATGCTGGGGATGCAGTCGTCGTGCACCGTGGACTGACACCATATGCACCTGCAGGGGCGGACGTGGCGTGAGCGTGACTTCAACAGGCCTGGTAAACGTATAGACGCCTGAGTTAGCGTTGACTCACTCACTGGTTATTTTGAAATGGGAAGCCAGCTACCATGTACGAAGGTGAAACTTAAAAGGTAGTACTTCTGCACTCAGAAATGTCAGTGTCATATGTTGCCAAAGCCCTGACAGTCAGTCTAAAAACTTCAAAGTTGTTGTTATAGGAGTGGGGGGCGAATCGGGGTGCTAGGCTGACGACTGAACGGATACAAGATAATTTACCTGAAGTCGCACAGCTTTGGCTGGGTCCCGCATTGCTGCTCGCACACCAGACAATAACTGGCCAGGGGGACGTTCCCCCGGACCCAGTGGTGCTCCGACGTCCCGTTCGGCCGAGGGGGAGCCATGATCTCTTTGCACACCAGACTCCGGTCTGCCCGGCGCAGACACTGCTCGTCGGCGCACACTCCGCAGCAGTCGCAGAAGACTCCGTTGAGGATGTGCTGGGAGCAGACGCAGCAGTAGGTGGGCTTGTTGAAGAGGTCCGTGTAGTGCCAGCCGTGCTTGCTCTTGCGGAAAAACTCTTTCATGTGTATTTTCCGCTTGGAGCGTTGGGTGCTGCACCACAAGGTGATGACCACCGGTATGATCACTGCCAGGGATGTCCAGAAGAGCAGTGTCCACTCCTCCCGCGACCCTCGGTCATCGTGCACCTCGTCTTCATCCATGTTCGACACGTAGAGTAGCTATAGGTTATGCGCGTCACCAGAACCTACACGGTAAAACTCATTCAACGGGATATTAATTTGCCGTGTTATTTGCATAACATATCCGAACGTCCATGGTCCAGGGTTGTCCGTCGACCGGCAATTTTACAAGTGCGAATCAGAATCACGATTAAATGTCTGTTTAATAATACGAGTAGGTAGTTTTCAGCCTACCAGCCTCCTTTTTATATAACGCCGCAACCGCTTCCGATATTCCGTTGCTGGATGCTGAGCCGTCCTCTGAGATCAGCCGTCCGCTGCTTTCCTGTCACTTAACCCGGCCTTTACTCAACGTGCCTTCGGGCTGGAGACCTTCTCTGGTGTCTCCTCACACTCGTCCCATGGTAGATCATCCAACACCTCGGAGAACGTCTGCAGCTTTGGTGAAATCAAACCAAACCCTGTAGACATGGACGTCTGTTATCACGCCGAGGTAACGAGGTAACTACATCACCAGCAATATGCGGAAATGGAAACAATGACGCAGATGTACGTGTTTTGACGCGTGTGTTTTTCTTTTTGGTGGATTAAAAACATTGAAGCTGCATGGGGTTTTGCCACATTGTCGCCGATGATATTTATTTTTGAGGAATCAGCCTGATAAAAAACAGCTTTTATTTAGAGAAATCCCTTATTCCCTTAGAGACAAAAACCGAATCCCTGAATTCAACATTATGGTACATTTATGGTTTTCGATTTATCAAGTGAAGGTATTTATTTCTAAATGTGTGTCCGTGCATGCATGCGAATATTGTGCGAATTTAATGACCTAACGATAGTAAAATGGCTATCTGTCAAAAATATATCAACATTGAACGTCATTACCATCTAGTGGTGAAAATAGTCATTACAATGTTGGTAAACATTCTTGACTGAGGACGAATATGTCGCAATAATTTTGATACTTAATACACCAATACTACCACATTGAAATACATGAAATACAATGACGGTATAATTATAATGGCAATAATCACTAGGCATGATTTTTACTTTGTAATTATTTTTTAATGTTTATCTCGATGTCGTGTGCGTGTAAGTGACGTAGGAAGGCTTGAACTGCCTCAACATCTGGACGTGTTTCAGACGAGTAGAACCTCTGGGAGCAAAGTTGAGCAAGATGAAGACATTTGTGCTGCTTTTCGTCGTCCTGATCTTGGCTGCAGTTTATACAGGTAGGGTAACAATAATAATAATAATAACAATAAAATATAGCAAGATATGTATTTATTTATTTATTTATTTATATATTTATTATTTGTAATTATTATTTTAACTCATATTTTGGTGATGCATACTCTCTTACATAATACACATAGTTAATCACATTGCAAAACAATTGGAATGTGACACTGCAAAAGATGGTGTACAATTAGATGGGTACACTGATCTAAGAGGAGGAGTAGAGGAACAATGAGAGTTTAGCATAACAAAATGGTAATACACTGTGTGTTCTACTGTGTGTTTCTTGATACTACACTGTGTGTTCTACTGTGTGTTTCTTGATACTACACTGTGTGTTCTACTGTGTGTCCTACTGTGTGTTTCTTGATACTACACTGTGTGTTCTACTGTGTGTTTCTTGATACTACACTGTGTGTCCTACTGTGTGTTTCTTGATACTACACTGTGTGTCCTACTGTGTGTTTCTTGATACTACACTGTGTGTCCTACTGTGTGTTTCTAGCGTGTGTGTTGCCACGTTGCCGGGCAGGGCTGCACGGTGGCCACACAGCACCAGCCTTGTGTTGATAGAGCTCGCCTCCTTTTCACACACCCTCCTTCCCTGGTAGAGAGGAAGAGAGGGTCAGCCTGCTTCTTTCTGTGGGTCACATGCTTTGGAGGCAAGGCTCCCTGGGCAGAGGGAGGGGGGGGTGAAGGGAGGGGGGGTGAAGGGAGGGGGGGGGGGGGAAGGCGGGGGGAGGAGGGAAGCGGGCGGGGGGCACTGAATGGACACTTTTGTTTCCTGCAGCCAGAAAAAAAACCTCATTCCTCCTAATAGAGTACTGGGATGGAGAGAGGGGTGTGTGTGTGTGTGTGTGTGTGTGTGTGTGTGCGCGCGGGGGGGGGGGGGGGGAGCCTCCTCTGGGACTAAAGCTTTGGGGAATAAACAGCCTCATATGGACCATAATTTATCACGTCGCACAAGACACACCAACACCCATTACTGTGCTGGGAAATAGTAACCAGATTTTCTCGGAAAGATGAATAACCTATATTCTTACCGAAAAGTCCAGTTACACAGATTGGAATTAGACTGATGTTTCTTTGTACATCCATCATACAAAATAATCACTTCTTGCAACTACAATTACTTGTCAGGGGGTCTGGTTAAAGGCTGATAATAATAGCATCAATAAGTGAACATGTTGCTGTGTATGTTGGCTTTGTGTTGCTCTCACCAGATGCCAATCCCATCATAACGGAGAGCACTGCTAAGCAGCTTCTACGCAGCAAGCGGCAGGAACGGCCAGCCAAGGCAGGACACCCCGATGAGCCAATGAGGGTAAGGGTCACAGAGGTCAAAGGTCTACAGTTACATCGTCAGAGGAACAGTCGGCATTTCAACACATTCTGTGATCTTTAAAACGTCGATATCGTCAGCGTCTTTCAGTTGTGTTTGTTAACCGGATGACGACCACTTCTCAGAGTTCAAGAGAACAAAGACTGTTAAAGTGTACATCAGTCAGTGTTGTGACGGGCCAACAAACAGCAGACAGACAAAACGGAGGATGGAACATTCCAGATACATTTCACAATTCCACTTGCTGGGAGGGTTGAATAAAAAAAACATTAAACATTTGTCATCTCTGATAAATTATTTGGACACACGGGGTGAATCCACATATCAATTAGATATGGAAATTACTTTATGAACCAAGGATATATAATTATTATACTAGTGTAAATGTAATGCAAATGAGTACATTTCTTTCTGCCATCCATTGATCTTCTGACCTGATTGTTATTATTATTATTATTATTATTATTATTATTATTGTTAGTAGTAGTAGTAGTAGTAGTAGTAGTAGTAGTAGTATTTAAGGCTCTACACCAAGTCATAAGTAACATGGCATTACAAAGTATCCTATAGTTTACTTTTTAATTTCTTTTTAAAACAATTAGAAAAATGATCTAAATAGGCCTATAACCATTGACTGTGAACATAATGGAATAACAACCTATAGCCTATATATTAGGACATTAGGACGTTTCATTCTCGCCGTGTGAAATGCAAAAATAATTTTACAAACTCTTGTCAAAACTTTACAAAACAAGATGCCTACATCGGGACACCAACGTTCTCACCTACTGAAACATGTATGAACACATTTCTCGGATTTAAACTACCAGCCGAGCTCCCAATGTCTCCATCTTCCCCGTGGTAGGAACACATGCTCCACATGCAGGCGCTGGACCAGAGAGCCCAGGAGACGAACCTGGAGAACTGGCTCAACCCCCACTGCTACCCGCGCTGCGACCGGAACTACGGACACCCCGTCTAGTGCGGAGCTGGAGGTCAGCCACGTCCCCGCTGCGGGTAACGGCCCCGGTGTAAAGAACTACACCTGTTGTATGTTTCCGCTTCTAAATAAATAGATAAATAAATAGATAAATAAATAGATAAATAAATAAATAAATAAATAAATAAATAAATAAAGGATGTAGTGGTTCCTTTATCAGTCACTGTGCTCCTCTGTTTCTTTCCGCAGAAGATGCTTCCAGATGTCCAGACGACGACGACCATGATGAATAAAACACGAGCGCGTGCATGCTTATGTTGTGCTGTTTTCCTGTCGGCCTATCAAATGATTCGCCTTATAGCGATATAAACATAGATCATAAAAATAAAAAGGCTTCATGCATGTAGGCCTTTATATTCTAGGTTTGTGATCTCCTAAACTCTGTATCTGACTTGTGTGTAACATTGTAAACTACAAATATAATGACACAATAAATGCAAATATTACTACATTGTCGGTTTGACGGTTAATGGCAGTCAATTGCTTCTGGCCTAAATAAATGTAATTAATCCGGGTCATCGACATCGACCACAAAAGCAAATCTGCCAGATCCCCTGGTTTTATTCTCAAAGCAGGGATTTAAAAACGCTTACGTGCGTGTAGCGCACTCAGACAGCGCAACTATTCTGTTTCATCTCATTTTAACCTTCGACCAACTCCCACAGTCCATTTATTTTCCAAAACAAACCAGATTCATTTTGTTTGAGGAACTCACATTTTGTTTTGTTATTTTTAATCGTTGAACTGTTTCAACAGCCATTGGGATGTTGAAACAAAACGGACAAAAAAGTTTTTCATTAAACAAAAATGACTAATAGTCTTATAATAGCTTAAAATAATAATGGTCCATGCTGATACTGATTTTGAGATTTATTTGAGAACGAAATAAATAATTGAGCATTATCGCGGGCTGCCACGTGACTCCACAAATATGACGAGCTGCGTGAATCTAAACAGGCATACTTTTGTCGATCTAGACAAGACATAACCTATATGCTACCCCCATTTCAGGACATGCCAACAAATTAGATACTGTACAAAAGGTAATGTTCTAATTTATCATTGATGTCATTCGACTTTTATAAAATGCACCATATTGAACTGAATGACAGGCCTATTCCCGTCTTATTTGGTTACAACGTGAATTAAAGCACGGATCCTGCATTCGGCCTACGACGTACGATCATTTAAATTATTATTCAATTATTAATCTCAGCTCGATAGCTATACTTGTTTTGTAATTAAACAATTATTCTAAATTAGGGTCCAACTCTCTTGGTCGGCGGAGTGGAGCGTAGGTCTACGTTTTTCAACAATTAAAACCGCTTAATAGGCAGACGCATATTGACCCATAGGTTGGTTGTAAAATAAGATCAAATTAACACACGAGTAACTTTCTAGAGGCCTTTGGTTTTGTATGAAAAATGTAAATGTGAAAAGACATGTAGGTTTAGCATTCAGCTTTTTTTTATTTTTCCGCCATATTTCGTTTACAATTCAAAACGAATTGGGCCCATTCTGTCAAACCAAACGCAAAACACAATACAACCAGAACTAATCCATTCATTCCTTATTCAAAGGAAGAAAAAGTGCAACAAATTGTTTTCAGTTGGGGACATTCGAGATTACATGCTCTAGTCCACTTCCACACATTCAATGTAGGCCTAATTTACCGTGCCCCCAAAGACTATAGGCTTGATCAATCGTTTCGTTTGTTTTTTACCAACCTTAAATTTCATTTTTATAGTAAAACTATGATTGACTCCAAGTATGAAATTGAGAAAAAAAGAATGCTGAAACCTTACAAAATAGTATAATTTACAAGCTCTGTACATAAGGTAGGCCTACCTAGCTGCAGGAAACAAAAAGTGCCACTTTCATGATTGTTAATATACATTGTGAAATTAGATAGATTTAATTTGATCTATACACACACATATATATATATATATACACACACACATATCCATCAAAATGTATGCACGTTTTACAACGGGCCTTTAAAGACGAAAGCAGTGGTGTACACACACACACACACGCACGCACACGCACGCACGCACGCACGCACGCACGCACACACGCACGCACACACTCACACACACTCACACACACTCACACACACTCACACTCATCTCTGGTCCTTGAAGAAGCCTTGAGACGAGCTGCTCTCCTTGATGGTGACGGTCAAGAAGTTGCTCGTCACGTCCGTCACCAGAACCTTCTCCACGTTGGCCAGCGACGGCCGCCACTTCACCCGCTCCCCCTCAGCGACCGCCGGGCTCGGCGACAGCCTGTCCAGGAAGGCCGGCTTGTCGGCGGCCCGGAGCGGGCCGAGCGGGCCGAGGGGGCCCAGCGGGCCCAGGGGGCCCAGGGGGCTCTTGGACTTGTGCTTGAGATGTGCAGTCCTGTCCGGCTGCTCGGGGCCGTCCCCGGGCCGGTGCCTGGCGTGGACGGCCTGGCGACCGGCCGCTCCGTAGGGGAGAGTCCGGAAGTGCGCGTGATGGCGGTGACGGTGGTGGTGGTGGTGGTGGTGTTTGTGGGGGTGCCCGCGGTTCTGATGGAGTCTGTGTTTTAACGGGCCGGCGGCAGAGCCCCTCCCCACATCCCCGTGGAGCGTGGCCAGCTGGGCGGAGGTGAAGCCGGCTGCCTCCTCTTCTTCCTCCTCCTCCTCCTCCTCCTCCTCCTCCTCCTCCTCCTCCTCCTCCTCAGCTCTCCTCTTGTGGGGATCGGAGCGTGTTGGCGGTTGACCTTCTCGGCTGATCTTGAACTGCAGCCTGGGCTTGGGGCCCCTCTTCTTGGGCCCCTGGACCAGACTGGCGGAGCCGCGGTGCTCCCGGTCGGGCTCCGGGGGCCAGACGCGGACGCTCTGGCCCCGGTTGACGGTGCTGGGGGGGAAGATGGTGGGCACCACGGCCCTCAGGCCCTCCCTGGCCCGCGGTGCCACCACCGGCTCCTGGCTCTGGTAGGTGATACGCATGCCGCGGACCGCCTCGCTTCTGAACTCATAGGACCTGGCTTTGGCCTGAGCCTTGGAGCAAAATAAATGACACACAAAAAAAACACATTAGTCGTCGACTTGAATTGTGTTATTGGTTAAATGCGCCAAAGTAAATTACAACAATTAAGAAAATCAGAACCAGAACTTGCCTAACAAAAATGGGACATGAACGTGAAGTTCATGAGGTTCAAATCTGTCCTTTGAATATGCAACATGAGGCTTATATATTTTGGAGGAATATGTATATGGGATGAAATAAATACAATGGTTTAAAATTAAATCAAGCAAGTACACATCGCGAGTGAAGCCACTGGTACATCTGCTTCAGTTCTAAATCTAATGAAGCGAGCGAGTGCGTCAGCGCCGTCGCCGACTGATGATGATAATAACAATAACAGACGGCGGCTCTGCTGACAGTGAACAGAGTCGCCGCAAAATTGCTTCGATTATCATAGGACTAGAAATACACACTGCAGCTGCTGCAGCTTACCTTCACTAGGAAAGTCTTCGGTTTCGGCCCCCTCTTTTTGGGCCCGTAAAGTTCCCTCTCTCGCTCCCTACCGAAAACAACAACGCACATCCATTTTACGTGTCAGGGGAGCAAAGTTCACCTTGCATCGATTATTGGGAATCGAATAATATAATCACTTGGATTAAAACCTAACGTATAACCCCTTACCTCTCCTCAAACGCAACGAAGAGACGGGAGTCCAGGATGTTCTCTTCTGGCTCCCAGGTGCTATATCTACAGAAGGAATGAGGCGCACGTTTCACTCCCCGCCACGCCAAAATAAACGGCGAGCCGCGTCCGCACGGTGCGAGCAGACAGCAGCTACTGCCGTAGCATTAGCCACAGAGCTAATACGTTCGGCGTGCAACGCCACAGACTGCCAGGTCGTGCTAGCGGTAGCTAACGACAGCCCCGAAAGAGGAGACAGCTCACGCATGCAGGCGACTCCTTCCGACAGCGCTCTCAACTCATGATCGCTATGATGCAAATGACATATTGATGACTTACTTAGGGGACCAGCCTTTCCATTTCACCAAGTACTCCATTCGACCCTGCGCGTTGTCAGGAAACATAAAACACATGACACTTGGTTAGCCTCAGGGAAATGCGAGTGTGGTGGTGGTGGTGGTGCATTGAATCCAGTAGTTAGTAAGCGGAGCAGCGTGATTGTGTTCCTCCTACCCTCCTTATCCTCCGCTTGATGATGGATTCGGCAGCGAACACGCGCTCCCCGACCGCAGACAGCTCCATGTTCACAGCGTGCTGTCTACCTTCCGTTAGCTCGGTGGACGCTAGCTGGGAGAGATGTTTTTCTGTAGCCCTGTCTATCGCGGACTGAATTCCCGACAGACCATAATACTCGCGAACAGAAAAGACGTCATCACATTTTTTACAGTGTTGCTAGGAAACCACAGTCGGTGGGACCGTTTTCAGGTCTCCCATTGGTTGAACCGTTGCTACGTGTTTAGGGTTGCTAAGTGAAGAGGCGGGGCTTCGGTCGCTTGTGGATTCTTCAGGAAAATGGTCGCTTTGGCGCGTCGGATCAATTTCGCGCAATATTTTTGACACGTTCGGAAACGCAACGAGGACAACCGAGATCGGACAACACCTTTGTTTCGATAGTCCATGACCCACATTCCCAAAATACACCGTGCTTCATTTTGAACGAAGAGGGACACGAGAAGCACGACGCACGTCATTTCGTTTAGTCTATCCAGCAACGTGTCTATCAGCAATTCCAATAAACTCTAAAACAGGCCTGCATTATATATTTATATTTCGTCTTTGCACGCCTGTATCCTGACGTTACCGACCACTGACTCGAATTGCGTTGTTTTTATGTCAATATAGCCGAGGCTACATGTAAATTTGCCATAATGTTTGACATCGTTTGAAAAAATGTAAAATATAGATTTCCTTTATAAATAGCCCAAAGTAGCCTCCTAAAAAACGCACCTTGCGCGAATTAAAACGTTAAGCAGCTACCGGCCGTTAATAGCCTATCTAAAATACAGTCTCAATACAAAATTTACTTTGACCTGTAAGCTTAACAATTTCCTTATGAGAACGCACTAATGTGTGGAAAATAAACAAGAACCGTTACGCCGAAATACCCCTAAGTTTTTTGTTTTTAGCACGCTATATAGCTTAAATATGTATACAAATACAACAATCTAAATCATATTTACTTGTAGGCTTTAAAATAATTGCAGGAATAGCCAGTGGCAAATTATGTTGAATTATTATTAGGCGTAGGGCCTAATTATGGTTAAAAAGAATGGTTGGCCCACTTGAATGATGATAGGCAAATTGGTTACTAATACGCTGTTCCTTAGGCCTAATAGACTGGCCTGCTAATACGGCCTAATAATAGCCTAATATAAATATATTTATGCATACATATATGAATACGCACAATCATTAAATAATATCTAATAGTCCTAAATCTTTGCAATAATTTATAGAAATTATGAGGCAATTTATTTTAAAAGTAAGCCAAATGTGTTGGTGTCTGTACTATTGTCCCTATTTCAATGGTCTATTGTTGAATTTGACGTGGTATTGCTCATAGTGCAATTGTGCTTTTTATTTCCTGCAGACAACACAATGGTTGTCCATAGACAGACGCCTTTCTACATTATATTTAGCCCATCTATCCGTTTAACCAACTTAGTAAAAACGAGAGGTTTAAAAGAATGTAGGCCAGGACTACAACATTTGAAGACCCATTGATCAAAAAAAGTTTTACTGAACGCCTAACAGGGAATAATTAGCGGATGGACGTCGGAGACGGCCCTAAATAAACAATAAACCGACCTGAGAATGACAATGCATTTCTGTGGCTGCAGCGTCGATTCAGAGGAAGAGAACACACCTTAGTTGATTTGGATTTTGACAATTAGGTCCTATTTATTAAGGTATGGGCAATAGGATGAACACATTAAGGGTAAATGGGCCGAGCCCACGGTTAGTGGGCGACCCGCTCTGTCCACCCGCTCTATACTGAGCAGTAGACATCGGCAGTTATATTCGTTATCTTTATCCGTCATTGTTATTAGTCATGATTCATTTTTGGATTTTTTAAGATTTGTTATAATATCAGTAACATCGTTACACAACAACAACACAATTGTGATAAATTAACCTAATAATTAGGTTACAATCAATTGGGCCTAACGTCCTTCTAAGGCAGTAGTTCTCCACGCATAAAACGCCATTTATATTTGGTCCTTTTATTCAAATGGTTGCGAAATTATAGCTTTTCAGACAACCGTATAGAAAATAAAATAAGATCGAAGGATAATTCTTTTTAATTTATTTTTTTAATTTGAGAAAGCAACACAAATAACGTTTTTTGTTCAATTACGTGCTTATAGCTTATAGACATTTCTGCTGATACGTCTAAACATATGCCTAATTATAAATGCCCAGGTGCGTTCTCGAACCAGTGGACTTTAACAAAGGACGGAGTTTCAAGGATCTTTTTTTTTTTCTTTCTTTTTTGTGATTTAAAATGGAGGCCAAAATATGCATTCAATATTTTACATTTAAGTGTGTAACCTTAGTGGACCAGGAAGGCCTTTGGCTGTCTGGTATAACTCTCAAAGAACAAAACAACACGAAGGCCTGCCTATAAACGTTTTGATCTCTATAACGCACTGTGAGTTATGCACATAACCATCCTTGGCGTTAAGATGTTCTATGCATACACGGCCTGTTGGTACAACTGCAGAGCTGCAGCTCCACTGTAAAAGATAGCAATCAACCCGTTCAAACACCTGTCACTCAAGATCATCTCGCTCTGCTCAAGACAAACTCAAGCAGCCCTTTTACTGCAGGGTCTATCTTCAGTACGTATATTCCTGAAGACGAATTAATTATTAATAAAATTGGCTCGCTAAATATGGCTTCTGCTATTCTATAGACCATATCAGCTCTTTCCTAAAACTACTATGGTGGCCAAATGAATTATATTTTCTACCAACTCATTACTGTAGAAACACGGCAGGCCTGTTGTGTTGATGTTGGCACATTGAGACGCTAAAGAGGCGCGCCCGGGGTCGGTTTCAAACGGTGACCTATATCTTACTGTTAACAACACAGTCGTGACTGTAAAGAGGACGTACGGTGAGTGAAGGGCAGGCAGAAGAGGTAGGACATTACAAACAGCTGGGCAAGTAAGTCATGGCTCTAGCTCTAGCCCTGGGCCTACGTATCTATTGGAGTAAAGTGAAAGCGAGCAGGTGGATATCTAGGCCTAGGCTACTTGTTTAGGTCCACGCGGAAAAGCGTATTAGTAATGTATATAAGGCCTAATCGCAAATTAATTGCGAAACCAGTTACGCCTACGTTTAGTCATAGGCCCGTGGATGTAACAACAAAAATGCTTTTTTTTTGTATTTTTGTATTGTATTTCAAAATAATCTCAAACCAAAAGGAAACAAGTTGGCTTTAAGTCACATGTCTAATAATTATTGCATTTGTTTGTAGACCGTGGCTGCGGATAGCGGGTTTCGGGCCAGGCTCGATAGAGAATGACCGGGATCGACTGAGCACAGCCATTTTATACTCGGTTCGACCAGCACGCGCGGAGAGCATTTTGAGTCCAGCCGCAGCGTCGGTTTGCGTCACGCGCGGCACCGGACGGCCTGCTCGGAAGTCGCGCGCCAACAACATACACCCGTCACGTGGCGTTACTTGAACGCATAAAGCGTGATATGGTCTTCTTTGTAGTCTATTATTTTCTATCATCTTTTTTTCTAAAATAAATAAATAAAAATGAATAAAACAGAATGTGTTCCTTTCCTCCATATTTCAAGTTGCCGATATGCGACAGGTGTTTTGTTGGTAGCGTGTCATTGAATCATGAAACATCAGACATGAAACTCTGACTGAAATAGGAAAATGTTGACTATTTTTTAAACAAGTAAGAAATAATGTTTGGTTGAAACATTCAAAGGCTCGTTTCCCAAGGCTCACATAGAGGTGGCGATTTAGGTTTAACTGGATCTAAATCAAGTAGCCTACCTATAGGCTCCAGCTAATAGGCCTACGGTAGACTATATAGCCTAGGCCTACTTCAAAATGTCGAGTGACTCTCTAACGAAAAGTGTGCTTTTTTGATCATCTGAATATGCGATGATTATTGTCGGAGGTCATGCGATTTGGTCGCTCTGGTTTACTGAAACATTTGCCATATTTATCATATACGACGAATATATGACCTCAAGACGGTCATTTAGAAGGCCTAGGCTATTGTTAATTGATTGGTTTTATTTTGCGTGAATTTGTTCGCTAAAAGGCTGTTTCATTTGCACATTTATGTTTTATAACACATTGATCAACCATGAGGTAACTGGGACATCGAGGTGTAGCCTATAAAAAGTGTTCATTCAAGCCATAACAATTATTTTTATCCATTGGGACCTAATCCATGCACCCCCGGCCGCTCCTGTAAATAGCCCTGGCTGCTCAGGGGGACGGTAATGGTGGATGAACAGCTGGGGACGTTAGCAGCTCCTCTTATAATCTTAACACCCTGCAGCCAGACAGGCCTACTCATAGTCCTCTAAAAATGAACGGAGCACGGGCCTATTATGAGTCATATGCTTATATCTATCTGCACGCCGCATAAACTCCTCTCACTGGGATCCTACAATCAACATAATTGTTGTGGCGAACTTACTTTTTTTGGACCTTTATTTGAATGAGGCCTATTATTTTTATGACCATTAAAATGCGTGTTATGTGTGTCTACACGATGTTCGCATGGCCGGGGAGAGATAAGGTCAAACAGCGTGTAGGGTTGCACTTGCAGACTCCGTCTTTATTTTTTTTTTTCCACAGACCGTAATAAAGCGCCTTTAATGATGCAGTCATAAGTTAAATCATGACAGGACATCAAATCCAAACGGTGGGGATGTCTATGATGTGTTCCTTTCAACAATAACCCGGGGTTGTAGGCCCACTTAACTCGTACACCTTATACAGTAGCGTGGAATAGGCGATCACGTTTCAAAAATCACACGTCAAGCCATGTAAAACATTTGGAATATGCGTATATGTGTCGGCCTTGTATACAAGCAATGGTTGATCTAGCAATTGAAATGCTCGAAACTTGTTCTGGTGACTTTCTTACTGTATTAGCAGCAATGAAATGTTTCACCTTCTCATGACAAAGGTACTCTTTGTAAGTCGCTTTGGATAAAAGCGTCTGCTAAATGCCCTCAATGTAAATGGCCCACACTTGACCCACGAGGGTCATTGGATACGATTCGCGGCAGGCTTCCACGCGTGAAGACCGTTTATTTGCAGTGCTTACTTTAGAACAAAGACAGATGTGGATTAGAAATCGGCTAACCTTCTGAACTCGGACGTTCTCAAGAGCGTAGGTAGGCTACTGTGTGAGTGGTAGGCTACACCGTACAGAAAAAGACAACGCCAATGCCTTAGTCCCAAAAATGTGACAAATGCTTTAATGGATGTGAATTGTGCCCAATTTAGGGTATTGAGAATGTACCCCATAATGAACAGAATAATAAGAACTGTGCAAACAAAGCATATACCTACCATTGCCCACTTAAATGTAATCTTAAAGCAACAATGTCCTTTTACTCTTTTTCATAACAAATAACATTAAACAGGGTTATCAGTGTCCTTATCTTGTCTAACTATGCCTGAAATGTCCAGGCAGCATGCTTTCTGTTTAACAAACTGTGCATCTGTTGACACGCACACACGCGCACACACACACACACGCACGCACGCACGCACACACACACGCGCACACACACACACACACACACACACACACACACACACACAGTGTATTTTACCAATTTTTTCATATAATTTGTCCTTCTTACAAAATTCTTAATATACATGTTTTTATGTAGAATTGAGTGTATTAATGACAACATAATTCAAACCCTAAAAACTTGATTATTTACAAGGGTAAGTGCTTATTTGCTAATAGAAGATTGGTCAAAAAACATTTCTTTCAGTTATAAGAGCTTAAATCAGATACTGCATATGATTAAATCACCAGAGTAACTGCCAGAGCTTATTAAAAAATACAATTAACGTCAACATTTCAACAAAGGGGTCAAGGGAAGTGTGACAGCTAACAAAAACACATAATGGCTCTTTTGTACATTCAAGCATCCAAAAATACCATATATTGCATGTACAACATAAAACAAATATACACATCAATAGTTGGTACTCTAAAGTATCCCGGGTTGTGCTACGCTGTCACATACTCCTTAAAAGTTACTGTGAGACAGTTGGTGGTAATGTCTGTAATGACTATATTTCCCAAGAAAGGCTTGAAAGAGGGGAATGGCTCCTCTTTACTATGTTTGCTGCTGGAATCGTTGGTCAGTGTTTCCAAGGTGGCGTTACTCTCCGATGTTTCTTCCGGACGCGTCGGAGATTCTGCCTTTGCCTGTGTTTGTGCGTCGGCTTGTGTTTTAGTGTCGGTCTCTGCTTGTGGTTCCCTTTGGATCACAGCACCAGGTCTGGACTTGACAATGCTCAAATCAATGGGCTCCTCTTGTTCCGTATATCCATATTCGAGGCTGGCGTACCGATCGGCGATAAAGTCATTTTGGTCTTCGCTGACACTTTGAGGGGGTGAAGACAATGTGTGCGGCGTGCTTATCCTGGAGCTCAGAAATCTCTTCCTGCGACCTTCGTCTTCATCGTCTGCTGCAGCAAAAGGCCGTTTGAGTCCTCGACATTCATCAGGGCTCCTGTCACTCTCAACCGGGCAGGAAACCTTCTCGTCCACAGGCCCGGTGATCAGATTAGCTTCGGTTGTCAGTCGCAAAGGCTGCTCCAATAGAAGAGGCGTTTGACCTCTGACCTCCCCCTGATTATCCTGCTCTGCCGCCGGTGCTTCTGCTTCAAGAGGCTGATCCTTCTCTGCACGGCCATTTTCGGCAGGGGGACCCTTTGGATTGTCCTTCAGGTTTTTCGCAAATCCATTCATTAGGCCGAGCTTCTTGATGAGTTTCATCTTCTCGACCTCATTGCCAATACCGTCCTCATCAGGCAGAGGGGCATCCACTGCTTTAGATTCCCCGCTCTTTATCTTTGCGGTCTGCATGCCATTCTCCATGTACTTGCTCATGACAATAACAATCCGTCCATTCTTGTTCTTATTTTTGACAATCTTAAGCTTGCCATTGCTTACAGGAGTAGGCAGTGATGGATTGTCCTTTTCAGTGGAGGGCTGTACTTTCTCAGGCTCTTTATGTCCATTGAGGTCTGCTGGAAGTTTCTTCAGCTCCATGGTGATATCCTTGACTTTGGTCAGGCAGCCGGAGTCCTTGTCACGAACCCACTTCTGCTGTAATGCCGGAGGAAGGTTCCAGGCCTGGTTGCCTACTTCTGGAACCTGAGCCTCTCTGGGCTTGAGGTGAGGAGCCTCGTACATCCTGAGGTCTGGCTGGTAGGGATGGTGCTTCTTGCTGTTGAGCTGGTAGTAAAACCTCTTCTTACCACTGGCCTGCTGCTCGGTGTCCTTGCTCAGGGGCTGGAACTGGTGGTGTCTTTTGCTGTTCAGCTGGTACTGCTGGCTCTGGGAGTGCAACATCTGGATGGGAGTCGCCTTCTGACAGCTGTCCTCATCCAGGGAGGCTTCTTGAAGATCAGACAGAATGCTGGATCTCCGGGCAAAGGATGGGACCTGACAAACAAGACACCAATTAAGGATGGGAGTATAGTAAGAACAAAGGCTAATTTTGATTTAAAATTGATCACACATCATATTTGCCCATAGTGAGAGCAACATTTACATTACCATTTAAAATCAGTGTGTCCCATGGAGCAACAGTAACTCAAACTGAAGCTGAACCAAAACTATTAACACACAAACGCATGGTAATCTGGCAGTGGACAGGTATTATGGAGCAAACCCTGACAACTCTGGGGCCCGCCACACAAGTCACATGTTCACATGCGTGAGTCACTTTCACAATTCAATGCAGCTTCCATGGCTGTGACCCCGGCCAAGAGGAATGTCACTTGCTGTTTTGTGTCCCATCACTGACTTTGTCCCACGTGTTACGCCCACACCCTCCTGAGAGGAACACAAGCGCTCATCTCAGGGGTTCCACTGGCCCTTTGCCGTTCGGATGATTGATGATTTAAATGTAATTCGTTCCCTGTGGTTCAGCACGCAGCGCTAGGTTTCTATAACTTCATAATGGATGATGCGAGCCTTCCCCCTTAACAGACTGAAATATTTAGCGTACAAATTCAACATCAATGCTTTTGCAATGTTATGTCGCGGTGT
>JAXIVH010000001.1:19319648-19322148 GCA_036785325.1 Urophycis tenuis
GGTCGTCGGACCTGCAACGCGCACGGAGTAGAGTGCCCTCGTCCCTGAGAGGGGCTGGAGGGGGAGAAAGGGTCTGGCAGAGTAGGGGCCCAGGTTGTCTTTAAGTCTAAAAGACGAAGTAGTCCTTCAACACGTAGGCCTACATCATCACGCATGACCACTCACTGCCCAGGAAACCTGGTAATGACAGTTGTTTTTAAATGATCAACATGTGTCATTCTGTTGAGGGGGATTTTCAACACCACCTTCATAACCCCACCAACCCCACCCCACCCACCCACCACACCGAAAGAGTGCACCGTTTATGTTTGTACGGCAGCTTTACGGAGGAAGGAGAATATAATCCTTGTTGAGTGACAGAAATCCGTCTAAAATTTATTTTGAGACTCTTCACGGTTATGCACGTCAAACTGAACACATACACCGGAGCCGTAAATACTCCACGCCATGGCAACGTCAGCTGCCCCCTTTCGGCGGACACGGCCATCTGACGACATTTGACTGAAGCCAGAGACGGCTCTTTCTCTGTGCGGGGTGCTTGAGGTGGACCAGGCAGATCACCGCCGTTCAGAAGGCACAAGACAAGAGGAACAAGAGGAACAACATGGAATCACAAATAATCACTCAAAACGTTGAGCAACAGTGAGTGAATTGAGGGGCATTTCCTCATTGCGGCTGGGAACAGGGACGTTGACCTCTACCTGAAGTGTAATAAAACGTAATATATGTAGGCCTAATATAATATTTAACATAATAGACAACCTCATGGAGTTTATGGTTTTTGATGGAATGAGAAGGTATAAAAAGTGCACATGATATATGCATGCGGCATAGCTCATATACTTCTTTGAGGTTTTTAAAGTCAACAGATAAGATAAGATTATCTTCTGAACCCTAACTCCTTATTATAATTTCTCTCAGTACACTGGTTAGGATTTATATTATAGTAGTATTAGTATTTATAATATTGGATCTGAATACAAGTACATGGGAAACAAAAACAAAAAAATAAATAATTAAAAATAATAATAATAGGCCTACCTAAACCCTAGAAAAACAATAGGTATCCACAGATACTCTGTGAATACATAATAACAATAAAACAACAACAACAACAACAACAACTACTACTACTACTACTACTACTACTACTACTAACAATAATAAGGCCAAATAATTGAACATCAACATTTCGTGACATCTTTCTTAATGTAACGGTTTTCAAAATGGCTGCCACTAAGCAGCCCATACACGCCCCCCTGCTCAGCTAATGGGGTGATTTGTTGTTGAACAGGTCAGTCCCCGGCCTCCGTCATTACAGGGAGCAGGGAAGGGGGTCCCCCAACAGGTCAGTCCCCGGCCTCCGTCATTACAGGGAGCAGGGAAGGGGGTCCCCCAACAGGTCAGTCCCCGGCCTCCGTCATTACAGGGAGCAGGGAAGGGGGTCCCCCAACAGGTCAGTCCCCGGCCTCCGTCATTACAGGGAGCAGGGAAGGGGGTCCCCCAACAGGTCGGTCCCCGGCCTCCGTCATTACAGGGAGCAGGGAAGGGGGTCCCCCAACAGGTCGGTCCCCGGCCTCCGTCATTACAGGGAGCAGGGAAGGGGGTCCCCCAACAGGTCAGTCCCCGGCCTCCGTCATTACAGGGAGCAGGGAAGGGGGTCCCCCAACAGGTCAGCCGTTTTATGTCTCAATTTCAATTTGTTCCATTTATTCATTTGGTTAACTTCCAGTGCTGTTTGGCGGGGGCAGTGAATGTTGTTCAGAACAAAGTGGACCCCAGAATCACAGTGTTTAGTTTTAAAACCACAAAGACATGGAACTCAGAGACAATACACCAATGAGGAGCAGCGTTTCTTGGCTTGCAGGTTGTAGACCATGCTTGTTATCAACAGTTCAACATTTGAAAACAGGACGATCTGAACTCACACCCACCATTACAAATATCCAGACACCAGACCAGGATACCTGTTGAACACCTGCCGAGCACGAGCAGCCAGAGCCGCCGTTACACAACAAAGGTCTGGAGGTTTGGAGATTTGTTTCCATTGGAAGTGAAACAGGAATGAGCTCCACGCGTCTCTGAGCCGTCCGGGTTCAACTCCAGTTGAAGAGGGAAACAGGACCTCGCCTTCCAGCGAACACGAGCCCCTGGCTGGTCCCAGGGGCCGTGACAGACACACCGCGGCCTCAGGACTGGTGAGGAACATCTGCATTGTGAGGAACATCTGCATTGTGAGGAACATCTGCATTGTGAGGAGGGTGACGGAGGTGAGAGAGAGGACACGACATGAAGGCTACTGTTGTTTGTGTGAATGACTCATAGGAATATTGGCCTTGTGGGGGTGGGGGGAGGAGGGGGATGGGGGAGGAGGGGGGTGGGAGGGGGACTGCTTCCCAGTTTATGAGTGGGGCTTGTGGTCACGACAAAGGTTTGTTGCATCCTCAGTGTGTCACTGACAGAGAGAGAGCTAGAAAGAGAGAGAGAGAGATAAATAGAA
>JAXIVH010000001.1:19329001-19344001 GCA_036785325.1 Urophycis tenuis
CTGTGACATTGTAACATTGTAACACTGTTTAACATTGTAACATTGTAACATTGTAACACTGTAACATTGTAACATTGTAACACTGTTTAACATTGTAACATTGTAACATTGTAACACTGTAACATTGTAACATTGTAACACTGTTTAACATTGTAACATTGTAACACTGTTAACATTGTAACATTGTAACATTGTAACATTGTAACACTGTTTAACATTGTAACATTGTAACACTGTTTAACATTGTAACACTGTTTAACATTGTAACATTGTAACATTGTAACACTGTTTAACATTGTAACATTGTAACACTGTTTAACATTGTAACATTGTAACATTGTAACACTGTTTAACATTGTAACATTGTAACATTGTAACATTGTAACACACGCAATTATATGGAGATTGCTTAAGGGTACTTCTGTGACTGTCACTGGAAGAGGGGGAGTCACAAAATGCTCCTCATTTACATTCCTCGCTACGCCCCCAACTTCCTGTCTCTAATACCTAATGGTGAGGAGCACGCCATCCATCTTGCAACAGACACAAAGTGATGTAAATACCGTAATTACTGGACATTACAGAGGATGTGGAGAGAGGTCCAGAGAGAGAGAGGTGGTGAGATAAGTCAGAGGGGGCATGAATGTGAGGGGGGGGGGGGGGGTTGAGTGAATGCACATGGGAGGATGTGTGTGGTGTGGTGTGTGTGTGGTGTGTGTGTATGCGTGTTATGCGTGTGTGTGGTGTGTGTGTGTGTGTGTGTGCATGCGTGGAGGCATTTTTCGCAGGCAAGCCATATGCTGTGAAATAGCAGCCCAGAGGGGGTGAGAGACAGATAAACAGAGAATGAACAGTAGAGAGAGAGAGGAGAAGAGAGAGAGAGTGAGATAGATTGAGAGAGAGAGAGGAGAGAGGGAGTGAGAGGAGAGAGAGAGAGAGAGAGATCAAAGGGGAAGAAACACTGAAGTGGAAGGCCCGGTGTGTGGTGTGTGTGTGTGTAGCTGTGCTGGATGGTGTGTGTGTGTGTGTGTGTGTGTTGGCTGGATGGTGTGTGTGTGTTTGTGTGTGTGTGTGGCTGGATGGTGTGTGTGTGAGAGAGAGAGAGAGAGAGAGAGAACACGAGAAGGGGAGCCATAAAGATAGAGTGAGATCAACATGAGGGACAAAGGGAAGGATACACAGTGGGGGATTGTGCAGTTTGCTTAGCAGACAGTCTGCAGCAGAGCTGTCAGAGCAGCCCTACATCACATCCATGTAGATGGAAGACTGACATGCTACGCTACGCTATCAGACAGTGCTCTCCCAGTGGCCGAGAGACACATAGAGACACAGAGATGGGGCTGGGGGGAGGGGGAGAGAGAGAGAGAGAGAGAGAGAGAGAGAGAGAGAGAGAGAGAGAGAGAGGGAATCCCTCTCAGCCTTTTTTTCCAGGGGAGCAGCGGTATTGACTGGCAGCCTGCGTACGCTCAATGTTGGCTATTTTCATTTTCTCCTGCGGGGGAGAAAGAGGGATACAAAGCAAGAGAAATGGATTCACTTTCACCACCACCATGGCTGACCCAGAAACACAGCAAGCACAGGCACACCCTCTCTCTCTCTCGCTCTCTCTCTCTGCTCTCTCTCTCCTCTCTCTCTCTCTCTCTCTCTCTCTCTCTCTCTCTTCTCTCTCTCTCTCTCTCTCCTCTCTCTCTCTCTCCTCTCTCTCTCTCCTCTCTCTCTCTCTCTCTCTCCCTCACTTTCTCCCTCACTCTCTCTCTACCCCTCACTCTCTCACTTGTAGTCTGGGATGTAATAGCTTTGTTCATATATACACATTAAACACAGACACACACACACACACCACACACACCACACACACACACACACACACACACACACACACACACACACACACACACACACACACACACACACACACCACACCACGCAGGTGTACACACACATGTGCACACACACACACACACACACACACACACACACACACACACACAATGTGCACACACACACACACACACACACACACACACACACACACACACACACACGCAAATTCTAGACTTCTGAGCTCAGTGGCGTGGAATGGCTCCACTTTGAAGTTCTATAAAACATTCTTCCTCTTCCCAAACATCCCCAGCACTCTCTGCCCCAGGGACTACTGCCATGGCAACAAACACCTTGAAACACACACACACACACACACACACACACACACACACGCGCACACACACACACACACACGCACACACACACACACACACACACACACACACACACACACACACACACACACACACACACACACACACACACACACACACACACACACACACACACACACACACACACACACACACACCTCCAGTGTGTAATCAAACCAAGCCACTTTTCAGCATTCCATTTTAATAAGACGTTGGTAAAAGCGCTCGTCTGAGACGATAGATTTTACTTTTCTTTATACAAGTGAAACAGTATATGAAGAACACTTTATGAATATGTTTCTAAATTTGTGACGTTCAAAATAAGGAAAGCAATGAGAAAGACAGAAGGAGCTAGTGAGAGAGAGAGAGAGAGAGAGAGAGAGAGAGACAGAGACAGAGACAGAGACAGAGACAGAGAGAGAGAGAGAGAGAGAGAGAGAGAGAGAGAGAGAGAGGAACAGAGAGGGAACACAGCAGAATTCAGGGCTGTCTTCTTGTGGCAATCTGAACAGTTATCAGTTTAAAAAAAAGAAGCCTTTGCTTTTGAAAATCAGCTCTTTGGCAATTCTTTTTCTTGTTGATAGAGTATTCATATTTCCAGGGGGATTTGCTCTGTTCTGCAAAAATGTTCAGATATAAAAATAATTTAGCTGTAATAATTTATTTCTTAACGCTATGTGTCACTTCCAATCAAACAGTTACATTTTTAAGCATGTGGTTTTATTTTTGTTTTATTTGCCAGGAATTACAAGACCTCACCATCAATGATTTTCCTCAAAAAATATTATTCAATAAACACATTGAATTCATTTTCTATAACACGTTTTTTTTCTGAATGGTGAAACTCAACAACTGTCGTCAAACGGCCTTCATCCGTGTGACTGCTGTACGAAGAACCTACTAGAAGGTACGAAGAACCTACCAGAAGGTACAAAGAACCTACCAGGCGGTACGAGGTACGAGGAACCTACCAGGAGGTACCTACCAGGAGGTACGAGGAACGAGGAACCTACCAGGAGGTACGAAGAACCTACCAGGAGGTACAAAGAACCTACCAGGAGGTACGAAGAACGGAACCTACCAGGAGGTACGAGGAACCTACCAGGAGGTACGAGGAACGAGGAACCTACCAGGAGGTACAAAGAACCTACCAGAAGGTACGAGGAACCTACCAGGAGGTACGAGGAACCTACCAGGAGGTACAAAGAACCTACCAGGAGGTACGAGGAACCTACCAGGAGGTACGAGGAACGAGGAACCTACCAGGAGGTACGAGGAACCTACCAGGAGGTACAAAGAACCTACCAGGAGGTACCTACAGGAGGTATGAAGAACCTACCAGGAGGTACCTACAGGAGGAACCTACAGGAGGTACCTACAGGAGGTACCTACAGGAGGTACCGACCTGAGGTGACGTTACTCTTGTCTTACATTGACAGTAACACTTGTTTTTATAAAACATCTTTCAGTGCCCCCCCCCCCCAAAAAAAAAAAAAATAAAATAAAAATAAAATAAAGCTCCCAACCCAAAGTGCAGGCTCCAGTGAAGACAAAGGAGAGATGCTAACACTGAGTGTTCCCCCCCCCCCCCCCCCCTGCGTAGCCCCGGGCGCTGCTGGTGAGAGGGAGCTAGTGGTCTCATGTATCTCTGAGTGAATCTCTCCTGTATTGACTCTAATGTGCGCCCCCCCCCCTGTTGGAGGGGTCATCTCGCCGAGCCGTTTAGCGGCCGTCAGACACGGCGCTCACCGCGGGCACTTAGCCGCTCGTAACGCAGCGCTTCAGATGCAATTTAGGGGGAGGGCTCCTCTCTCCTCTCCTCTCCTCTCCTCTCCCCTCCTCTTCTCCTCTGTGGAACCACAATTCACTTTCTTCCACCGTACCGCCACCACATCCACCACCACCACCACCACCGCCACCAGCTCCACCGCCACCACCACCACCACCAGCTCCACCACCGCCACCACCACCAGCTCCACCGCCACCACCACCTCCACCACCAGCCCAGCCACCCCACCCTCACAACCTCAGGATTGGCACATAAACAGCCCCTTGAGAACAAAGATTTACACAGATCATCTTTTGGTGTGTGTGTGTGTGTGTGTGTGTGTGTGTGTGTGTGTGTGTGTGTGTGTGTGTGTCAAGCAGGGGAGGGTGAGGTTATTTAGTGCTGGTGTCTGCGGTTGGGCATAGAAGGGGGGGAGGTGGGGGTGGGTGGTGTAGGGAGAGCCACTGGGTATGGATTCATTTGGTTTGGATGAGGCGTGTGCCATCGGCGAGCTTTAAGCTCTCTAAAACTGTCGCTCTCGCTTTCTCTTGGAATCAGGGATGAGAAAGTAATTACCAGCTACTTAAATCCTCCCTGATGTTGCAGGGGGGGGGGGGGGGGGGGGGGGGAGGGGGAAGAGAGAGAGAGAGAGAGAGAGAGAGAGAGAGAGAGAGAGAGAGGGTGAAGGGGGCTTTCAAACTGAAAGCTTAATGGGAAATTTGTCCTAGAACATTTTTAAGGATTGGTTTTTCGTTACAAAAATATAATACATATATACACACATATACACACACACACGTAAAATGATTCAGTAATGTTGAAATAATACTGCCAGCTTTTTATACATGATGAAAATCTCTACATTATACATGATGAAAAAAACCCTCCATCATTGATTGCATTAATATTCTGGGTGCTCAGTGAAACGCTGCCTTGTCTCTCGGGCCGGGCTAGTAAACGGTTTGATTCCCCCTGCCCCACACCCTTGTGCCATCATTTTCTTTTAAATTAAACTATGACCTCATACGTACACAGAGATTCAGTCCTACAATACATTATCACTCATTATCATTCAGCTTAATGTACGCAGACACACACACACACACACACACACACACACACGCACATACACACACACTGCAGTTCACCTCCGGTAAAACAAAACAAACATACTTCCCCACCATCATCAGGGCATCCAGCTCATCACCCTGCAAACGAACAACTGTGTGTGTGTGTGTGTGTGTGCGCGCGCGCGCGCGTGTGTGTCTGTGCCTTCTTGTGTGTATACTCATGTGTGTGTGTGTGTGCTCGTGCGCGTGTGCGTGCTCGTGTGTGTGTGTGTGTGTGTGTGTGTGTGTGTGTGTGTGTGTGCTCGTGTGTGCATGTGTGTGTGTGCGTGCGTGCGTGCTCGGGTGTGTGTGTGTGTGTGTGTGTGTGTGCATCATATCGGTCATGGCTGCCGGATCAGATGTCCCGTGCTCAGCGTGGATATGGGAGCAGACAATGGAGCTGCTGCTGCAGGCGCGAGGGCTGACGGCTCCCCAGAACACACTCATTTCCCCCCTTCTTCCCATCCAGGGTTAATCCGGAGTCCCAGGAGAGCAGCGCGGGGGGCTAATGAATACAGAATAGGAAATGTGATTCCTAGAAGCTGGAGGTTGGAGTTGTTGGCCTGCTGAAGGTTTGGGGCAGGTGGCCTGTGTGTGTGTGTGTGTGTGTGTGTGTGTGTGTGTGTGTGTGTGTGTGTGTGTGTGTGTGTGTGTGTGTGTGTGTCTGTGTCTGTGTGTGTGTGTGTGTGTGTGTGTGTGTGTGCATACAGGGTGGATCACGGGGGATGATTAGCATAGCAGTTAGTATAGGGTAGAATGCGATTACGCTGAACGCAGTTTGACTTGTTTGTTTATTGTAAACACGCGTAATCCAACACAACCTGTGTTTCCCCCCTCGGGCAATGACAGCGTTCACATGAAAAACTGTTTCTTCACATTCGTGGGAGGTGTTAGCCAACCCCCTCAGTTGTTGGTCAACATGTCCACGTACATGTTGTGGAATACATTGTGCCGCTTGCCAGCATTACAATGCCATATAAAGGCTGAGAGTCTCAGAACCCAGCTATGCTGTTACCCAATAGCAAGTTGGGATTGTATAACCGTACATGGACATGTTTTGAGAAACAGGTTACTCAAGGTGAAAACAACAAGTGGACGTGGCAGAAGCTGATGGTTCTGCTCTGAACCATGCAGACCTCATTCATTTACCACGCATCCCACTGCCACACGTCTTACCAGGCAGCGCACCAGCAGATAGTGTCCATAGAAACCAAGTCGAACCCGGGCAACCCGGGAACCCGACAACGGCCATTGGACAAGTCAGACAGAGTCAGCCCAGGAGAGCCAATCAGGAGAAGGCTCCCCTTTAACGAGGACCTGAAGCTCCAGAGAGCCTTTGGTGTTCATCTCAAGACTGACCTCAGGTTCAGTTATTGTACTCTGCAGTCATGTTGTTCATCAGAATAAACCCAATTATCTTTAGAGAGGTTTCCTCTTGTCTTGTCTTCAACCACCGAACCAAAGTGTAGAATTTCTAGAGTTCAACCTGCACTCCTCTAAAGGTGGTGAATAATCCCTGCCTGGAGAGGGGAGAAGAGAGAGACAGAGATGTAGACACACACACACACACACACACACACACACACAGTGTGTAGTTGTGTCTGGATGGTGCGTGTGCGTGCGTGCGTGCGTCTCTGTGTGTGTGTGTAATAAATGTTCACCATCCATCAGCTACAGCTAACCAAATACTCTTCATGTATTCATGAAAATCGGGATTGTTACATTCTTACTTTAAATTTGATTCAACATTGCTGTGAATAGGATGCGCTGCGTATGAAACAGATGACACAAATTATAATAATCTCATGTCATGATAATTATATTTACGTGACAATGCAAATATCCTAACAATTACAGTTGTATAAGAACAGGGGCAATTTCTGCTCGCAGCTGTGCCAAACGCTTTACTCAGGGTTGAGCAGGAAAAGACAATTACATAATTACAAATTACATATTACAATTACAAAGCCATATTTGCATAGCAACTTCTACCGCGTCATGGTAGGCTACTGCAGGCTGTGACAAAAACAATCACACGGAACGTATAGCTCTGCTCCTAAACCCCACGTGTTCCTAGTTTCTTTTTTGGTGCTTCCTTTGTGCTAAGCAATAAATAGGTATGTCAAGGCTGGGGTCGGTGACACGGAGCCGTTGGCAGTAATGTCAGCTGGAGAAGAGGAGCGGGTCGTGGTGCAGGAGAAGTGGAGGCTGACACCTCTACAGGCCACCTTTCCCCACACAAGCAGCCCTATAATCAGCCGCCATCAGCTGGCTGCTCTGTCCTCACGGTCCCCTCGGTGGGGGATATAAATACCCTCCATTACCCGGGCCAAGTAGGGAGCCATCAAAGGCAGGTCAGCGGTGGGCTTCTGTCGGCACACACACACACACACACATACACACACACACACACACACCACTTTTAGTCCGGCCTAAAAGCACTACAGGCTTTTACACTTCGCCCGATCTATATATTGGCGTTGTCAACAAGTTATCACTTCTATTTCGAGCACATTTGCTTGTGATTATCAGTTGAGTAGGAACATACGTGTGGGTTTACGTGTACGTGTGGCTTCATAAGTGTGTGTGTGTGTGTGTGTGTGTGTGTGTGTGTGTGTGTGTGTGTGTGTGTGTGTGTGAGTGTGTGTGAGTGTGTGTATTCCAGGGCCAAGTGAGAGTGAGGGACAGATGCGCCCCCCCCCCCCTGCCCAGTCAGATCGATAGGCCTTGCTCTAGGTTTTAATTAGCTAATCAGTAGAACATGGGCTTTTAAGTGCAATGGAAGAGCAAGGCTAAAACCTGCAGTCAATACCTATTAAAATGGCAGCCTCAGCTTAGGGCAGCCAGGGCAGGCAAAGGGAGGGGGGAGAAAAGTCCATTGCCTGTCTTTTATAGCTTTCAAACCTCCTTAATGAAAATAATTGGACAGCTGGGGAAATAGAGCCAGCATGTTTCTGTGGCGGAGACGGAGACGTGCACGTGCTCCTGTACCTGTTATGTAGAAGGCCCTAATGAAAAGAGGACAATGTGCTCTCAAAACAAGACAACACCGAGTCTACCATATGGGTCCCAATTCACCCTCAACTCATTCCACTTTGATGAATGCTAAAATGTAATCCAAGTATGAAGAACAATCTAAGAATCTAAGTAAATATGAAACACATACACATCTTAAATAAAACATATTCACAGGATTTACTCCAGTATGTTTATCGATATTGGTCAATCATATTCACACAAGTCATCTAAAAGTGACTTGAGCGAGTTGCTAATGGCTAACTGAGTCGCTAAGTCTCAGGAAATACGAGGGGTTTGTGGCCTCACAACGGGTTCGAGACGAGTCCTGCTCACCTGGTCATTGTTTCTCAGCAGCAGTCACCTGTGTGTGTGTCTCCCTGTGTGAGGGAGTGGTCTTGCATGCAGGCTGTGTGCTCAGGGCCTCAGCACGCCCGCACCGCGCGCCTCACGCTGTTTGCGTTGCTAACTGTGTCGTTTCACGCGCTGGGGACCGCGTGTGACGACCCGTCACGCCTGCTGGTTTACCAGCGTTGAGGCAGCAAAGGTTGGTGACATCATGGAGCGCTTCTCACCAGTGTTTAAGTGTCTTGAGAACTTTGAAAAGTGCTATACGAGTCTGATGTATTATTATTATTATTATTATTATTATTATTATCATTAATAGTATTATTATTATTAGTGTCCTTGTTAAAGTGTTTACACATTTAATACGCAATGGCACAATAGGATAGCACGTATTTACTATGTTATAACATTGTGATACAGCCTCACAAGTTAAAATGATGTTTCTTCCTGCAGATCAGTCTGGCCTCGATTCCATTGAAAACCTTTTCCAAAAATGTAAAAATGCAAGGACCCATCAGCCCTCAGGGGGGAGAGTTTTTGTTCAAAAGACTGAATACCAATCTCGAACAATTAACAGAAATCTGCACAAAGGCTCTCTGATTAGAATGATTCAACCAGAACAAATGTGGATGGCATCTTTAGCGTGGAACTCGCGTTTTCACCTACTCCTAGCCTTAACCCCTGACCCCCACACAGTGTGGTTGCAGGCTGTTCCAAACCTGATGACATACTCAGTACGTGCAGTAACATTTTACCTATCACACAGTACAGAACCAGTATGTTGTGGCCATGGCGTAACAGGGTTCCTGTTCCCTGTAGGTAACACACTGGTCTTATTTATCATCATCATTTATCATGTTTTAAAACCCTGCTTCATAGCACATGCTTGGAGACTCAGGTTTAGCATAGCTGATATCGCTATTTCTCTTTAATAAGATAAGATAAGATAAGATATTCCTTTATTAATCCCCCTTAGGAGAAATTCACAGTGACCAGCAGTACAGGGGATAGATGTGCAGTAAGAGCCTGGCTAAGTCAATACACGATAAACAATAAACAATAAATTAGATTAAATACGAGCTCTTAAGTCAGGTCGGTGACGAGTGAAGTCAGGTCGGTGACGAGTGAATGATCAACATGCATAGAATTTATCATCAGACTTTTATATAGTCTGTGGGCTAAAGTCTGCAGCCATATACTAATGAAGAACGTAACAGAGCCTTGTGTATAACCAGGCGTGACAGTTGCCATTTCTTTTTCCATGTGGAGACAAAACATCTCGTCCCACATCGTCTACCTCAATGTGGGACAACTCCCACGCTGGCTTTGGTGGCCTGTAATTAACAAGCAGAGTTGGGTTCCCCTCGGAGATATGAACGAGGTCTCGAAAAACACACAGCAGCCTGACTGATGCAACTCAATGCAACTGTTTGGCCTCTCGCTGATAGGGAGGCAGCAGTCTATAGTGCAGTATCCAACATTCAGGGAGTTGAGCAACCCGCACGCACACACACACACACACACACACACACACACACACACACACACACACACACACACACACACACACACACACACACACACACACACACGAACATTTAAAATGTGAACAAACAAACATCAACGGCTGTTCAATATTTGCTGTCAAATCCTTGGAGTTCTGAGATTATATGATCATATCCTCCAGTCCTGTCAGTTTAGTGCACGCTCTGTTTGCTCTTGTGACGTTTCGGGCATTCAAGGCATTAAAAAAATGTATTTGCATACTTCATACCCACATATTACAGCTGCTGTAGGCAATAGTTAGGAGTTGTGAAGGGAGCAGAAACAGGAGGGTAACCTTTTGAAAATAAGCAGCTCAAATCATTTCAGAGTTCCAAGGTTCACACCCTGTGCAGCACTACATTCACCCAACCATCCCTGAACTTTGAGTTTCAATGTGAACATATTTTCCGAACGTTCTAGCAAGGCAAATTAGGAACACAAAACAACCTGTGACAATAAAAACTGTGGTTTCTTAATGAAGTGATGATGTGTTCAGTGTATCATCGTTATGCACTTTAAGCCCCTGAGGCTTCAAGGAGAAACCTCACAAGAGGGGCATGACCAAGAGACACATTTGGTTTAGGTTTAGCACTAGTTTGTGATAAGATGGTTCATTATATTTTACATAGTCAGGCTTAGGGTAAGGGGTGTTTATCTTATATATAGAGGATATGGATAAGGGTGGTAAGGTCAGGCATTAGATAGCAGATGGATAATTTAAGACATTAGGTTACAGGTTATGTTGGATATAAGGTTAGAGATGATTACGTTTTGATATGCTTATGTTTTATAACTAGGTTAGAGTGTTTAGGTATTAGGTTATGCATGGTTAAATTGAGGTATTAAGCGAGAGATATATGTTCAAGTTATGGTGGTTATGTTTACATAGTGGGTTATAGATACTAAAGTTTAGGAGGTATATGGTTACATATGGCTAAATTGAGATATTGGGTCATTGATGGTTAAATTGAGGTTATATGTGGTTAAGTTGAGGCGGTAGAGTTAGCAGGGTGGTTAATGAGATCAGGGTTTGCTGGGGTTTGCCAGCTCTGTCCCTTTAGTCACACCCTTAAATGGGTTTCCAGCTAAGGGTGTCAGAAGTAAATTAGATGGGCTGAAATATGGTATACACGAAGAATGGTAACACAAATCAAATGAGGTCACACTGGTCTGGTAGACTGGCATGGATCACCGTTGTTCAGGCGTCACGCTCTGTAGTGGACGGGTGCAAAGAACTGCTCCAGGACAACCACAGCGATCCACCTGGGGTCTGTGACTCTCCCCCAGAGAGACCTGGAAGCTTTCATTCTCAATGAAACAGTCATAATGATGGGCTTTGAATAACCCCAACAATGCAGTGACAGCCCCATCTGTCTATCTCAGGTCATTACAGCAGACAGATACTTTTAGAGACCCGCAGGCGAGGCAAAGAAGAGTGAAAGCATTGAATCAATATGAGAGGAACAAAAAAGTGTCAGTAGCTGTAGGAATCAAATCGGTTGAGATGTTCTCAGAAAAGACAAACCTCAGTTGTTTCATGAAGGAGAGATGATGTGACCGATGTTTCTAATACATGTGGTTTCCCTTTTAGAGTTTTGTGTTTTTATCAGAGCTCTCACGTGATACAGATGATGTAGATATTTGTCAAAAATCCAAATATGTCGAACTAAATACAGTTGCATTTGCAAGTACAGAGGTTCAAGGTTGCCGGACCCAATTCTAAAAAGGCAATGCTGTGTGTGACGATATTTAACTGCACAGTTCACAGTTGCTTTGCAACAAACTAGTTCAACAAACACATTCCCACAAACCCTTCTGCATGGTCAGGTGGGCTGTAAATAGGACCCTGCCACCCAGGCAAATCAATAGCATGGAATGAGATGACATTGCACAGATTCAACCACATAATTCAACAGAAACAGCAGTCACACTATAAGCAGCAATGAACAGCAGATTCAAAAGTGTTAAAGGTTGAAAAAGGACAATTGATAAGAAATGGGAGGGTGTGTGCAAGTGTACATCAAGTACAGCACCTAATCTCATCTAATCTATGACAAAATTGTTCAAGTTATAGCCTGCCAACATTCAACAAAGACTGAACCGGCCAGATAAACATGGAAACAAACCGAAACCCATCCACTCATTCATGTAGTCAGTTCTCAGTTTCTCAAGGACTTCCATAGGTCCAATGAGGTACACAATGGGATCCCGAACTGAACACAACATCTCCATTACTTATTTTTGCTGCTGAGATGTTTCATTTCATGATGTTTCATTTGTTCGTGTTTTTTTGGTTTCATTTACGTAGTGGGGGGTTTCTGAGACATTTGAATCCTAGATACATATGGCATTTTCAAGCGTTCTTTGTGGATTCCTGAGAACGGTTATGCCAGCATCTGTGTTCCTCAGGCTAATCTTCAGAGTGAGGCTGTTCTTCAGAGTGAGGATGTTCTTCAGAGTGAGGATGTTCTTCGGAATGGGGCTGTTCTTCAGAATGGGGCTGTTCTTCAGAATGGGGCTGTTCTTCAGAATGAGGCTGTTATTCAGAATGAGGCTGTTATTCAGAATGGGGCTGTTCTTCAGAATGATGCTGTTCTTCAGAGTGAAGCTGTTCTTCAGAATGAGGCTGTTCTTCAGAATGGCCGTCATCGCTTCCTCGTGGTCGGGCAAGAGATATTCAACTGTGTCAGACGGAAGTTTTGCAATAAAACACTAGTGATGTTTGTGAAGCAAACAAGCCACTGACAAATTGAACAGGACACTCCAATACCAGTCGACATTGCCGTTGTTAATAGGACACTGAGAAATGTTCTCCTAAATCAGATAGGGCACTGCACAGAGCGTCCCTTAGCACAGCGGTGTTTCTGATGTTGACACATGTCTACTTTTCTGCGTACCCTCCTCACTTCACTCACCTAAGCTATAAATCAGATTCATTAACATTAAACGAAAACAGCTCAGCGGGATGCTGACAAATATGTCAGAGAGCTGAAATGTTCCTGTACTCATTTCTGCTTAATAGTCTCAGTCCAGCCGTTATTACAAGAGTAGTTGCCACAGTTCCTCCACAGTAGTTGCCACACTTTTTTCCATTTTATTTTCACAGTTATCAGAACCCGCAATGCGGTAGTTGACATGATATTCTATACTAGCAATGTACAGTATACTAGCAATGGTTAACCTAGCAATTGAAATGCTTGAAACTTGTTCGGGTGACTTTCTTACTGTATTAGCAGCAATGAAATGTTTCACCTTCTTATGCCAAATGTAGTTTTTGTATGTCGCTTTGGATAAAAGCGTCTTCTAAATCCCCTAAATGTAAATATGAATGTAAATATTGCTACGTTCGGGTCGATTCCGCCGGTTTTCTGACTCCAGTTAATGCAAATACAACCGTAAACACAACGCTGTACTGAAAACCAAAGCAAAAAAGATGAAATCAACAAAGCCAGGGGGAATATGACAGCTTTAAAGTGTGGGGAAAGGTTTGAGGGGAAAGAACAGAGATACAGTACTTATGTGTGCCTGCAAGCAGGTAAGGAGAGCGTCATGTGTGGCACATGAAACCACAACAACACGGCTCAGCTGAAGCCAACAGCCCAAACAAATCAACTCCACCTTCAACCGGCCCATGAAAGAACAACCATTTGGCAGCCATGTTGGCTAACCGTTGGCTAACTGTTGGCTAACCATACCGAAGCTCCCACATTGCCTGGACTGAACTATGCTTACTGTATATATACGCATAGTTCAGTTCTAGGTAAGGTTATGTGGGGCTGAAAAAAAAAAGAATATCACACACCAGTCTGAGTTCAGAAATCAATCTCAAATGTAGAATGTTTGTAATTCTAAAACTGTGTCAATTTACATTACAATCAAGCCATACAAAACATTCCATAGAGATAACTAATAACTTAATGTTAACTTAATATTACCAGAACATTTGATGAACATATAATACAAATAATTAATAATGATTTCCCATTGGTACTGGTGATATCCATCTACTTGGCTGTCACATACGCCGTCTGAAGCCTTTCGCAGTCTTCAACAAAACCAAGATTTTCTACATTTTCATCTGTCATTTATGATTGTTTTAGATATCACAGATATTACCAGACTCAGAAATGTTTATTTGCCTGGTAGGTTTGCACATGCTAAGAATATGACTTGGTGGTTAATGCATGACAAAGATATAAAGACACAATATAACATGAAATTAAATTAAGAAAATCTAAAAAGTAGTAGCAAGTATTATGATACAATACCACGCTCCAGAATACAAAGTACACATTTTGTCATTTAAACGTTGCTACCGTAGGGCTGCATTATCACCTCTCCTTCAGTAAGAATGCTCAGCGTACCTGGTGCTAAGAGAGATAAGAAGGGAAGCAGTGAAGCACTTTCCCCCGGCATTTGGAGAATTGACCCAGCACTTAGAATGGCTGCCACTATGATCATTCTGGGTAATTTCACTCGCTCTCTTTCCTAAGAAAAAGACAATTCTCCCTGCAGCCCAGGTCTGCAGGGACACAGTCCACACGTACAAAAGCACTTTACGTTTATATTTAGTTCAGCACTATAGTTGCTTTTATTCAGGGAATTATGATCTACGTGGAGTACAAAAAAAGTATAAAATAGATACATTTTAATTATATATATATGACACTTTAAAATGGTCCTTTGACTGTTTTAAATATATTTTGCACTATTTTTTGCACTATTCAATTTTCCATTTTTCAACGCACTACCTCACTTTTTCACTTTTTCGTACTTTTCTGTGTTTCTGTGTTTTTGTCTGTACGGTGTCCGTTTGTCTGTCCATTGTTTATTTTGCACCGCAGGTCTGAGAGGACTGCAATTTCATCTGTGCTATATGCCTGCCATGTAGCACATTTGACAATAAAGATACTTGAATCTTGAATCTTGAATATATATAAAAACTTTAGTGCTTGCTTTAGTGCTTTTTCTCCAGAAACCCCCCAGCGACCATGTTAACGCGTATTCGTTCACAGGC
>JAXIVH010000001.1:19349001-19351501 GCA_036785325.1 Urophycis tenuis
CAGTCGGCGTGCGTGGGCGTTTACCGCTGGCCCGCGGTGCCCCCCCCCTCCCCCCTCCCCCCCCCTCCCCCCCCACGCTGACAGGAAGCTGCAACGGGAGAGGAGGAGGAGGAGGAGGAGGAGGAGGAGGAGGATGGTGGGATTAAGTTACCCAGGTCAGGACCCGCTGGCCTCCCCACCGACCACTCGCCCTATTACAGCATCTATTAGAGCAGGTAACATGTGGGCCGCGCCGACTGAGTGGGCGGCTGGGTGGGACTATTAAGGGGCTGCCTTTGAAAATCATCCAATCCTTTTAACATCCATTTTTTCTCCCCACTGACACTGATCACTCGTTTTGTGTTTTTTCTCTCTCTCTCTAAACTCCGCTTGTCTCTTTTGTTATTTCTAGCACCGTTTCTGCGGAATTGTTTCTGAAATCTTGTCTCTTACTGCAATTACACTGAAACGTTCGCTCCCTCGCCTGGTCTCTTCCACTGCACCTCCCCTCCGCTCTCTCTCCATCCCTCCTCCTTCTCCTTTAATAAGCATCACACTCTCTCCGCTCCCCCTGTCGCAGGAGCCGCTGGTGTGCCTGCAGACTGACTGGTTGACTGACTGGTTGACTGGATGACTGACAGACTGGATGACTGACAGACTGGCTGACTGACAGACCGCTGACACTGTCAGACTCCCCATGTGGGAGAGCAGGAGGGAAGCCTGGTAGACAGAGAAATCAAATTGTCGGCTACCAACTAATTCCCCCTGACATGCAGCCTGCCTGTCTTCACCCGCATCCTGGAGGTTGAGAGAGAGAGAGAGAGACAGAGAGAGAGAGAGAGAGAGAGAGAGAGAGAGAGAGAGAGAGAGAGAGAGAGAGAGAGAGAGAGAGACAGAGAGAGAGAGAGAGAGAGACAGAGAGAGAGAGAGAGAGAGAGAGAGAGAGAGAGAGAGAGAGAGAGAGAGAGAGAGAGAGAGAGGTAGGGGAAGACTGTTGAGGTAGTAACCTGAGGAGGTGTTTAGAGAGTGCAAATGTGTGCGTGGGTGTGTGTGTGTGTGTCTGTGTGTGTGTGTGTGTGTGTGTGTGTGTGTGTGTGTGTATGTGTGTGTGCCTGTGTGTGTGTGTGTGGTGTGTGTGTGTGTGTGTGTGTGTGTGTGTGCATGGGTGTGTGTGTGTGTGTGCGTGCGTGTGTGTGTGTGTGTATGTGTGCATGGGTGTGTGTGTGTGTGTGTGTGTGTCTGTGTGTGTGTGTGTGTGTGTGTGTGTGTGTGTCTGTGTGTGTGTGTGTGTGTGTGTGTGTGTTCCCGTGGAAGGTGAGCATTTGGCTGCAGGCAGACATTTCTCTGACTACCTCGGCTTCTTGTCAGGCCAATCATGGATCAACCAGAGGCACACACACACACACACACACACACACACACACACACACACACACACACACACGCCAGAGAATAGACAACCATGTGATCTTCACATTTTGTTGTTAGAACCGTAAACATTTTCTCCATGCTGGAGACGTCTTCTGCCAGACACTCACAGCATATGAAGTGTTATGCAGTCTAATCACGCAGAAAGTGTACATTTTAAGTCTTTGTTAGGGTGAGGGTTGAATGTAAAGTAACCAGATTCCTTGTGTGAAATTGATATCAGATGTTGTTATGAAATGGAAAGAAGGGAACGAGGGAAGGGAACATTTTGTGTTTTACATTTAAACGTAGTAAAATATTGGTCAGTACAAAGCCTAATGTTTGACTATGTGGTGCGTGAATGTGTGAATATTCTATATTATATTGATAATGTTCATGGTTGGTCATGCTTGCTTATGGTATAAAGTGGACAGAGAGACCCCCCGTCTGGCCAGGTTGCATCACCGCTTATCAGATAGACGCAAGACTAATTACCCCCTGCCTCAAAATGAATATTCATGAGCTAGCTCGTACCCTCGCCATTTCGAAATCTATTAATCTATTTTTACAAATCCTACTTAATAAAAAAAGCTGGGGACACGTCCAGGGGACAGCTGCGGCTGGGGACAGCCCAGTGGACATGGGGGGACAGGTGGACATGGGGGGACAGCCCAATGGACATGGGGGGACAGCCAAGTGGACATGGGGAGGGACAGGGTGGACGGGGGGGGACAGGTGGGACATGGAGGGGACAGGCCAGTGGACATGGGGGGGGACAGGCCAGTGGACATGGGGGGACAGGTGGACATGGGGGACAGCCCAGTGGACATGGGAGGGACAGGTGGAGACGGGGGGGGACAGGTGGACATGGAGGGGACAGGCCAGTGGACATGGGGGGGACAGGCCAGTGGACATGGGGGGACAGGTGGACATGGGGGACAGCCCAGTGGACATGGGGGGGACAGGTGGACATGGAGGGACAGGTGGACATGGAGGGGACAGCCCAGTGGACACGGGGACGTCTGGTCACCCTAATCTAAAGGAAACGATGGGATGTTGAACGTGTTCAAAGTGGAGGCTGGACTTTGGAGTCTGGTGGTGTGACAACGAGCCC
>JAXIVH010000001.1:19353994-19358994 GCA_036785325.1 Urophycis tenuis
TCTCTCTCTCTCTCTCTCTCTCTCTCTCTCTCTCTCTTCTCTCTCTCTCTCTCCTCTCTCTCTCTCTCTCCTCTCTCTCTCGCTCTCTCTCTCACACACACACACACACAGCTCACCTGCATTGCATTATGCATTAGGATCACCTTGTGTCTTATCTAAGCCTGGATGGAGCTTTCATGGAAGGGAATCTGCTGGTTACTGAGCACATAATGCAGGCTGCTGCATGGATTCTGTTTCTGTTCTGCTTTCTGCTTTACAAAATCATGTGTTGCTCTCCCTGCATAAACAGGCTCACCAAGGCCCTGGAAATAGAGGAAATTAGGACTTGTTTACACCGTGCGGGAAATCACTTCAACCCTGGCTCATATTTGATTGTGTACTTTGATTGCAACACAAACCTCATGTTTTAATGGTGAAAAACAATACTGAATGAGTGATGAATACATTCCTTTCTAAATGAAGGTATTACATGTGTAGATCATTATCGATTTGATCGTGTTGTTTGTTTTTCTGGGATTCTGGGCGCCGGGAAACCAGCTTTTCACATTTCTAAGCTCCCGAAAAAGATCTCTCAAATACACTTGACTCTAATTTACTTCTAATGAACTCTTTACTCTGTCATTTGAGTTGCAGTTTGTGGCCTGCTTTAACAGTGTACCGAACCTGTGACAATCGCTTCTTGTTTGGGTCTTTGTTTGCTTCCATGTAAATCATTAACCACACGTTGAGACGGGAGGGCTGGACAGCTCAGCAACGATGACTCAGTTCACCAGAATTGGTTGATCACAGCTTTAGGTTTCTATTTTGTCTCCATGTAATTTGTCCTAACATATATTCTTTTGTCAAGTCAAAAATCAACCAGCACAAAAAGGTAATTATTGTTGTGATGATTTTACACGCGTATTAATTTGTAGGCCAACAATGGTGCCTCAATGAACACATCCTTTATACATTTAAAATTATCCGCCATGCAGACGAGAAATAAATCAGAGGATTTCACAGAAACCCTTTTGCGATTTTTAGCCATCAAAAGATATTCCCTAAATCCATTGAAGAGGGGGAAGCCGGCCGTCCTCAGCGGGCAGCTGAGAGCCAGCCAAGGTCGGTTCCTGCTTTTGTGAGGCGAAGGTATTGTGAGGGGAAGGTCACAGGAAGTCAGGCAGCAATCATCAGCAGGTCAGCACGCAGACAGACTGACAGTGCCTTCTAAACCCAGACAGAGAGCCAGACCAAAATGACCGCATCGGACAAGCAAAAAAATGGCTGTAAAAAAAAAAGAGGAAAGGAGAGGTAAGAGGAGACAACCGAAGAGAATGGATTTTTAAAAGCCTGAAGCATTCCTGACGAAAGAATCAACGAAAATAGCCAAAGCAGGTTTCATTTGCGTGGCCCTTTATCACAATCGTTCTCACATCAAACAAAGCAACAAAACAAAAAGCAGATGCAATGGAAGCAATGGAATGGAAATTATAGAATTACGCTTTCATATTAAAGTTGTCATAAAAAGAAAAGGTAAGACGACAGTGGAGCGAGGGAAATGAGGGGTCTTGGGTTTAGAAATGAGTGCATGTGATTTTTTTGGAGAAGCTGTCAGAATGTGTATTTAAAATAAATGTCACCATTATGGCTGCTGTGTAAAATATTGATTAGAACATTAATGCTCTGCAGTTATTCACAACTGCTCATGTGAGGAAGCGGTTTCCCCTAAGCTGAATTGAAATGAGGCGAAGCCAGGAGAGGAGAGGTGTTGCCGAGAGATACCAGACTTAAGGAAATCTGAAGGGTTAAGTGGGATACGTTTAGAAGGAAAGGTGCAGCTGGCCTCAACCATGAAAGAGACACATTTCTAATTGAAGACATGCCGTTGAGTTTTGAAATTCAAGGTCTGAAGGAAAGTGAGAATCAGAAGGAGACAGTGTGAATAAATACACGCGGTCCCTTCAGGCACAGCGACGTCATCATGTAAATGAGACACTTCTTAATTTGCGTATCGCCTTCGTTTATAAAAAGTCCTGCATTTAGAGCCAGGCAAGTCACTTGGGTGCTGCACATGTGTGTGTGTGTGCGTGTGTGTGTGTGTGTGTGTGTGTGTGTGTGTGTGTGTGTGTGTGTGTGTGTGTGTGTGTGTTTGCTGTGCATGTGTGTGTGTGTGTGTGTGTGTGTGTGTTGTGTGTGTGTGTGTGTGTGTGTGTGTGCGTTTGCTGTGCATATGTGTGCGTGTGTATGTATGTGTGTGTGTGTGTGTGTGTGTTGCTGTGCATGTGTGTGTGTGTGTGTGTGTGTTTGCTGTGCATGTGTGTGTGTGTGTGTGTGTGTTTGCTGTGCATGTGTGTGTGTGTGTGTGTGTGTTTGCTGTGCATGTGCGTGTGTGTGTGTGTGTGTTTGCTGTGTGTGCATGTCTGTGTGTGTGTGTGTGTTTGCTGTGTGCGTGTGAGTGTGCTGCTACATGCGCACATCCCCCTCCTCCATGATGTGGCGTGCACGTTGCCACGGCCGCGCGCACACACAGGGCGTGGCGCTGAGGTGAAAACCACAGTCAGGATTGTCACACGTGGCAGGGCTTCAGACAGACAGACAGACAGACAGACAGGGCTTCAGACAGACAGACAGACAGACAGACAGACAGGCAGGGCTTCAGACAGACAGACAGACAGACAGGCAGGGCTTCAGACAGACAGACAGACAGACAGACAGACAGACAGGGCTTCAGATAGACAGACAGACAGGCAGGGTTTCAGACAGACAGACAGACAGACAGACAGACAGACAGGGCTTCAGACAGACAGACAGACAGACAGACAGGCAGGGTTTCAGACAGACAGGACAGACAGACAGACAGACAGACAGACAGACAGACAGGCAGGGCTTCAGACAGACAGACAGGCAGGGCTTCAGACAGACAGACAGACAGGCACAGACCAGGCAGGCAGGGCTTCAGACAGACAGACAGACAGGCAGGGCTTCAGACAGACAGACAGACAGACAGACAGGCAGGCAGGGCTTCAGACAGACAGACAGACAGACAGACAGACAGACAGGCAGGGCTTCAGACAGACAGACAGACAGAGAGACAGACAGGCAGACAGACAGGCAGGCAGGGCTTCAGACAGACAGACAGACAGACAGGCAGGGCTTCAGACAGACAGACAGAGAGACAGACAGGCAGACAGACAGACAGACAGGCAGGCAGACAGACAGGCAGACAGACAGACAGACAGACAGACAGACAGACAGGCAGACAGGCAGACAGACAGGCAGACAGACAGGCAGACAGACAGACAGACAGACAGACAGGCAGACAGACAGACAGACAGACAGACAGACAGCCGGGCTTCGCGGGAGGATCAGCCGCCACGTTAGCATCCATCGGCTGCCTGTAAAACCCGGAGCCGTCTCCCCTCCTCCCGGCTGTCACCGCGCCGCCGCGGTGGCTAATGAGCTAATGGCTAACGCCTCCTCTTCTAACCTCCAGCCTCCGAGGCAACGAGCACCACCTACCAGATGACCTACTGTCACCCAGTGGGGGGCCTAATCAATATTTGTTGATGACGACATAATTTACTCACCGTAAAAGCCAGACAACGACCAGCCATGAGGTCTGCCGTTATTACCTCATTTCCCAGGTCGTTACGCCGGTGGTTCAATATCCCTGCAGAGCGCCATCTGAAAAGGAAACACACACACAGGCCAAGTGTGCTCAATCTGCTGTGGGTTTTCTTTAAATAACACACTAACAACGGAACGCATCCCAACGGAGTTGTGTTCTGAACCCGGCTCGTTGTCACGCCACCAGACTCCAAAGTCCAGCTCCACTTTGAACACGTTCAACATCACATCGTTTCCCTTTAGATTAGGGTGACCAGACGTCCCCGTGTCCACTGGGCTGTCCCCACCCCATGTCCACTGGCCTGTCCCCTCCATGTCCACCTGTCCCCCCATGTCCACTGGGCTGTCCCCCCCATGTCCACTGGCCTGTCCCCTCCATGTCCACCTGTCCCTCCATGTCCACCTGTCCCCCCATGTCCACTGGGCTGTCCCCCCCCATGTCCACTGGCCTGTCCCCTCCATGTCCACCTGTCCCTCCCCATGTCCACTGGGCTGTCCCCAGCCACAGCTGTCCCCTGGACGTGTCCCCAGCTTTTTTTATTAAGTAGGATTTGTAAAAAGAGATTAATAGATTTCGAAATGGCGAGGGTACGAGCTAGCTCATGAATATTCATTTTGAGGCAGGGGGTAATTAGTCTTGCGTCTATCTGATAAGCGGTGATGCAACCTGGCCAGACGGGGGGTCTCTCTGTCCACTTTATACCATAAGCAAGCATGACCAACCATGAACATTATCAATATTGTATAGAATATTCACACATTCACGCACCACATAGTCAACCATTAGGCTTGTACTGACCAATATTTTACTACATTTAAATGTAAAACACAAAAAATGTTCCCTTCCCTCGTTCCCTTCTTTCCATTTCATAACAACATCTGATATCAATTTCATACAAGGAATCTGGTTACCTTACATTCAACCCTCACCCTAACAAAGACTTAAAATGTACACTTTCTGCGTGATTAGACTGCATAACACTTCATATGCTGTGAGTGTCTGGCAGAAGACGTCTCCAGCATGGAGAAAATGTTTACGGTTCTAACAACAAAATGTGAAGATCACATGGTTGTCTATTCTCTGGCGTGTGTGTGTGTGTGTGTGTGTGTGTGTGTGTGTGTGTGTGTGTGTGTGTGTGTGTGTGTGTGTGTGTGTGCGCCTCTGGTTGATCCATGATTGGCCTGACAAGAAGCCGAGGTAGTCAGAGAAATGTCTGCCTGCAGCCAAATGCTCACCTTCCACGGAACACACCACACACACACACGCACACAGACACACACACACACACACACACATACACACACACACACACGCACGCACACACACACACACACCCATGCACACACACACACACACACACACACACAACACACACACACACACACACAGGCAC
>JAXIVH010000001.1:19366494-19377779 GCA_036785325.1 Urophycis tenuis
ATTAAGTTAACATTAAGTTATTAGTTATCTCTATGGAATGTTTTGTATGGCTTGATTGTAATGTAAATTGACACACAGTTTTAGATGTACAAACATTCTACATTTGAGATTGATTTCTGAACTCAGACTGGTGTGTGATATTCTTTTTTTTTCAGCCCCACATAACCTTACCTAGAACTGAACTATGTATATATATACAGTAAGCATAGTTCAGTCCAGGCATTGTGGGAGCTTCGGTATGGTTAGCCAACATGGCTGCCAAATGGTTGTTCTTTCATGGGCCGGTTGAAGGTGGAGTTGATTTGTTTGGGCTGTTGGCTTCAGCTGAGCCGTGTTGTTGTGGTTTCATGTGCCACACATGGCGCTCTCCTTACCTGCTTGCAGGTACACATAAGTACTGTATCTCTGTTCTTTCCCCTCAAACCTTTCCCCACACTTTAAAGCTGTCATATTCCCCCTAGCTTTGTTGATTTCATCTTTTTTGCTTTGGTTTTCAGTACAGCGTTGTGTTTACGGTTGTATTTGCATCAACTGGAGTCAGAAAACCGGCGGAATCGACCCGAACGTAGCAATATTTACATTCATATTTACATTTAGGGGATTTAGAAGACGCTTTTATCCAAAGCGACATACAAAAACTACATTTGGCATAAGAAGGTGAAACATTTCATTGCTGCTAATACAGTAAGAAAGTCACCCGAACAAGTTTCAAGCATTTCAATTGCTAGGTTAACCATTGCTAGTATACATTGCTAGTATAGAATATCATGTGAACTACCGCATTGCGGGTTCTGATTACTGTGAAAATAAAATGGAAAAAAGTGTGGCAACTACTGTGGAGGAACTGTGGCAACTACTCTTGTAATAACGGCTGGACTGAGACTATTAAGCAGAAATGAGTACAGGAACATTTCAGCTCTCTGACATATTTGTCAGCATCCCGCTGAGCTGTTTTCGTTTAATGTTAATGAATCTGATTTATAGCTTAGGTGAGTGAAGTGAGGAGGGTACGCAGAAAAGTAGACATGTGTCAACATCAGAAACACCGCTGTGCTAAGGGACGCTCTGTGCAGTGCCGTATCTGATTTAGGAGAACATTTCTCAGTGTCCTATTAACAACGGCAATGTCGACTGGTATTGGAGTGTCCTGTTCAATTTGTCAGTGGCTTGTTTGCTTCACAAACATCACTAGTGTTTTATTGCAAAACTTCCGTCTGACACAGTTGAATATCTCTTGCCCGACCACAAGGAAGCGATGACGGCCATTCTGAAGAACAGCTTCACTCTGAAGAACAGCATCATTCTGAAGAACAGCCTCATTCTGAATAACAGCCTCATTCTGAATAACAGCCTCATTCTGAAGAACAGCCCCATTCTGAAGAACAGCCCCATTCTGAAGAACAGCCCCATTCCGAAGAACATCCTCACTCTGAAGAACATCCTCACTCTGAAGAACAGCCTCACTCTGAAGATTAGCCTCATTCTGAGGAACACAGATGCTGGCATAACCGTTCTCAGGAATCCACAAAGAACGCTTGAAAATGCCATATGTATCCAGGATTCAAATGTCTCAGAAACCCCCCACTACGTAAATGAAACCAAAAAAACACGAACAAATGAAACATCATGAAATGAAACATCTCAGCAGCAAAAATAAGTAATGGAGATGTTGTGTTCAGTTCGGGATCCCATTGTGTACCTCATTGGACCTATGGAAGTCCTTGAGAAACTGAGAACTGACTACATGAATGAGTGGATGGGTTTCGGTTTGTTTCCATGTTTATCTGGCCGGTTCAGTCTTTGTTGAATGTTGGCAGGCTATAACTTGAACAATTTTGTCATAGATTAGGTGAGATTAGGTGCTGTACTTGATGTTCACTTGCACACACCCTCCCATTTCTTACCAATTGTCCTTTTTCAACCTTTTGAAAAAGGACTCACTTTTGAATCTGCTGTTCATTGCTGCTTATATTTGTGACTGCTGTTTCTGTTGAATTATGTGGTTGAATCTGTGCAATGTCATCTCATTCCATGCTATTGATTTGCCTGGGTGGCAGGGTCCTATTTACAGCCCACCTGACCATGCAGAAGGGTTTGTGGGAATGTGTTTGTTGAACTAGTTTGTTGCAAAGCAACTGTGAACTGTGCAGTTAAATATCGTCACACACAGCATTGCCTTTTTAGAATTGGGTCCGGCAACCGTGAACCTCAATACAGTTGCAAATGCAACTGTATTTAGTTCGACATATTTGGATTTTTGACAAATATCTACATCATCATTTGTGTATCACGTGAGAGCTCTGATAAAAACACAAAACTCTAAAAGGGAAACCACATGTATTCGAAACATCGGTCACATCATCTCTCCTTCATGAAACAACTGAGGTTTGTCTTTTCTGAGAACATCTCAACCGATTCGATTCCTACAGCTACTGACACTTTTTTGTTCCTCTCATATTGATTCAATGCTTTCACTCTTCTTTGCCTCGCCTGCGGGTCTCTAAAAGTATCTGTCTGCTGTAATGACCTGAGATAGACAGATGGGGCTGTCACTGCATTGTTGGGGTTATTCAAAGCCCATCATTATGACTGTTTCATTGAGAATGAAATCTTCCAGGTCTCTCCTAGGCTGGGGGAGAGTCACAGACCCCAGGTGGATCTCTGTGGTTGTCCTGGAGCAGTTCTTTGCACCCGTCCACTACAGAGCATGACGCCTGAACAACGGTGATCCATGCCAGTCTACCAGACCAGTGTGACCTCATTTGATTTGTGTTACCATTCTTCGTGTATACCATATTTCAGCCCATCTAATTTACTTCTGACACCCTTAGCTGGAAACCCATTTAAGGGTGTGACTAAAGGGACAGAGCTGGCAAACCCCAGCAAACCCTGATCTCATTAACCACCCTGCTAACTCTACCGCCTCAACTTAACCACATATAACCTCAATTTAACCATCAATGACCCAATATCTAAATTTAGCCATATGTAACCATATACCTCCTAAACTTTAGTATCTATAACCCACTATGTAAACATAACCACCATAACTTGAACATATATCTCTCGCTTAATACCTCAATTTAACCATGCATAACCTAATACCTAAACACTCTAACCTAGTTATAAAACATAAGCATATCAAAACGTAATCATCTCTAACCTTATATCCAACATAACCTGTAACCTAATGTCTTAAATTATCCATCTGCTATCTAATGCCTGACCTTACCACCCTTATCCATATCCTCTATATATAAGATAAACACCCCTTACCCTAAGCCTGACTATGTAAAATATAATGAACCATCTTATCACAAACTAGTGCTAAACCTAAACCAAATGTGTCTCTTGGTCATGCCCCTCTTGTGAGGTTTCTCCTTGAAGCCTCAGGGGCTTAAAGTGCATAACGATGATACACTGAACACATCATCACTTCATTAAGAAACCACCGTTTTTATTGTTACAGGTTGTTTTGTGTTCCTAATTTGCCTTGCTAGAACGTTCGGCAAATATGTTTACATTGAAACTCAAAGTTCAGGGATGGTTGGATGAATGTAGTGCTGCACAGGGTGTGAACCTTGGAACTCTGAAATGATTTGAGCTGCTTATTTTCAAAAGGTTACCCTCCTGTTTCTGCTCCCTTCACAACTCCTAACTATTGCCTACAGCAGCTGTAATATGTGGGTATGAAGTATGCAAATACATTTTTTTAATGCCTTGAATGCCCGAAACGTCACAAGAGCAAACAGGGCGTGCACTAAACTGACAGGACTGGAGGATATGATCATATAATCTCAGAACTCCAAGGATTTGACAGCAAATATTGAACAGCCGTTGATGTTTGTTTGTTCACATTTTAAATGTTCCTCTGTGTGTGTGTGTGTGTGTGTGTGTGTGTGTGTGTGTGTGTGTGTGTGTGTGTGTGTGTGTGTGTGTGTGTGTGTGTGCGCGCGCGTCCGGGTTGCTCAACTCCCTGAATGTTGGAGACTGCACTATAGACTGCTGCCTCCCTATCAGCGAGAGGCCAAACGGTTGCATTGAGTTGCATCAGTCAGGCTGCTGTGTGTTTTTCGAGACCTCGTTCATATCTCCGAGGGGAACCCAACTCTGCTTGTTAATTACAGGCCACCAAAGCCAGCGTGGGAGTTGTCCCACATTGAGGTAGACGATGTGGGACGAGATGTTTTGTCTCCACACGGAAAAAGAAATGGCAACTGTCACGCCCGGTTATACACAAGGCTCTGTTACGTTCTTCATTAGTATATGGCTGCAGACTTTAGCCCACAGACTGTATAAAAGTCTGATGATAAATTCTATGCATGTTGATCATTCATTAAAGAGAAATAGCGATATCAGCTATGCTAAACCTGAGTCTCCAAGCGTGTGCTATGAAGCAGGGTTTTAAAACATGATCAATGATGATGATAAATAAGACCAGTGTGTTACCTACAGAGAACAGAAACCCTGTTACGCCATGGCCACAACATACTGGTTCTGTACTGTGTGATAGGTAATGTTACTGCACGTACTGAGCATGTCATCAGGTTTGGAACAGCCTGCAACCACACTGTGTGGGGGTCAGGGGTTAAGGCTAGGAGTAGGTGAAAACGCGAGTTCCACGCTAAAGATGCCATCCACATTTGTTCTGGTTGAATCATTCTAATCAGAGAGCCTTTGTGCAGATTTCTGTTAATTGTTCGAGATTGGTATTCAGTCATTTTGAACAAAAACTCTCCCCCCTGAGGGCTGATGGGTCCTTGCATTTTTACATTTTTGGAAAAGGTTTTCAATGGAATCGAGGCCAGACTGATCTGCAGGAAGAAACATCATTTTAACTTGTGAGGCTGTATCACAATGTTATAACATAGTAAATACATGCTATCCTATTGTGCCATTGCGTATTAAATGTGTAAACACTTTAACAAGGACACTAATAATAATAATACTATTAATGATAATAATAATAATAATAATAATAATACATCAGACTCGTATAGCCCTTTTCAAAGTTCTCAAGACACTTAAACACTGGTGAGAAGCGCTCCATGATGTCACCAACCTTTGCTGCCTCAACGCTGGTAAACCAGCAGGCGTGACGGGTCGTCACACGCGGTCCCCAGCGCGTGAAACGACGCAGTTAGCAACGCAAACAGCGTGAGGCGCGCGGTGCGGGCGTGCTGAGGCCCTGAGCACACAGCCGGCATGCAAGACCACTCCCTCACACAGGGAGACACACACACAGGTGACTGCTGCTGAGAAACAATGACCAGGTGAGCAGGACTCGTCTCGAACCCGTTGTGAGGCCACAAACCCCTCGTATTTCCTGAGACTTAGCGACTCAGTTAGCCATTAGCAACTCGCTCAAGTCACTTTTAGATGACTTGTGTGAATATGATTGACCAATATCGATAAACATACTGGAGTAAATCCTGTGAATATGTTTTATTTAAGATGTGTATGTGTTTCATATTTACTTGGATTCTTAGATTGTTCTTCATACTTGGATTACATTTTAGCATTCATCAAAGTGGAATGAGTTGAGGGTGAATTGGGACCCATATGGTAGACTCGGTGTTGTCTTGTTTTGAGAGCACATTGTCCTCTTTTCATTAGGGCCTTCTACATAACAGGTACAGGAGCACGTGCACGTCTCCGTCTCCGCCACAGAAACATGCTGGCTCTATTTCCCCAGCTGTCCAATTATTTTCATTAAGGAGGTTTGAAAGCTATAAAAGACAGGCAATGGACTTTTCTCCCCCCTCCCTTTGCCTGCCCTGGCTGCCCTAAGCTGAGGCTGCCATTTTAATAGGTATTGACTGCAGGTTTTAGCCTTGCTCTTCCATTGCACTTAAAAGCCCATGTTCTACTGATTAGCTAATTAAAACCTAGAGCAAGGCCTATCGATCTGACTGGGCGGGGGGGTGGGGGCGCATCTGTCCCTCACTCTCACTTGGCCCTGGAATACACACACTCACACACACTCACACACACACTCACACACACTCACACACACACACACACACACACACACACACACACACTTATGAAGCCACACGTACACGTAAACCCACACGTATGTCCCTACTCAACTGATAATCACAAGCAAATGTGCTCGAAATAGAAGTGATAACTTGTTGACAACGCCAATATATAGATCGGGCAAAGTGTAAAAGCGTGTAGTGCTTTTAGGCCGGACTAAAAGTGGTGTGTGTGTGTGTGTGTGTGTGTGTGCCGACAGAAGCCCACCGCTGACCTGCCTTTGATGGCTCCCTACTTGGCCCGGGTAATGGAGGGTATTTATATCCCCCACCGAGGGGACCGTGAGGACAGAGCAGCCAGCTGATGGCGGCTGATTATAGGGCTGCTTGTGTGGGGAAAGGTGGCCTGTAGAGGTGTCAGCCTCCACTTCTCCTGCACCACGACCCGCTCCTCTTCTCCAGCTGACATTACTGCCAACGGCTCCGTGTCACCGACCCCAGCCTTGACATACCTATTTATTGCTTAGCACAAAGGAAGCACCAAAAAAGAAACTAGGAACACGTGGGGTTTAGGAGCAGAGCTATACGTTCCGTGTGATTGTTTTTGTCACAGCCTGCAGTAGCCTACCATGACGCGGTAGAAGTTGCTATGCAAATATGGCTTTGTAATTGTAATATGTAATTTGTAATTATGTAATTGTCTTTTCCTGCTCAACCCTGAGTAAAGCGTTTGGCACAGCTGCGAGCAGAAATTGCCCCTCTTCTTATACAACTGTAATTGTTAGGATATTTGCATTGTCACGTAAATATAATTATCATGACATGAGATTATTATAATTTGTGTCATCTGTTTCATAGCAATGTTGAATCAAATTTAAAGTAAGAATGTAACAATCCCGATTTTCATGAATACATGAAGAGTATTTGGTTAGCTGTAGCTGATGGATGGTGAACATTTATTACACACACACACACACACAGACGCACGCACGCACGCACACGCACCATCCAGACACAACTACACACTGTGTGTGTGTGTGTGTGTCTACATCTCTGTCTCTCTCTTCTCCCCTCTCCAGGCAGGGATTATTCACCACCTTTAGAGGAGTGCAGGTTGAACTCTAGAAATTCTACACTTTGGTTCGGTGGTTGAAGACAAGACAAGAGGAAACCTCTCTAAAGATAATTGGGTTTATTCTGAATAACAACATGACTGCAGAGTACAATAACTGAACCTGAGGTCAGTCTTGAGATGAACACCAAAGGCTCTCTGGAGCTTCAGGTCCTCGTTAAAGGGGAGCCTTCTCCTGATTGGCTCTCCTGGGCTGACTCTGTCTGACTTGTCCAATGGCCGTTGTCGGGTTCCCGGGTTGCCCGGGTTCGACTTGGTTTCTATGGACACTATCTGCTGGTGAGCTGCCTGGTAAGACGTGTGGCAGTGGGATGCGTGGTAAATGAATGAGGTCTGCATGGTTCAGAGCAGAACCATCAGCTTCTGCCACGTCCACTTGTTGTTTTCACCTTGAGTAACCTGTTTCTCAAAACATGTCCATGTACGGTTATACAATCCCAACTTGCTATTGGGTAACAGCATAGCTGGGTTCTGAGACGCTCAGCCTTTATATGGCATAGTAATGCTGGCAAGCGGCACAATGTATTCCACAACATGTACGTGGACATGTTGACCAACAACTGAGGGGGTTGGCTAACACCTCCCACGAATGTGAAGAAACAGTTTTTCATGTGAACGCTGTCATTGCCCGAGGGGGGAAACACAGGTTGTGTTGGATTACGCGTGTTTACAATAAACAAACAAGTCAAACTGCGTTCAGCGTAATCGCATTCTACCCTATACTAACTGCTATGCTAATCATCCCCCGTGATCCACCCTGTATGCACACACACACACACACACACACACACACACACAGACACAGACACACACACACACACACACACACACACACACACACACACACACAGGCCACCTGCCCCAAACCTTCAGCAGGCCAACAACTCCAACCTCCAGCTTCTAGGAATCACATTTCCTATTCTGTATTCATTAGCCCCCCGCGCTGCTCTCCTGGGACTCCGGATTAACCCTGGATGGGAAGAAGGGGGGAAATGAGTGTGTTCTGGGGAGCCGTCAGCCCTCGCGCCTGCAGCAGCAGCTCCATTGTCTGCTCCCATATCCACGCTGAGCACGGGACATCTGATCCGGCAGCCATGACCGATATGATGCACACACACACACACACACACACACACCCCGAGCACGCACGCACGCACACACACATGCACACACGAGCACACACACACACACACACACACACACACACACACACACACACACGAGCACGCACACGCGCACGAGCACACACACACACACATGAGTATACACACAAGAAGGCACAGACACACACACGCGCGCGCGCGCACACACACACACACACAGTTGTTCGTTTGCAGGGTGATGAGCTGGATGCCCTGATGATGGTGGGGAAGTATGTTTGTTTTGTTTTACCGGAGGTGAACTGCAGTGTGTGTGTATGTGCGTGTGTGTGTGTGTGTGTGTGTGTGTGTGTGTGTGTCTGCGTGCATTAAGCTGAATGATAATGAGTGATAATGTATTGTAGGACTGAATCTCTGTGTACGTATGAGGTCATAGTTTAATTTAAAAGAAAATGATGGCACAAGGGTGTGGGGCAGGGGGAATCAAACCGTTTACTAGCCCGGCCCGAGAGACAAGGCAGCGTTTCACTGAGCACCCAGAATATTAATGCAATCAATGATGGAGGGTTTTTTTCATCATGTATAATGTAGAGATTTTCATCATGTATAAAAAGCTGGCAGTATTATTTCAACATTACTGAATCATTTTACGTGTGTGTGTGTATATGTGTGTATATATGTATTATATTTTTGTAACGAAAAACCAATCCTTAAAAATGTTCTAGGACAAATTTCCCATTAAGCTTTCAGTTTGAAAGCCCCCTTCACCCTCTCTCTCTCTCTCTCTCTCTCTCTCTCTCTCTCTCTCTCTCTCTTCCCCCTCCCCCCCCCCCCCCCCCCCCCCCCCTGCAACATCAGGGAGGATTTAAGTAGCTGGTAATTACTTTCTCATCCCTGATTCCAAGAGAAAGCGAGAGCGACAGTTTTAGAGAGCTTAAAGCTCGCCGATGGCACACGCCTCATCCAAACCAAATGAATCCATACCCAGTGGCTCTCCCTACACCACCCACCCCCACCCTCCCCCCCCTTCTATGCCCAACCGCAGACACCAGCACTAAATAACCTCACCCTCCCCTGCTTGACACACACACACACACACACACACACACACACACACACACACACACACACACACACACACACCAAAAGATGATCTGTGTAAATCTTTGTTCTCAAGGGGCTGTTTATGTGCCAATCCTGAGGTTGTGAGGGTGGGGTGGCTGGGTTGGTGGTGGAGGTGGTGGTGGCGGTGGAGCTGGTGGTGGTGGCGGTGGTGGAGCTGGTGGTGGTGGTGGTGGTGGTGGTGGTGGATGTGGTGGCGGTACGGTGGAAGAAAGCGAATTGTGGTTCCACAGAGGAGGAGAGGAGAGAGGAGAGGAGAGAGGAGAGGAGAGAGGAGAGGAGAGAGGAGAGGAGAGAGGAGCCCTCCCCCTAAATTGCATCTGAAGCGCTGCGTTACGAGCGGCTAAGTGCCCGCGGTGAGCGCCGTGTCTGACGGCCGCTAAACGGCTCGGCGAGATGACCCCTCCAACAGGGGGGGGGGGGGGGGGGGCGCACATTAGAGTCAATACAGGAGAGATTCACTCAGAGATACATGAGACCACTAGCTCCTTCTCACCAGCAGCGCCCGGGGCTACGCAGGGGGGGGGGGGGGGGAACACTCAGTGTTAGCATCTCTCCTTTGTCTTCACTGGAGCCTGCACTTTGGGTTGGGAGCTTTATTTTATTTTTATTTTATTTTTTTTTTTTTTGGGGGGGGGGGCACTGAAAGATGTTTTATAAAACAAGTGTTACTGTCAATGTAAGACAAGAGTAACGTCAGGTAATGTGGTACCTCAGGTCGGTACCTCCTGTAGGTACCTCCTGGTAGGTTCTTCGTACCTCCTGGTAGGTTCTTCGTACCTCCTGGTAGGTTCTTTGTACCTCCTGGTAGGTTCCTCGTTCCTCGTACCTCCTGGTAGGTTCCTCGTTCCTCGTACCTCCTGGTAGGTTCCTCCTGGTAGGTTCCTCGTACCTCCTGGTAGGTTCCTCGTTCCTCGTACCTCCTGGTAGGTTCTTCGTACCTTCTGGTAGGTTCTTCATACAGCAGTCACACGGATGAAGGCCGTTTGACGACAGTTGTTGAGTTTCACCATTCAGAAAAAAAACTTGTTATAGAAAATGAATTCAATGTGTTTATTGAATCATTTTTTTTGAGGAAAATCATTGATGGTGAGGTCTTGTAATTCCTGGCAAATAAAACAAAAATAAAACCACATGCTTAAAAATGGAACTGTTTGATTGGAAGTGACACATAGCGTTAAGAAATAAATTATTACAGCAAAATTATTTTTATATCTGAACATTTTTACAGAACAGAGCAAATCCCCCTGGAAATATGAATACTCTATCAACAAGAAAAAGAATTGCCAAAGCTGATTTTCAAAAGCAAAGGCTTCTTTTTTTTAAACTGATAACTGTTCAGATTGCCACAAGAAGACAGCCCTGAATTCTGCTGTTCCCTCTCTGTTCCTCTCTCTCTCTCTCTCTCTCTCTCTCTCTCTCTCTCTCTCTCTCTGTCTCTGTCTCTGTCTCTGTCTCTGTCTCTCTCTCTCTCTCTCTCTCTCTCTCACTAGCTCCTTCTGTCTTTCTCATTGCTTTCCTTATTTTGAACGTCACAAATTTAGAAACATATTCATAAAGTGTTCTTCATATACTGTTTCACTTGTATAAAGAAAAGTAAAATCTATCGTCTCAGACGAGCGCTTTTACCAACGTCTTATTAAAATGGAATGCTGAAAAGTGGCTTGGTTTGATTACACACTGGAGGTGTGTGTGTGTGTGTGTGTGTGTGTGTGTGTGTATGTGTGTGTGTGTGTGTGTGTGTGTGTGTGTGTGTGTGTGTGTGTGTGTGTGTGTGTGTGTGCATGCCTGTGTGTGTGTGTGTGTGTGTGTGTGTGTGTGTGTGTGTGTGTGTGTGTGTGTGTGTGTGTGTGTGTGTGTGTGTTTCAAGGTGTTTGTTGCCATGGCAGTAGTCCCTGGGGCAGAGAGTGCTGGGGATGTTTGGGAAGAGGAAGAATGTTTTATAGAACT
>JAXIVH010000001.1:19380479-19382979 GCA_036785325.1 Urophycis tenuis
TCTCTCTCTCTCTCTCTCTCTCTCTCTCTCTCACCCCGGTGGCAGCGGCGATCTGCTGGATCTTCTTGTTGAAGGCGTTGATGGTGGCCTGCTTGCGCTCGATGACGGTCACGCAGCCCGCCACCTTGGCCTGGCAGGCGGCCAGCACCCGCTGGCGCTCGGTGAGCGCCGCCTCGCCGGCGTCCCGCTCCACGGCCAGCGCGTCCAGCCGGCGGCTCAGCTCGCTGCTCTGCAGCCCCACGGCCGCCGCCTCCGCCTCCAGCTGCCACAGCTGGCCCATCTGGAGGGGGGGGAGGGGGGGGGAGGAGGGGGGGGAGGTACATCAGTAACAGTCACAGGTGTCGACACGACTCGGGCCTGAACCCAGAGACCGTGTGGCGGGCGAGTCCCTCATCGAGACTCGCGGGCTAAACATGCTAACATGCACGTTAGCTAAAATGCTAACATGCACGTTAGCTAAACGTGCTAACGTGGTGACCACCTAGGCGCCGTGGGGGCCTTGTTGGGGTCCAGGGTTCGACTTCCCCCCTGCGGTCGGGTGCTGCGTATGTGACCCCCTCTACCCTGCCAACCCCCTCAAGGAACCCGACCCACTCTGCTGTCTGTTCTCACGGGCCGGACCGCCACGGACACAGGAAACGCCTCGACACAAACACTCAACGATTCCCCACCGCCGCTCGAACCCCTGGCCACCAGACGGACACGGCGGGGGGGGGCACAGCGCCGGGGGGGGGGGGGGGGGGGGGGGCGTGGCCGCTTCCTACCCGCTCCTTCTTCAGGGCGGCCATCTTGGCGGTGCGCTGCAGGCCGTGCTTGGCGGCGGCGTCATGCGTGAGCTCCTGCTGCATGCGGTTCAGGACGCGCTCCTCCAGCGCCCCGCGCTCGCCGCTCGCCTCCTCCAGACGCCTCCTCAGGACGCTCAGCTCCTGCTGCTGGGAGCCGCACTCCTGGGGGGGGGGGGGCAGACAAACGCAGACGACAGAGTCAGAGGATGCACAGGTTATGCAGAGGTTTTCCACCCTGGCTCAGTGGAGGAGTACCTTCAGCAGAAGACTCCTCTCACCGAGATGCACCACAGAGCGACACAGGAAATCATCCCTTTGTCATACAATTTGTCACTTTCATCTTAGTTTCCACTGCATAACAGGTGAGTCATATAGCATAACTGGTCATCAGACTGGTCATTTTTACCACTACAAAATCCGACATGCTACATCTTTGTGTATGCTATTACCTGTATAGTGTATGCCTGGATGTATGTTCATTAATGTATATTTTTATATTTCTTTATATATATATTTTCTATATTGTTTACATAGGTTTATATGATATATTTATATATTCTAACACTCTACTATACGTAGAGTGTCTGTCTCTTCTTTTTTTCCCTGGAGTATTGTGACGAATGCAATTTCCCTCAGGGATCATTAAAGTATGTCTGTCTGTCTGTCTGTCTGTGAAAATTGGTATGTCACATTACACACCATGATGTCATCTTGATATGAATTATTTCTGACAAATGTACTTAATGTACTGATTGTAAGCCGCTTTGGACATCCTGGACGTCCTCAATGCTAAATGCCCTAATGTAAGTTTAAATGTAAATTTAATGTGGTCAAGGAAGCAAAATGATTGATTACAAACCACATAATGCACGTTTACAATCCAAGTGTCGTTGAGAGTTAACCCCGTCGAACACGGGGGCTCCAGGAAACACAGACACACAGACAGACAGACACACAGACATACAGACACACAGACACACCGACACACCGACATACAGACACATAGACACACAAACACACAGACACACAGACATACAGACACACAGACACACCGACACACAGACAGACAGACAGACAGACACACAGACACACAGACACAGAGACACACAGACAGACAGACACACAGACACACAGACAGACAGACAGACAGACAGACAGACAGACAGACACACAGACACAGAGACACACAGACAGACAGACACACAGACAGACAGACAGACAGACAGACACACAGACAGACAGACACACAGACACACAGACACACAACGACAGCCCACCCACATGATGCAGCTCACACACCCTTGCGGCATCCCACCGGGTCGTGACCCCACCAGCGTCCCACCGGGTCGTGACCCCACCAGCGTCCCACCGGGTCGTGACCCCACCAGTGTCCCCACCCAGGGAGCCATAACACACACACACACACACACACACACACACACACACACACACACACACACACACACACACACACACACACACACACACACACACACACACACACACACACACACACACACACACACACACACACACACACACACACACACACGCCCCCCTGCTGTCCTACCACAGTGAGGCCGGCCAGGCTGTGCTGGGTCTCCTGCAGGCTGCGGGCGTAGGTGCCGTAGTGGGCCTGCAGGACCTCCTGCTTGGCCCGGCTCTGGCCAATCAGCTTGGAGGAGGCGGCGGCGTCCAGCTGTGCGCGCCTCAGC
>JAXIVH010000001.1:19387979-19420479 GCA_036785325.1 Urophycis tenuis
ACCTGGTACACCTCCTCCCCCAGCTGCTGCCTGCGTCTGGCCTCCTCCTTCTCCAGCACACACTGGCCAGAGGGAGGCGCACACAGACACAAGGAAAGGAAGAAACAAAGATTTAAAAAAAAAAAAAATTTTAGGAGTCAATGAAATTACATTCTTGACAAACATGTCTTTCTTTAGTTATGTACTTGTATAAACATTTATTTCAAACAATTATAGAACACTATAAAAATCTATAAAAACACACACACACACACACACACACACACACACACACATTCCATAGTACAGAGCAAAGGACTCATTGGTACAGAATGTATTCCCAGGCAACAACAGCACAATGTTGGAGAGGATCAAACCTTATCCTTCAGGTCCATGTTGAGTCTTTCCAGCTGCCTGCTGAGCTGGTTCTTCAGGGCGTTCTGGAACCGTCTGACCAGCGGCTGGAAGCAGACAGAACCATGGATCAAACCACATTTCAAGCTGTGCCCTTGATTTCTGTTCAGCTATGTAGTTGTGAAACCAGCCATTAGTATTCAATATCTTCTGCATGAAGACATAGCTTCATCACTAAGTGTGCAAATAGAATTGAATACATAATTTTATAAAATAACTTTTAATACATAAATAAAAAAACATCCAATCTACTGTTAATTTTAAGGTTTACTATTTACTATTTACTATACTATTTACTAAGGTTTACTACTATTAGTACTACTACTATACTACATCTACAATAATAATGACAACTATGTCATTCAAACTTGTTCTGGAAAGGGAAACTTTTTTTGGGATTATTGAGTGTGTGAAGGGTCTGCTAACATGGTCGGGGTCAAGAATAATCATTTCATCCTCCTCATCCTCTTCCTCCCTGCTCTCCTCTGCTGTGGGGAACCAAGGGGCGGCCTGACCTTCATCAACAGAGTCTTGCTCTAAAATCAAGACAGGGAAAAACCTTTCAATTCACAATCAACCTTGCAGTAAAACAAACAGCATCTCACTCAGGTGCCTTTCCAAGCCTCCAGAGATCACAGCCTACAGAGGTACCACTGGGGTAGTGGGGAGATTACCTGAGATGGAAGGTACTTCATCGACAGCCCTGTCAGGCCCATCCTCTGTCCCCGGGTCAGTCTGTTCTCCACCGGACCGGTCACCTAATGCGTCCTGGGGCACGGACAGAAGAAACTCATTTTACTCGTGTTTCAATCCCATATAGACACAGTTTTGCTCAGAAAGGGTGCGCGCGTGCGCGCACACACACACACACACACACACACACACACACACACACACACACACACACACACACACACAATCAAAAACAGTAGTATATTCACTACACATTGATTTAACTATTCATCTGTGATAGTGTGGTGTATGGTCAGTTGGTTCATACTATATAAGGAGATGTATTGTTTCTGTTCAGCTGTTCACACTATGTAAAGGAGATGTTTGTTTTTTCTTGAGGTCGTTTGCAAGGAACAGGAATTTATGGTGCTACGAGGTCAGAGGTGAGAAGAAGCCAGTTGTTGTGACAACAGCTTTGGGCACAGGAGGTGCCTGACTGTTGAGATGATTATCTAAGAAGTAGTATTTAAACATCAGGACAAGGCTGGCAGAGTTTTCTCAGAATTTGGCCACAGAGGCTCTCTCAAAATTCAGACCTTTTTGACACTGTTCTTTGTAATAAACCCTCTTTAATATTTAAGTGGGACGTGTCAGCGGTTGTTTCTCCTTTTCCGCAATACAGAGGAACTAAATGTGGTTTAAACTTCCTTCATGAAAGTATGCTGCACATAATCCCGCGGTGATGCTTCCTCTAGTGGAGAAACCATTCAGTGATAATGTGTCTGTACCGATTCAACTGGTGCGGTGCTGGAGTCCTGGCCAATCTGCTCCATCTCCTCTCCTCCACCCTGGCTTCCCGTGTTCTCCATCACCAGAGAGCTTCGCTGTGACTCCTAATGAAAAACACTTTATTGTGCGCCTTTAACGACACAATTCCAGTATAGTTGACATCAATTAACACCAAAGTAGTACAAATTGTGCGAACGTTATTTTCAAGCAACCACGACGACAGATTGGTTAATCAATAGCAACTTACGTCAGAAATATAGGCAGCGAACACACAACATATGGTCGTTTTTAGTATTAATTCTTACCCCTGTATGGAAGGCGTTCAGGTTAGCATCTGTGTTGCTAGGAAACCGTAAACTTCCGTTCCGACTGCAGAACCGTTCCTACCTGCGCTGCCGGCGCATGACCAGCAGATGGCGGTACAGCGTTAACTCCTGGACGACTTGTTGAGAGTATTGTTTCCTTTGTTCAGAAATGAAACCATCCCATAGTATCCATGCATGGTGCGCCAATACCTTTAATGCAGCTCGCAAAAAAAAGACAAACTAAATTGTAGCATTTGAAAAAAAAGCATTTTTTATTTAGAGAATTTTAAGTTCTATAAACAAGAGGCAGGTACAATAATCATAATAAAGTTGGCAACATCCTGAACAGTATAGAAGACCAAAAACCATAATAGTGTTTGAATACCCTCGTTAAATTAACTCGCTTTCTGAGATGCAAACCTATAAAAGATGTAGTCGACCACAGAACACTTAAATCAATAGTGTCAATTTTCACAAAAAGAAGAAAAAAAGCATTGCTCACAAATAACAACAAATGTGATTAAGAGAACTGTTGTAAACAAATTCACTGCTGATATTTTTGTGCATTCTCACCATTGTCTCAGAGGGTATGCATTAATCAACACAACTAATGTCATAGTGTTTCGAAAAAAAAAAACAATAAAAAAAATACCAAATTATATTATTCTCTACAGTTTGAACCATAAGGCAAAGTAAATGTTGGTAAATTACTTTCAGTATAATACATACAATCATGGCATGACCGGACTGACATATTCTAAACCATTGATTAAATTAAAGTAGTTTAAAATACATGTGCCAGATTATTCTTAAACATTAATGATATACCTTTATAAATAATAATAGTCACCTCCTGGTTAGAACTATAAAATCATACTACCAAAATCATAACTGCAAAGGAATGTTGAACCTCACATCTTTAGAAGACACATTGAATGGACTACAAACCCCGAAACCCCTTGCTTATTGTGCAATCATTCGCATGCCCCAATCAAACCGATTGGTTCAAAACCACTTTCATCCTTACTTGCATAAATGACGACAAACCAAAGGAGAAAACCCTGAATACATTCAAATGGGTGGCCTTGGAAAACCTTCCATTCAAACTCTGCCCACATGAAACCTTCTGGTCCTCCACAAGTCGTTGTCGTGGTCTGAAGACATCACATGTCTCCTTCTGGTCATTGTACCCATCGCCACACTTTGAGTTTTCACAACCAGCTCTGACAGACATCTGTAGATCCAAGATGTCCAGTGAGACAGAAGTTGGCATCGTGTGACTTTCTGTTACAGGCACTCATTTATGTGTATAGTGTGTACAGAATGGTTGGGTCACTTTCAGGGGGAATAAAATACAACAAACAAAGGAAAGTATCTTGGCAAGTCAAGGGCTTTAAGGGTGTGTAGTGTCAGCACACATTAATACTGTAGGTTCACACCTGATCTAAAGACTAGCGGTGTCAATGGCAAAATGCACAGAATGTTTCGCCTGAAACACTGCATACTGTTACATTAGGTACCTAAGCATTCAGCACACCTGACTTAACATACACGGGGGGGGGGGGGGGGGCGTTTCGTATCATAAATAACCATAGAAAGCATTGTGTGACAGATACTGCTCATTGCAAACGGTCCACCGGAACCGGCAGAACCACAGTGTGCATCACGGTACCACACGCACTCTGACACGGTTAGTGTCTCTTCACTTTCCATCTCCTTCATCTTAAGACTGTAAGGTATCTGGTGAATGCGTCAATAAAGTCACGTTGTGTTTCACAGGACATGTGATGTGCTTCATGTATATTTAGATATATACACTCCATATCCCTTCATTAGCCCCACGCTGATCACTTCTGGCTTCAACTCTCACCCAGCAGGGCTCGGATATGAGAAAAAAAAAAAAGAAAAAAAGAAAATCCTTCACAGACAATTAACCTTTTCCTCTGTCGATAAGAAAAGGTGTACAGAGCAGCAAGCAAACAATGGCTTCACTTCAGTGTTTTCTTGGGACTGAGCTATAGCAAACAAAAAAGAAGCCACCCAGAATAAATCCCCACTACCCACTTTGGCTCCAGTCCCACCACGTGGACGTCCACACAATCTAATTAGGAAAATACTGTAAACTGCTTCCTCCCATTCTTCTTCACTGCTGGTTGGCTGCTCCCTCGGGGGGCTGGGGGGGCAGTGGGGGGTCAGGGGGCGGGACCAGGGGGCCTCCGGAGGTGCGGGGGTCCATGGCAGAGTGCATGATGGTCAGCCAGATGTCGTCCATGTTGGGCATGACCAGGATTTTCTGTAAGGGAGGAGGCAGAGAGACAGAGAGAGAGAGAGGCGGTTCAACACGCTGTGTCTGTGTGCACGCCTGGCGCCTTCACAGCCGGGGAACCTGAAGAAGTGACACGACCAGGAAGCCCTCACGCATGTCTGGAAGGAGCTGGGCGTCATGTTGACACATCTCATGTTGCAGTCGGTACCACGGTCCATGTCACTGACCACCAGCCGGGCTGCACGGTGAACATCACCCTCAGTTCAGTTCCTGTCGCTCCTTACCTGGAACTCCTGGTAGAGTTTCTTCTCGATCCAGTCGGTGACGTGTGCGAAGGTGACCTCCCTCTCGCCCAGCTTGGGCCGGGCCTTCAGCTCCAGGTGAGGAGGGCTCCGGAAGCCGTACCTGCAGCGCAGAGCGGCGTGCCGTCACGTCAGATGACACGCCAAGATCACGCCAATATCACGGGAGCCAACGTCACGGGAGGCGTCGGTTTACACTCGTATCCTATCCTGCTCTGGTGACTTTCTTACTGTATTAGCAGCAATGAAATGTTTCACCTTCTTATGACAGATGTACTCTTTGAGTCGCTTTGGATAAAAGCCTCTGCTAAATGCCCTAAATGTAATGTGAAAGTAATGTAAATGTAATGTGAATGTAATGTAAATGTAATGTAAATGTATGTCACCTGCCACCAGGAGGAGGCAATGGAAGGTAGCAGTGGTGCACAATAGAGGAAACAATGCTATGTCGGTTATTGTGTGCGTTTACATCCCTTTACATTAAGGATACGATACTTTGATCTCTTCCATGCTCCATTTGTTTTTTTGCCAAGTCAGTAAGGATGTAAAATCAAATAATAACGTTTTACATGAAACACTACAACCTCATCTGAAATCCAGCCTGTATGTATAGCCTCATCTGTATGAAGTCTGTCTCTCTCTCTCTCTCTGTCTGTCTGCAGAGACACGCACGCCACACTAAACAGGATGCGGCTCCAGCAGGGGCTTTACGATGCAGCTGTGCAGACGTTGAAACCTGAAGTCCTCACACAAACCGCTTCAGGTTCCTGTGACTGCGAGAACCGCGAGCTCTCAGAACCTGCGGCGGGGCTGTGGAGCCGGGCGGGACCTACCATATCCTGTCGGTGGGGGGCGGGGGGATGTTGACGGCCAGGGTACCCCGGAGCTCCTGGGCCTCCACGGTGAGGAGCAGCGGCGTGTTGGAGACCTCCTCCATCTTCTTCTTGATGAACTCCGTCTCCGTGGCCTTCTGGAAGTACTTGGACTTGGTGATTTTGTCCACAAACTTCATGATCTTGCTCGGCTTGTGTCCGCCCACAAAGCTGCAACACGCCAAAAAAAAAGAAGAAGAGGGGAAGCTCTGCGTCAGGCGAGTGTGTTTGGACATCATTGGTCAGTACTCAGCACTCAGTACTCAGTACTCAGTACTCAGTATGCATTACTCAGTACTCAGTACTCGGTACGCTCGTTTAACATTCGTTCACAACGATGGCAGCAGGTTAAGAAAGTATCCCAAGGTTGGTGTGGGTGGTGACCATGAGGATTACACCCACCACCTTCCCAGACTGCTGGGCCCAAACCCAGTGTTGGAGATCTTAGTGTTGGCTGCAGACCCAACAGGGCTTCACTTACACCCAAATTACAAGCCATATATTCTCACAAGTCTGACGCCTGACAAAGTCTTTAGTTTTTTTTTTGGGAGGAGAACACAAGGCTATAATAACATAATATTATGATATTATGGGAAGCGAAATGTGCTTAGCTTGCGTCATTTTTCGAAAGCAGAGAAAACTGTCCAGGAACTTGTTTTCCTTGAATGAAAGAATTCAAAGCAGCCCACTTTCCATGGTCATTTCCATGAGACACACGGCTACTAGCTGGCCGCGGCTGGGAGACGTAAACACACTGCCTCACTGCTGCACACCGTTCTCAGTGCGGCCAGACGCCGCTAGAGCTGCTAGAGCAGCCACTGCTGAGTCTGAGAGACGCTCCAAGTGTTGCCTGATGACGTGGCAGTGTGAGACACGCCGGAGTGAGACGCGGTAGAGTGAGACGCGGCGGAGTGAGACGCGGCGGAGTGGGACGCGGCAGTGTGAGACACGCCGGAGTGAGACGCGGCAGAGTGAGACGCGGCGGAGTGGGACGCGGCAGAGTGAGACACGGCGGGGTGAGACGCGGCAGAGTGAGACACGAGGCAGTGAGACGCGGCAGAGTGACACGGCGGAGTGAGACACAACAGTGTGAGACACGGCGGAGTGAGACACGGTGGTGTGGTGCGGGACGCGTACCCTTCGGCCCCCACTGAGTCCGAGGTGAGCTCCGAGGGGTCTTCCTCATCAGATGAGCCGGCGCTTGAAGACTCCTCATCGCTGTCCGCCAAGCAGTAGGTGCGTGGCCTGTACCTGCATGCACAAACACACACACACACACAAATGCACACGCACACACACACATACGCACATGCACGCACACACACACACACACACACCAAGTATACCATTAAAAAAACAAAAATGGTACATAAGATATTGCTGTGATGCGAGGCAATGGAGAGAGGCGATTAAAAGTCAGCCCTGAAGATGGAGGCCCTGAATGAAGCTCTGGATGAAGATGAAAAGGTGACTTTGTGTTTAGTTTTGTGATGGAAAATGGAATGGGATTCAGACAAGGACTGGAGCAGCACTTACCAAGAGCAACATCACATCCGATTAGCATCCACGTTAAAGGTTAGAATCCAGGGGGGGGCAGAGAAAGGGCAGGAGAGAATAGACAGGCGGGAGAGAAACAGGAAATTAAGGTTCAAGAGAGGTCGTGTGAGGGAGGGAGGGAGGGAGGGAGGGGGAGGGGGGGAGGGAGGGGAGGGGGGAGGCAGGGGGGGTTCCATCTTTGCATGAGGGAAGAAAAACCACAAAAAGAACAAGAACAGCAACACCTAGTTTATTTCTGCAACAAAGGCATGTGAACCCCGTGTATTGAGTCAGTGCAGGAGCTGTGCAGTGCAGACGCAGTGCAGTGCAGGCGCTGTGCAGTGCAGGCGCTGTGCAGTGCGTGTCAGAGCGACCTGCTGCCTTACCCGTCCTTCCCCGACTCCACCCTCATGGCCTCCTCCTCTTTGCCCAGCCGGATGAGGTTCATCTTGGTCTCCAGCGTCATCAGGAAGGAGCCGCTGTAGGAGATGTCCAAGTCCAACCACAGGCCTGACGGGACACACACACACAGACACACACACACACACACACACACACGCACACACACACACACACACACACACACAGGGTTTGTTGCTGTCGTCTCCCAACTTGACCTATTAATCAGACAGGTGAGGCGCCACGGTAACATGTGCCCTTTGACCTCCGCGGAGAAGGAGCTGGTAGCGGAGGCACGTGATCCCATTCTGTGTGTATTTTCAGAAAACGCACACGCACACACACACACACACACACACACACACACACACACACACACACACACACACACACACACACACACACACACACACACACACACACACACACACACACACACACACACACACACACACACACACACACACGATCACATGCCTTGCATTACACAAAAAAAATAAAACGTTGCTCAACCTGAAAATGGACTGCATTTTCTACACCACTAGGGGGCAGTGTGCATCGCCACATCAGTGCCCTGGCACCCACCCTCAAATGAAGAGCGACCTGGTAGTAATTATTGGATGAGGCCTTGTGTGTGTGCCTTCATGTTACCAACATGATCCCGGTCCTAGTACTCTCACAATACACACGTTCCTCCAGCATCCCATGGATGAAAACTCTAAACCTCCCAGTGGAACATCGCAGTGAGCTGGAGGAAGAGGAAGAGGAAGAGTCAGCGGGTGTGTGTGGAGAGGAAGAGGTCAGACAGCAGGAGGCTCCGTGTCTGACACACAGGACCTCTCAGGCTGCATGGAGCCTTCTCTCTGTGAGAGAGAGAGAGAGAGAGAGAGAGAGAGAGAGAGAGAGAGAGAGAGAGAGAGAGAGAGAGAGAGAGAGAGAGAGAGAGAGAGAGAGAGAGAGAGAGAGAGAGAGAGAGAGAGAGAGAGAGAGAGAGAGAGAGAGAGAGAGAGAGAGAGACAGAGACAGAGACAGAGACAGAGACAGAGAGACAGAGAGACAGAGACAGAGAGACAGAGAGAGAGAGAGAGAGAGAGAGAGAGACAGACAGAGAGCCCTGCCCTGGAGTGGGGCTCTCTTAATGGAAGGGATGACGATGTGTGGTTGTGGAGACCAACGATGGTTGCCATACGCACAGCTATGAAGTGCACATGTGACCACACACACACACACACACACACACACACACACACACACACACACACACACACACACACACACACACACACACACACACACACACACACACACACACACACACACACACACACACACACACACACACACACACACACACACACACACACACACACACACACACACACAGCCTGAGAGGTTATTGATCGGATGTGGACCAGAAGGCCTCTTCCAGGAAGGAGCAGGCTGAGGTGTAGAACACGAGCTGCCCAGAGGAGCAGGAGCCATCGTCTGGTCCGAGCACACCGCCACAGTACAGTACAGTACAGTAGGTAGGAACTCTCATAGCACAACAACAAAGAAAACTACCTTTCCCAGACCCAGAAGAAACAGGGTGTCCGTAGCTCAGAGCAGACAGCAGCAGGTGCACGGTAGGGCTCAGTGAGTTTATCATCGTGAGCAATGCCACAAAAATGCGTGCAGATATACCACTGAGAAAACGCTTGCAGGTGACGTCATGTGCGATTCAAAGAACCGATAGAAAGAAACCTGCGCTCGTCCGCAGATCTGTGGTCCAGCGCAGGTTTGCCACTTGAGCCGGCAGCATTCATTTTAGTGCATCACAATAACCCCAACAAAATGGTGGCTGGTGAGGACTGCAGTCCTCTTGGTGAGCGGTGCGATCACTTTCTGCACTCACTGCTTGGCTCACGTTGCACTCACTGGGGCGATCAACACACGCGGCATCGGTGACACATGGAAAGAGCCCAGTGGGTGAGAGATTAAGACCAGCACTGGGGTGAGAGAGGGGGAGAGAGGGGGAGAGAGGGGGAGAGGGAGGGAGAAAACTAGGCAATGTTTCTAGACAAATAACCAATACAACTAAATCTGAAAGATCGCAGTGGCGTGTATGTGAAGACACAGACTAGCCAGAGGATGGGGGAATCAACAGCGATGTGACAAGGAGGCTGGGCGAGATCTCAAGCCACTGCTGTTCAGGCTGCAGCTCCCGCATGCTGCCGTTCAGGAGTGCTGGAGGACTCCAGACCGTGGGCCGCGCTGCCAGGAGGCAGCAGGCACACTACCTCATACAGGCTCACCTTCAACACAATGACCAGCTTAAGGACATTTGTATCTATCATCATCTACTGCTGCCATGTGTGTGTGAGAGAGTCCCGGGTAACAATTCACTTACGATTGACCAACTCCACAGAGGAAGGTCTGACCGGCTGAAGTGTTTAAATGCTGATGGTCAATTGTACTCAGCGAGATATTTGCTGCGTGGTCGTCCAGCGGTCATGAGAGTGAAGCCTGTCCACGTCTAACCTCTTTATGTATTGCATAACCTGAATAGGAGCGTGATTCTCAAACTGATAGGTGGCCTATTGTTCCGTAGAGCCGCAGCAGTCTGATGTGAGCCATGCAGATGTTCTGGTGAACCATCCAGTTCAACGCAGAGCAGCCTTTGCTTAGGAACAGTGTTTTTTCACTGGTTTCCTTTGGCAGCAGTAAAGTACATCCCTGCTGTTGACACTGGGGAAGGTAACATCTTTTGAAGTCATAACGCGTCTTTAACACTCCAATGTAAAGTATATGAGTCATACCGCTTTGATTTACCCCTCAAAACCACACGTTCCTTCACTTCAGCTGTGCGTTCACCCAGAGTGACTTCAGAACCGTGGCATTCGGGAGCAGCGAGAGGTGGAACGTCTTGCTCAAGGGATGCCCGTGGACTGAACCCAGATCAGGGACTGAACCCAGCAACCTTTCTGGCTGGGAGAGAGGCCACGCCCTGTCCACATACCAGGCGACCCTACGGTGTCTGACGAGGACAATCAGCCCAGGAAGATGTCACAAGCCTCTCGTTAGGGAGGAGCTGAGCGTCCGGCTGGAGTCTGCTGCCCTGTTGTTTCTTATATTAGTCAGAATCAGTGCATCTGTGTCACCGTTAACCTCGTTAGGTAAATGGTCTCTCCGCAGCGGCCGGGCGTGTATGAGGACCGCTCCCATGACGCGGCGGTAACGTTCTCCATAGCGCTACAGGGGACACCGAGGCAGAACCAGTGACTCACTGTTTTGGTGGGCTGAGGTCGGAGGAGCAAATCCCTCTCTGATAAGAGAGACCCTTTATTCCACAGTCTCTGGAACATAACAGGCTTTGCCCTTCATCGGTCCTGTCGGTGTATTCACCGTCGCTCAGGGTCTCTCTGTGTGCCTAAAGAAAGGGTGTTCTTCTACAAGTCTAGCATGTCCTCGTAAACCGGCTGCTCTAATGTGTTCCGGCCTTGACGCGAGGCAGCGGGGCGGCCACAGAGTCGGACGAGACCTGCTGGCTTGTACGCAAATCAGGCAAACATCCTGAAGAAGGATTCGGAGGAGAGAGACGCCGCGACCAATCCAACGCAGGCACGGTTTCACACGCTGGCGATTCGGTGGTAAAGATAGAGCCTGTAGGTGGAGCTCAACCCTGCTCAGGATGACCTCAGCCGACCCCTCTGGGGTGAGATGTGTAGGCACACACTCATGACTGCACCAGCACAGATCGACACGCGCACACACACACACACACACACACACACGCACACGCACACGCACACACACGCTATGACTATATTTGAAGGCTGTGATTCATTTCGGGGGAGTTTAATTTGCCACTTTTGATTTCATTCTGCATAACTGCAGTCTGTCCGTCGCCTAACTGTGAGCACAAGAGTGAGAGTGAGAGTGAGAGTGTGTGTGTGTGTGTGTGTGTGTGTCTGTGTGTCTGTGTGTGCGCTCACCCACGCACAGCCTTGTTCCGTTGGCCTTCAACCAGCCAGTGTGTAGGAGTTCATGCTAACGTTTGCTTTACCTCGGTGATCGATGGAAGGTTGGGAGGCGCCCAGGATCCTGGGAGTGGCCACGCCCATATCCAGCTCCGTCAGGGTCAACTCATTCATGAAGTACGGCAGCTGGAACAGACACCAGGGGCGTCAGGGTACACACTGATTTGTGGCAGAATGTCTCGACTGTCAGAAGCACGCTTGGAAACGGAAAGAGAGAACGTCTCTGAAGCCCACACACACACACAATACACCACGCATTATGGAACCTAAAAAAAGGACCTGGGAGATGAACAAGAGCACGTCTCTTCTACTACATCCACTTTCTGTATGAATGGATCATGTCCACTGGGCCAGGCAGCTCTTGTGATCGTCACAGTGAAACCAGTGGATTAATCCACTGGACCCTCAACACTCACTATGGGGGGGCCCGACATCACCCCGAGAATCTGGACACATGCGGGGACACGTACAGGGACACACAGGGACACATACAGGGACATACAGGGACACATACAGGGACATACGGGGACACGTACAGGGACACACAGGGACACGTACAGGGACACACACAGGGACACACGCAGGGACACACACGGGGACACACACATGGACACACGCAGGGACACACGCAGGGACATACAGGGACACGTACAGGGACACGTACAGGGACACACACAGGGACATACAGGGACACACACAGGGACATACAGGGACACACGCAGGGACATACAGGGACACATACAGGGACACACAGGGACACGTACAGGGACACACAGGGACATACACAGGGACATACAGGGACACATACATGGACATACAGGGACACACAGGGACACACGCAGGGACATACAGGGACACACGCAGGGACACAGGGACACACACGGGGACACACACATGGACACATGCAGGGACACACGCAGGGACATACAGGGACACGTACAGGGACACGTACAGGGACACACACAGGGACATACAGGGACACACACAGGGACATACAGGGACACACAGGGACACACGCAGGGACATACAGGGACACATACAGGGACACACAGGGACACGTACAGGGACACACAGGGACATACACAGGGACATACAGGGACACATACATGGACATACAGGGACACACAGGGACACACGCAGGGACATACAGGGACACATACAGGGACACATACAGGGACACACAGGGACACGTACAGGGACACACAGGGACATACAGGGACACATACAGGGACACACAGGGACACACGCAGGGACATACAGGGACACGTACAGGGACACGTACAGGGACATACAGGGACACACAGGGACACACGCAGGGACACACAGGGACACATACAGGGACACACAGGGACACGTACAGGGACACACAGGGACATACAGGGACACATACATGGACATACAGGGACACACACAGGGACATACAGGGACACGTACAGGGACACACGCAGGGACATACAGGGACACACACAGGGACACACACAGGGACACACAGGGGGACACACGCAGGGACACACGGGGACACTTACAGGGACACAAACAGGGACACTTACAGGGACACATACAGGGACAGATCTAATGAAACGCACATTAGGGCCACAGAGGCAGCCTGGTGCCTCAGAAAACAGCCAACCAACATCGGTCACAAAGAGGGAGTCGTGTTTCACTCACCCGGATTTTGCTGAGCTTCATCTGGATCTTCTTGGAGACCATCTCGGCCCAGTAGGGCTCGCCCAGGAAGTCCCAGAGCAGGCGTCCCAGCGCCGCGTTGAGCCAGGCCACCGGCCGTGGCTCCTCCCCCTCCTCCTCTGCCGGCTGCGTGGGCGGACCCCCGGGGAGCTGGACGGCGGCAGCAGAAAGCCCCCCGAGTTACACCGCTGCACCAACACCTCACAACCTCACCGCACAGCGCGAGTCGGCACGGTGAGCCGAAAAAAAGCTCCTGGCTACCTTTTTACCAGCCTCCGGGCTGTTCTGAGGACTGGAGACAGTCGGGCTGGCGGCGGCGGCGGCGGGGCTGGCTGCCTGCGCGGGCATCAGCGAGGTCATGTAGACGCCGTAGTCCAGCAGCGACCTGGTCTTGGCGCTGGCCGCCAGCGTGACGGCGGGGGGGGCCGGGGGGTCCCTGGCCTGGGGCAGCGAGGCGGGGGCCTCCTCTGAGCTGCCGCGGCGGCTGGAAGGGCTGACGGCGGCGGGCGCTACGCCGCAACGCAAACAGAAGACGAGGCTGCAATTCTGGCTGGTTCACTGTCATCATGTCGGGGGACGGGGACATCCCCTCACCCACAGGGGCGCAGGACAACACCACAAGCACCGTCGGGGACCACTCGTCTTACCGGGTTTACTTCCCGCCCGCTTGGCTCCGCCCTGGCCCTGCGCCGCCACGAGGAGCCTCTGGAACCACTCCTCCTTCTCCCGGCCGGTCCTCCCGAACAGATAGAGGGTGAGGTCGCGGGCGGCCCTGCCCCCTGGCCCCGCCCCCCCCGCGGCGGAGGCCGGGTCCCGGCCGGCGTCCTGCCGCTCCCCCTCGGCCTTGGACATGAAGTGGTCCTGCCTGGCCAGCTCGATGCAGATGGGGTACTTCTTGTTCCACATGCGCTTCCGGGCCAGGTGATGGGGAAGCAGGTACACCTGGCGGGGAGACAGGGAGGCACGCCACGTCAATTCACACCCGGAGCAACGGCCCGGGGAGTTATCTACTCAGCAGCTTTTATCCTGTGCTTGCAGAGGCTTGTTTTTTATCTTAAGTGACTTCCAGTGAATTGAGATGTATATCATAAAAAGGAGCAGGTTGAGGTCAGGGTTGCTCATGGATGCCATCGACCACGGTACCTTTAGTTTGGGAGTCAAACCCCTGAACCACCAACAGTATGCTGTACTGCAAGATTGTTTTTTTACACAATGAACAAGGAACACTAAAACCACAATACTGAGTCAGCGGGGCGGACCTTGCTGTGGGTCAGGTCGTAGATCTTCTGGCTGATGTAGCTGACGTCGGGCTTGGGCTCGTTGCGCGTGGCCCGCCGCGGGATGTTGCGGTTGGGCTTGGAGAGGCGGAGGGTGGAGCCGCCCAGCCGGACGTACACCGACTGGGTCAGGGTGGCGTGGTAGGTCTCCGGGTCGTAGGTGGCGATCTCGTTCATCCAGCCCTGGAGGTCCGGAGGGGAGAGTGAGCGAGCCGGGTCCCAGTGGTGTGGTCCCAGTGGGGCTCCGTGTGCTGAAGTCACTCACTGGGATGTTTGGTATTTTTATTTATCTATTTCTAATTTTTTGTCATCTCAGCGATAGAAAAGTCAGAATCTTGTGTGTTGGAGTCACCTCGACATGTCGATATAAAATTCATCATGCCACACAGTGGAAGTGTTAACACTACGCTGGGATTTGCCATCGCCACAAGGATGACATCATTTGGAACGTGGCCATGAACTGTGGGCTACCAGACAATATAGTCTGCTGACAACACCCTTGTGATTGAAGTCAGGGCGAGACGAGTCGCACAACCCATTGGTGGAACATTAACCACTAAGAACAGAGGCTAGGTTTTGTACCCCATTGAAGCAAGAACCATTATGTGTTTAAAGGGGACTAAATGAATACATAAAGCTGGTCTCGTTAAAACAAGTATTATTCCTGATGGATGAAGCAGGGAGGCTGAACAGGGCAACAACAGCACTGCAGACCGGTTGAATGTATAACATACACACAATGTATAACAGTTCCTATCAGATCCTTCCTACGCTATGGACAATTAATCACAGACCTCATTGACATTTGTAACCCAAATAAGCCATGGGCGTTAGTGGCCTTCAAACATCCCGACATACATAAGCAGCATCAATGTGTAGAAGAAGAGAGTACTCACCTTAAAGAGCTCTGGCTCTTTGAAGGTGACCTTGGCCATGCTGCGCAGCTCCCTGTAGCGTCTCAAGTGTTGGAAACCGCGGCCAGAAGGCTTTGGGCCGGCCAGCCACACCACACCCATGGCGATGAAGAAGCCCAGCCCAACCCCGAGCAGCACCCCCCCCACGTAGGCGGGCAGGGGGAGAACAAAGCAGCCGTACAGCAGCGCGCTGAGGATCAGAAGGCCGTACACCGGGACGTACGGCGCCGGCTCGGCCGGCTCCGACTCATCTTCGCTGCCCGGCTCAGAGCTGGGGGACACCCTGCTGACGGTGCTGCTGCCAGAGTAGTCCGTTCTGTCTCTGCCGTCCCCTTCAGTGTCCGCACACGTGTCAAAGTCCTCGGTGGACAGGATGCAAAAGTCTTCCTCCTCCAGCTTTGCCAGGGCAGACATGGAACACGTGTCCAGTGACATGGAGCTCGAGGGCTTCCTGGGGCTCTTGTTGTTGTCCGCAGAGGAAGGAATGGGCGACTGGGCCTGGTGGGACGCCCCGCTGTTGGTGGGGCTTTCAGAGTCCCAGTCGCCCCCTTCCTCCTCCTTGATGCAGTAGCTATTGTTGTTGCTTTCCAACTGGCTGAGGGAAGACAAACTGGACATGTTGGAGAGCTCAGAGGCACTGGCTGAGAAGGACTTGGAGGACCTGTAGTTGGCCACGCCCTTTTCGTCCATGATCTTACTGAGGATCTGGAGGGGCTCGTACATGGCCTCGGAGAGCCGCCGCTTGGTGTCCTCGATGCGGGCTTCCACCTCCGAGACCTTGAAGAAGGAGCGGCTCTCCAGGGAGGGCATGGGCGAGGAGGGCGCCGTCTTCGAGTCGCTGGTGGGCGCGGCGGCGGCGGCGGTGTTGGCGGACCCCCGCGGCTGCGTGAACTGCTTAAAGAGCTGCAGGTTGAGCCGGGAATCTGAGAGACGGGGAGCAGAGGAGGAGGAGGAGGAGGAGGCGGAGGAGGAAGCCCCCTCGGATGTGTCGGAGGACAGCGACTTGACCAGCTTCATGAGCTGCCGGTGCTTCACCATCAGCTGGGCGGTGCGGGGCTCGGCGTCCGACGACAGAGACTTTATCATGCTGAAGGGCGGCTTGTCGATGGAAGGGAGGCTCACGGACTTCGTGGGAGACGAGGAGGAGGCCTTGGCCTGGGCGGGAGGCGCCGCCGCCGCCGCCCCCTGCCGGTCGGGGAGCCGGGGAGGTGCGGCCGGCGCCAACTCCTCCAGCGCCTCCTCGCCGGCCTCCACGGCCGTCACGAGCCCCGAGGGCTCCCGGGCGGCACGGAGGTCCTCCCAGTTGAGCTCGTCGTCGTCCGTGCGCTCGGCGCCGAGCTCCGCCCCCAGCGGGGAGAAGCTGATGGTGACGGGCTCCCGGCACAGCGGGGAGGGGGGGTGGGGCGCCCCGGGGGGCGCGGGGGGCGCTGTGAGCGGCCGAGCGGTTTCTGCATGGCTGGGATGCTGCGTGGTCATGGCAGTGCCCCCACACAGTCACAGCTCCTGGAGGGAGGGAGACGGAGACGTTAGGGAGGGGGCGGGGCGTCGGGGAATTCGGGCTATAGATCTCTTGGGAATAGCCCCGGATCTCTGTGGCGTCAAATGAAATAAAAAAACACCATAATAATGATGAAAATCAGTGGCGAAGCTAGACCTTTTTTGGTCCAGCTTGCCTTAGCCCTCCCTATCGTTTCGTCCTCAAATGCGATGAAACGATAGGAATAGGATGTTCAAAGTCCCCAATACCCCCCCACCCCCCCCACCCCACATGGCCCCACCAAGGCAGCACCCAGAGTCGCCCCTGACTTCTGGGCTACTGCCCCGGAGGTTGTGCTAGTGACGCCCCTGTAGAGTGTGACTTAATGCACCCCAATACAACCGTTCTTATGAAGTTTAGGTTTTATTTTTATTCAATATCTTACATCAATGTCAATAGTCTTCCTACCACAACGTGATATCGCCACCGCGCGGATCCACCAATCAAATCCCTCGTTTCCAATCAGTCCAAACTTTAGTTGTGTTTAGTTGTACCACAATGTCCTGCTTCACTGTCATACCAGGGAAGGAAGAATGCTGATAGCCTGTCTGATCCCCATGTTCTATATTGATTATGTTTGGTTCCTTATGCCGTGTGGGATTTCTGTATTGCAGTGATAAATGTACTGTAGATCTTCCTGGAAATGATAGCAAGAAGAATGGTAGCAATAATATATATAAATTCTTTCTCCACCACTGAGTCACTGTGCCACCATGCCTTCACTGAATATGATTCATAAAAAGGGAAAATGTCAAAGGGAAAAGCATTACTTGTGTGGCCATGTATGTGACTTGCCAGTGGCAAAGGAAAATGTATACTCTATCTGTCTTAAGACATGTGCTACATTCATTTTAGGGTCAGGCAGGCCTTCTAAACCACCATGTAAGACTGATTATTCCACCAATAAGTCCCACTCAAAACCTGCTGAGACACTGCAATACACACAGCTAAATACTAAAATAGTATCTTTAAGTGAATCTGGCTAACTAGATTCACACTACTGAATTACAAACAGAGGCATTTTCAAAAGCTGCTTTTCAGTTCATTTAAAAGTGGATCGGAAATAGAAAGTTGTTTCAGTCCAAAAATAACCAATAACCAAGGCCCGCTCAAAGATCTACCTGGGAGATGATACTTCAAACAGGGCCTAGGATTGATAGCACAAACAACACGGAACCGGTTCTGTCATAAAGCAGACTGAACCTTTGAATATGACTCAAGCCTTTCATTAGCAACATGCAAAAGTTGTCCCACTTTTCCTCCCATGTTTGTGGTTATTTTTCTTCTTCACTGCTGCAAAGTTGTCACACACATTAAACAAGAGCTTAACAGGTCAGCTGTTCTGCTGAGAGAAGGGCTTCAGAAGGCCAGCAGATGTATATTAGATTATAGCAGTATGGATCAGAGCACAGGGTCCATGTCCAGGGGTTAATATTAATTACATAACAGCAATGCTGGAATCAAGTCGGCATGGACTGGCCTGAGTGAAGCCTCGTCTCACCTTCCCTCATACCTAATGACTTGAACATATGAATAAATCTATGTCATTTAAATGACCATCGCACTCTTATGAACATGAGGGCGAATAAAAGTCCTGGGTTACTGCCACGCTAACAATACGTTTTAAACATACATCATGGCTGAATGGTAATTGTGATCAAAGCATTTACCCCATTCTCTCATTTCTCTAGAAATAAGTTAAACAGTGTGCGCTCACCTGTTCAAACTCGTTAAGTATACAATTACCCCCCCCCCCCCCCCCCCACACACACACACACACACACACACACTCTGGGCTACCCTCTGTCAATGATTGCCCTCAGTGACGTGTCAGTGGAGCCAACATGGAGGTCTGTGGGATGGAACACACCCAGTGTAACACAGGGGTGCCATCATTCCTCTATCAGATGTGTGTCTAATAAGCCTCCAACAATCACAACTGTAATTTAGACAGATAGATGGAGACTTTATTCATCCCCGGGGAAATTTTGAACAAATGAACCAACTAAAGCCGTGGGCCGGCCTGTCTGCCAGACGCCTCAATGCATAATGTGCATATCGTCAGACAGCCAGGGAGTCACACATCTGACCTGGTGCTGCCCAGCAGAACCCACCACCGGAGAACAATGGGCCCGTTGTTAAAGAACAAATGATGGTCACAGGTTCAAGTTCATGATTTAAGGAACTATAACTCATTGCAGCATATAAACACGAAGGAGGTGTGACCTCTGTCATCCTAATATTCCTTGTGGATATAATATATTTATTGTGTCACTTCGGTAGGGGACAACAGGCCGCTGTGAGGCCTCGTGCCTCTGTGTCACAGCAGAGGCGTCCGGTCGCTCCAGCCTCACTCGAACACAAGGCCACCGGCTCACCAAAACACAGGCCTGACTTCACCACTCATCGTCACATGGACAGGCCGGTTACACAATCAGGCAGTCTACCAAACACCCACAGGGGTCATGAGCAAAAGCAGGGCATTATGGTGGACCTGAACTGAAGAGGACTGCTTCACAAGAGAAGAAAAAAAAAAACACTCCCACTAATAATAGATTTGGATGCAAGTGCTGGATAATTCTTTGATTAGGCAACAGTGAGGTGCAGCAGGCATGTGGGCTCCCTCACGCTCCCTCACACTCACAGGCGCGCGCGCGCGCGCACACACACACACACACACACACACACACACACACACACACACACACACACACACACACACACACACACACACACACACACACACACACACACACACACACACACACACACACACACACACACACACACACACACACACACACACACACACTAAAACATTGTTAGCCTATTGATGAATTAGCCTGTTTACGCATCCATTTAAGCGTGTGCATGCACACGTTAGCGCTCTTATCTGGCGTTCCCAGTGGTCGCCCCACAGCCAGTGCAAAGGCCGCGGTGTAAAAAACCCCCAGCAGCTCCGAGCTCTGCGCTAATCACCAAAGCAACGTGGCGGCGCCATTAGTCTCCTGTAATGAGCTCATTAGGGACCGGTTCACAGCCCAGCTCCCCCCCCCCTGCATCAAACACGCTGTGAAGACTATCTAGAGCCCTGGCACCTGGAGCACACACAGGAAGGTATATAGACTGAGGTCTGTGGGATACAACCCGAGGACATGAGTTGTGTTGTGTTTGTGTTCAGAGACACTGGAGGGAAAAACAGGTGAAAAAAAAAAAGGTGTACCATACGAGAGGAATTGTGGGTACATGAACCAGCGCATGGACGCATTGTAAAGTAGACTGACAGGCTGGTCAGGGCGGCCACAGTGTCCTGCGTGCACGCTGCATGCTGCGTGTGTCGTGGTTTGACACGGTTATGTGCGTGGTAACGGGGTGGGGAGAGTTGCATGGTAATGGTGAACTGAGAGAAGCGGCTGTTGACTGTACAGCCGCTATGTGTTGACATGCCCTGAGGCTATGTGCCACCAAGCATTTAAGCAAAGGCAATTATTTAAATGCCGCTCAAACACCAGTGGAGATGTGCGCCTGTGTGTTTGAGTATCCCTGTTGATTTTCACCCACATTTCATGCAGGTTTCTTTTCATGAAAAATAGCCGCGGGGGAAAGAGCTGATATTAGTCAACAAGATGTCGTATTTCACGCGGGACCGTATCTGAACCTTTAATAAACCAGAGCTGTTGTGGAAAATCGCTCTGGTGTGTCACAGGGAACTCAACGCTCACCTTGGGAATACCGCCACGCTCGGCAACACAGCAGCTCGCTGTGGTCTCAGCGCCGTGTGCTGAGGGGAGCCTGAAAATCCAGTTTATCTGCATGGAGAGACTTAACATTCCTACGAAACAGCAATCCCATGTTATGTTTGGGGACAAAGGCGTGTGCGCTTTACATTGAGTGAAACGAAAGGCCCGTGCAGTCTCACTTTCCCTCCGGGATCATTTAAGTATTTCTGTCTGTCTGACGGCTGGAGAGAACGGCCAAACTGAGCAGAATGTGCTGCTTTGAGAGATGCTCTGTGGTAGCCTGTTCCTCAAAATCAGTAGCCTGCGTTTATTTCTGCAAGTCATCTTGACATTTCCTGTGTGTCAATATACAACTTGTGGAAAATCATGGGCAATATTGACATACACGACTATGATCATAAGGAACAGAGGTGGGAAAAGAAACTGTCAGCTGACAATCGCACATATTTAATATTATATATTATATATTAACTTTTTAAAATCCTATCTGGCGTACAAAGTATTATTCCACGTGGGACAGATCATGTAATTTCTGGATAGTGGACAAGGCACCATCACTATCGGAGATCAAAATGTAACCCAATGCTACACAAAATAATTGTGTTGCTTGAGTAACAAAATACCTGAATGATCCTCCTAATTGTATCACAAGAACTGAGGCAGAGACAAGTGCCCCAGAACATTAACTCCTGGCCTGGGGGCACGGCCCTGTTGGCTTGTGTGTCCAGATCACAAAGTAAATTTACTCAAAAGACAATAACGCAAGGCCTATTTGAGACAAATAGACATAGGCTGTAACTTGATTCTGTTCTGCTCTCTGGGCTTTTCAGGGAGGCAGAGTGGGTAATGAACCTTAATATGAGTGCACTGTGCTTTAACTAAAGCAGAGTGGGAGCCACCTGTAAGCTACAGTCCATACGGCTGTATAAAAGGTGAATCGGTGTGCGTGTAATCGGTGTGTGTGTGTGTGTGTGAACATGGTGACAATGCCGTTCTCCTGTCTGGTTTCAGTGCAGGGTTTGCGCACCGCGATGTCACATTGCAGTGACCGCTCCCCATTCCATTGGAATGTTAGCTATTATGTTGGTATTATCGGTGTTTTGGTCGTTGTTTCATAATCAATCGAGAAACGGTTTGACGTGGGGAGATGCCACAGTGTTTGTCATGCATTTGTGGCAAAACAAAAGCTTTTGTTTTCACGAGCCAAGGTTATGCTATATTTACATTGATTTATTCCTCACAGAACGAAAACTCTCCTGAGTGCTCTCAATATTAGCTACAAAAAAATCCCATGATGCATTGTGATGTACAAGCCCTATTGGAATTTAAAAAAACAACAACAATGACAGCACATGAAAACAACAGCACGGACAATGTGCTCAAGCATGGAGAAAGACTGGCTAGGCAGGCAGGCAGAGAAGTGCTGGCTGGTGAGATCATCAGCAGTCTCATATGACCTCACTTCTCCACCTACACTACACTTGCAGTGCCAACATAACAAGCAACAGAAGCTTCGACACACTGGTCCAAACGCCTGGTTATGTACGCTGTCAGGCAGAACCGCTACTGACGTACGGAAAAATAAAACATACAATATCAACTTTTTATCAGCTTGTGTGGACATTAACTCCTCTCCAACCAACACAGTGCAGTGATCTACATCCCTGTAATGATGCCACTATGATCCAAACCCCACTCCGCTAAATGCCTTTAAATAACGTGTCTTGTTATAAATCCTTCACCCCTGCCCCATCCCCGTGACAGACATTATGAATCAGTGACAAAAAAGGTAGTAACAAATCATAATGCCTAACTATAAACATAACTACCTTGGGGGTTAAAAGAACCTGGAAACATCTGTAGGCATCGCTGATGATGGAAAGCGATGTTCAAAATGTTACATCATAAAAGTGACATGTTCTGGAAACAAAACAAAATGCTTGCCAGCTCTCTTTGTTTGTAGGAATCTCACTATCAACACTCCAAACATACCTCAAACTCACGCCACCCGGCCGCCCGGCCAGTCGCGCTGCCTCAGCGACACCACTCAGTCGCCGCCGGTTACAGCAGATCTCGCGTTTATTTTCGAATTCTGAAAGTCTCCCGCTTCTGAACAGCGAGGGCCTCGACGTTACACACACTGCACCTTTAAACGGGATCGTCAACAATGTGGAGCCGCTCTACACTCGCTCACCTCCTGCTGCTCCACAAATGTGTTCTCCTGACACTGTGTCGTGTTATGAATCTAATCCAAGAGGTCGCCCACAGCGTGCCGCTAAAACGGAGCCATCTCATCGATCGTCGCTTTGTTTCCACCAATCGGCACGCATGTTAACCTTGGCCTTGAAACAGCCTCAAGCCCCCAAATGTCCCAGCATCACTGACCCCCACGCCCCCCCATGGCTAGCTGAAATGGACAAAGGAGGGGGGGGGAGCAGAAGAGCAGAAAGTGCCCCAGACAGTGAGGGTCTTCACTGTGGATGGAAACCCTTAATCCAGGCGCAGCAGGAGACCACGGAGACTGCAGAAGGCCAACAATAAACTCAAAAGTCACGCATATGTTTCAGATGTGTGCCGCATGCCTGGTTCGTTCCATTTGATCATCAGAACGTCTCAGGACTGAGAGGAGGACACTCAATCGTCAGTGGGTTGTTACTGCTGGGGCTAAGTGATCCTCCAGAGGCATTTCACAGCGTGAAAACGTTCTGACCTCCGCCCCAGCCAGGGGGGGGGGGGGGGGGCATTGTGTGCGAGGGCCTGGGAGTTATTTTGGGCTGTTCGGTGACCTGAAAAGCCTGGCAGCGGGACAAATTTGACAACCTGATGGCCAAAAAGAATGACGATGGCCACTGTTTCCTGGAGCAGGACAGCCATGCGTCGGGATGTATTGCAATGCAAGACCAATGATCCCGAACAGCCCTCGTACCTCCAGGTCTGGGCTAGCTGAAGGGCTGGTGGTCCATCAGAAAGTGGCATGGTGTTTCAAGACATGACTAACATAAACAACTGTTTCCAGACATGCCGTCGCTGGGCCTAATTAAGTTATAGTGATGTAAACAAACGTAGCACAGTGATGGAGTTCGGGACAGGACTGGACCAATGGAGCGCATGTAAGCGTAAACAACATATGAGGAGAAGGTTTGTTATTGGACAGAAGACATCCCACAGCCTCCACCCATCTTCTGATCATTCCTTTGTTTGTAAGAGATAGGAAAAGAGAGAAAGTGTCTGTGTGTCTGTCTGTCTGTGTCTGGGTTTAAGCCAGTCTCAGGTCAGACCAGTTTCCTCGCTGGGACATTGTTCATGTTAAATAATGCACTCTGGCCTCTTCAGGTCTGAATGAGGCACACAGACGCACACATTGGGACAAAGCATCTGGAGGCGGCTGGAGGCGGCTGGAGGCGGATGGAGGCGGCTGGAGGCGGCTGGAGGCGGATGGAGGCGGCTGGAGGCGGCTGGAGGCGGCTGGAGGCGTCTGCCCACGTCGGGTTACAGCAGCACGCTCAGACACCCACCAAGCATCAGACTCCTGGCGCGGCGTCAGGAGCGGCAACACTATCCCCTGAGTTACGTTCCTGTTAGCTTAGCGAGTTAGTTACAACTCCGTTTAGCGCTTGGTCGCTTTTACACGTTTTATTAATTATTCACGACCGACGGTAGGTTTTGTTTTGTCAGCGCTGCAATCAATCATTCATTCAGGTTCTCATTGGAGGAGGCCTTTTGATAAAGCTGGAGAACATTTTATACATTATTTACAGTTGTTTTTGTTCATTTCCTGCTTTAAACTAGAAATGACAGAAAAGAACATATTTCTTTCCTCGACTTTCCTCTTCCAGTCAGGTGGACAACGAGGCTCCGGTCCATCTTCATTTCAGTCCAATCCAATCCCTGCGTCTTAACGCAGCGATCTGATTGGAGACTTGGCAGGCAGAGCGGTTTCACGCTGGCAGGCGACAGAGCGACCTGATAGGCTCGCCGCTCGCCTACTCGCTTTACAATGACATTCTGTGACAAGGGTTTGGGCAACATTCCGGGCTGAGGAAGCAACCATTTGTTACGGTGAACACCTGACAAACACCTGCGGAGCAAGCCGCTGCCTCCATGTTATTTCTCTGTAGAATAGATTAATTAGTTTCTTTTAAAAAAAAAGGTCCTATTTTGACTTCAATACGTTACAACAAAGGCCCCATGGATGCCAGTAATAAGAACCAAATCAGACAGGCAAAGATGCTGTGGTCCTGGCAGGGGAAACAGCACAATAACAGCTCTGTCTTAATCCCTTCTGTAGATACTAGACTACTCTTTTTGTTCCCACTCTTGGCTGGCGATGTGCACCAGATCTTTTGACCGGCCATCTAATCTGTCCAGAGTAACTTGATTTAGCTTTCCTGACACTCATCGGCACAGAGCTAAGACGGTGGGTTTGTGAGGAAGACATGAGACACAAGACAGTGACGCACAGTACACTTGGCAGGAGCTTATATCGATATGAATGATGATGGGCTTGCAAAAGATACTGGATATCCAGCATGACATTGTATGATTTGGGGAATCCATTGGGGGTAGTGTAGAGTCTTATACTGCTGCTCTGAAACAACTGAACTTATCAAAGACAAACGATCACAGAGTACAATATGTCAGGTGAAATGACTTGGCTGCCTGCTCTGACTCGGTGACACAATAACTCAAACATTTCATTTCATTGTAGAAAATGATCTGATAAACAATAAATACAAACCATACCACTAACCATCTGCAGACATATTCATCACTAGTAGAATTGAGGAACAAGTTCAGTTGGATCATTCATGTACACGCTAATCAGGACGGACGCAGGACTCCAGAGTACCAATCAGCCAAAATAACTGTTCCCTGGCCATCTCTACATGTAAAGGGTAAAGGGGAAAGGGGCATTTAGCAGACGCTTTTGTCCAAAGTAGCTTACAATCAGTACATTACTGCCGCCCCATGCTTGCCACTTTGAATTCTGCCTGTAAACATTTGACAATATCGAAGATTCAGGAAACATTATGCTGTGGTGTTTAAAAGGCTACAGGCGACATTTAAACATCTTTATTGGCCCTGTTTCCCTGAAGATAAACCACAAATAGGGAAACAGCACTGCTGACTGGCAGTTAGACCAACGGTGGCCTCGCTTGCATGGCATTCTGGGAGGACCAGCCGTTCCTCTGCGAGCTGCTCATTCCCCCAGACATAGAAAAGGTTACTGGTTGAAGACCTTAAATACATGGCCCAACACTCGCAGTGGACTTTGGCTTTGTTAAAAAGCATGCCTCAGAAAGGCATGGGTTCATGACTGTGGACACGGTTATAGAAAGACATCATTCTCCTTTCTCACCGTGACCATAACAATGTCCAAAATTGGAGCAGGTCCGGCCTCAATATTTGAACAGGAGCAGATAAGTGAAATAAAGGGTTTGTGATGAGATGTTGATATGTGATCATCTGCGCACCACAGAGGCAACTCATCAGCACTCTGACAACTCCCAGGCCTCAAGCATGAACATACTCATGGTGACAACACACCACACCTCGTGTCGTGGTGGAGGACTTCTCTTGCCAGGCAGAAGATTGCAGGCTGAGCAAGTGGTGTAGCTCTCCGCAGAGACTACAACCTTGACAATCCCACACACGTCATAGCGCCTCGATGAAAGATAGAAATACAAATGACTGCACAAAGCGAAGCAACAGGTGCCGACGGGCAAAAATAGCCCAGACCTGGTGGGAACTTGGAGAGCTAAAAGCATTGAGTCAGGGCTGAGAGCAGGTGTACGATCACCAGGGGTGCAGACTCACCCTTAGACTGAACAGGCCAAGCAGCACACGTTGTATCTCAGCTGTAGCCTACAATAAACGCTCTTTTGCGTACGGCGGGCCGTACAAAGACCTCAGTGGTGCCAGGATCAAAAGAGGCTCACCCGTTTGGGTTTACGTTAATGTGAAAAATAGCAACTAGAGAAGACCGCCTCACCACACAAGCCACGGCAAGAATTGTGTTACAATGGGGATTGGAAGGTCTTTTCTCGTGTGACGCCCGTATGCAAATCCAGACAACCACCCAGACTCACCAAAATGATACCTTTGACACTTTGTTAGCAGGGAATCTGTGATGTTTTTTCCCACGAAGAATCCATTTGATGTGCCTCTGGCTGACATGCCGGTGTGACATCTTCCACCAATGCACCTGCTGCTCATCAACATCCCATATGTGTTACATCCCTTTTGGTTTCCATTGCTGTTTACTTCATCCAGTCATATCATAGCACTTTCCCTCAAAGCACATTTTGTTCTTGTAAAGGTACACGCAAAGGAGCAAACCGATGTCTAAATTTGATCTTATTATATCAAAAAATTATGGCATTTGTTGAACGCTTTTACCAATACTATGACAGCAGACATTCTTAGCATGGGTGGCTCTAAGGGGAATTTAACCCCTAATCCATAACTGGTAGTGTCTGCGCCATGCTTTACCAATTGAGCTTTACAGAACTTCTCTTTCACTTTCTAGTGACGTCAAAGTATTCCTTGAAGTCAGGAATGTGCTACTTTATAAAGAGGCGCAGGAGAACATCTTCAAAGATCATAGATAGTGGTTTATGAAACGTGTTTAAAATGTGTGCGTTGTTCCCACTGTGAGCAATCATCACTGCACCCTATGTGGGTGAACACTGAAAATATACAACCTTTAACAACATTGATATTTGGCAGGCTAAGTATCCCCAGTACACCAACAATCCAATTAAAAACCAATACTAGCTCATGTTTAAAGTAAATGTATTCAAACAGTTTAAAGATGAGGCTCCTGAAGGCATGTGTACACTTCAGTGTAAAATGTAGGCGGCCACTACAGTTAGGTCATAGCTTACACCTAAAGGTCCTTTTACATTGCACACAAATGTTCATTGCAAATTTTCCCCACATCAATACAATAATTAAAATCACGGTGCTGCATGAGACTGTAGATAAATGCCATCTTGCAAAAAACACCCTTCATTTTAATCACACCATGGTCGATTTGTACCTGCCTGCAAATAAATCAGTTTACACAATCGGGTATCTTTGTCATAGACCTATAATTATCGCTATCTTTTATATGTATTGATCGGTCATCTTAATGCCAGTCGGCATGTCATGTATCACATGTATTGTATGTCAGTCATATTGTATGTCATGTCATGTATCACATGTATTGTATGTCATGTATTGCTACCGTTTTCGTTTTTGGGTACAAACCTCCTTCTGAAGAGTGATAACCTACTTTTAGTTATCGAACAACATCTCAAAACATGACCGTATTAAACAACAATCAAAATGAACACTGTGACACTCCTCCACAAACTACCATTCCCTACATCATTTGATTCTTGTTTCTTTCTGACTCTTGTTTATTCTTATTTTCATGGGATTATATACTAATAAAAAATACTTATGAATAACATATTCCACTTCTGCCAAGTCCGTTCTGCTAGACGCCACTAAAATTATACACACACTGAACCTTTAAGATTCAATTTCAGTCTGGCAGGCAGCCATTATGATTTGTTCTACATTATGTTAGATGATGCATCATTCATATACTGTACATACAATAAAGTTCAGAGAATGATGCGTCTCTTGGCCTCCATTGCCCTTAAACAAATTTGGCAACAATTGTGCCAAATCTGTTTGCCCAGCTTAGAATGTATCATTCTTATTTATTTTCTGTTTTTATTTAAAACAAGCTATACTTCCAAAAAATAATAAATAAAAACAGGAATGTACAACAGTCCAGGGATCGCAAGGTCCAGAATAATCTGTGGATAATCTACTAAACAATATACTTCTATTCAGGGTTAACATATCCCATTTATCTCACCACAGGAGACCATTACTGTCCCTGTATTTAAGTGCCAGAGCCAATAGCTCAATGTCCCAGGAGTCTTTTTCCAGAGACTACAGAAAACTACACAAGCAAAACTACCTTAAAAACACCAAAAAGACGAGAACTTTGCTGTATGACACGCTTAAACAGCGAGGTACTTGAGCGCTGTGTTGTTCGTGTTGTGGATTTGTTGGAAGTGTGTTCGAAAAACAGCACATTGCTACTGACTTTAACCAAACACATGTTGGTGGATATATTGGTGGATATGTTGAACCAATATTAGAACTATTGCCTCACTCTTATATTGGTCTCAAATCCAATGTTTCTTAGAATGTGTAATTAGGAGCAAAGCACTCACAACTGTAGTTACTTTCGACACAATCCTGTAATCTCTGAGACCACATTCCAGTTCTTACTCATATGAATTGATTAGGTAATGTAACCGCATAATTATTCTCAGTCAACATCATGCTTTTACATTTTCTGTTTGGTGAAATGCCCATCTTGTGAAATGCTCTCCTACGAAGGAAAGGCCAGTGGATTTGTCCCTCCATCTTTATCTCCTTGGCTATTTCTGTCTTCCTCCTCCTCCTCCTGCTCCATCTTCCTTTGCCCTCACAAAGGTAATTTGACTCTTTGAGAAGGATCGATGGAAGATTCAGATGTACTGTTAAAGTGCAAACCTTCTTTCCTGAATGCCATTCAATCCAGCATCGGACTTCTCACTCTGGCAGCCTCCAGCAAAAACCAGTGAATATGTGGACTTACTGCTCAAAGCAACATTCATTAGGGTGCCTGGATGAACAAGACACAAGATAACAAGACAACACAGTACTTCATAGTAAATATGTGTTGCTGTGGCTGGCCAAAATTGGAATAAACTGTTTTGTCATATGGATTGTATAGAAGGTATTAAAAAAAAAGCTATGTTTTAAAATTTCTTGAGTTGTGTATATCAAACCGTAGCTCTATCAAGACATCAGCTTACATTATGTTTCTATATTTTTGCCAATATAGAACTAATACACACGCTGTGATGTGCTGTGTCCATGTGGACAGGCTAGATGGAGAGACTCTCCCTCAATATCAACTGAATACTTCCTAACTCAGTCAAGTAAAGTAAATTCAAGAGGCGTCGGAGGCTTATGCTTCCAGTATAGCTTCATCAGGAGAACAAATTATATAAAAAGCAGCCTAAGAGACATGAAGTTATGGCTGGTGGTCACTAGCTAAAAACTACAGCCTAGCTTGAACTGAGAAACAGCTTCAACTTTGACCATTACAGCGTCACCACGGCAAGTAAACAGACCGACTAACTGTTACCACTTTACAAATGGCCTCGAAAACAATTCGCTTAAGAAATATTTCGAGCTGCTGCGACCCTGCAAGCTCTTACATAACACATCAACGTTGGTTAGATGACAACTTTAAACGGCACTTTGCATGTGTGACAAAGTTTCCTACTTTGTGGAGACAGTTGTTTCCTGACAAGGGAAACTCTCCCGACACAACGTGCGTGTCCTCCAGTGTCTGGGCTCACCGTGTCTGGGGACTTCATCTCGTCGTCACCGTGATGGGGGATCCGTCAAAGTGGTCGCTTTAGTAAGCACAACGGCAGGTAACAACAGTAGGTTTTTCGTGATGAGTTCCACGTATGTAAGTAGCTGTTCCGCGCAGCATCTGGCTCAGCCTGTTGACAGCTGACTAACTGCCCAGCAGTTCCTGAATGAAGATACGCTCGGAGTGGCCCAAGGCCGAAGTAATCGAAGTCAACAAGCAGGATCGATGAACTCGATGTCGAGCGATCGACTGGTTGTTTGGATTGCTTAGGCCTGGGGCAAGTTGGGCAAATGTAAAAATGTAAACAATGTAAAATGTAAACATACATTTCAATACACTATCTTTTATTGTTTTTTCAATATCAAATAATTAAGTTGGATAAAATACAATGAAGAAATTCATAGTCCGACTTGAATCATCCCAATAAGTACACATTCCCCTAACCCCGTGAATGTATAATTGTGGGGCCATAATTATGTCACATAAGATTGACCAGACTCGTACATATGGCCTACCCCATATTTGTTTATAGTAGGCTATAGAAAAACGTAATGTTAGGCTTAGTGGATTTTTGTATAGGCTACTATCAATTCACGGGAAACGGCGAATAGGCTTACTGATCACTAGGCCTATATTTTTACATATGTTTGTATGCAAATGGAATGTGCGTGAGAGTATCTAAATAAATGTGTTACTAAAAGTAGACTACGAAACGCCCTTCGGTTTCTTTACTGAAGTCAAATTCAGTGATTTGAATAAATTGCATGTCAAAGCAAGTGTTGCCATCTAGTGCACATGATGGGTAACTGTTTTGTTTCCCTTCTATGAAATGGAACTGAGTCAGGCAGCCTTTACATTACTACTGCATTACTACTCCCAACATTTTCACGATCTACTAGTCCACTAAACCAAAAATAGTATGAAGTATACGTAAAAGTGTAGTCTTTTAGTAGTAGTCTTATTTGTCAGAATTTCTCACGTTACATGCGATCATCATTATCATAATCATAGTATTTATTTACTATTTACAATTTACTCAAATCTCTATTATTTGCATACACATATGACCACAAAAGGATGGGACGATTGTTATGAGATATGCTTCCTGAGATATGCATCACACTGAATATGTGCATAAATTACTGTACTATTACAACATAACTGGAACCTACAATCTTTTTTTTATTTCTGTACAATAATCACATAAATTTACTTACTACTTTATGTAATAACTCAAATACAATAAAAAATAATAATGTCAATATAATTACAATTAGATTCTGTAGGCCTATGTGTAGTTTGTGTTGATTTTAGCTTTTTTCGTACACCACCTCAAGATAAAGTGTCCATCAGTATCGTCCGCTACAGCATCGCCCTGAACCAGACCTGGACCTCCAGCGCACCCTCAGCCATGCCCCCTCTCACGCAGCTGCTTGATGGAAAAGGAGAAGTCCACCGTGTAAGACAACAACGTAATGCTAACAACAACGGTTTCCATGATCAGCAGCTCTGGTCTTGGGCTGCCCCCGGGTTTGTTGGGGACGTTCACATGTTGCAGTACGTTGGTGATACAGATAACTGTAGCAACCATGTAGAACACAACCCCAAGCAGACTGAACCCGGCCAAAAGTCTATCAAAGGGAAAAGGACATCTCCCAGCGCAGTCGCACAGTATCACCACGATGGAGGTGACGGACATCAGCAGGCAGACGTTGTACAATCCCACAGACAGCCACAGCTGCCAGTGGTGTTCTCCAGGGATCCTCTCCAGGAACAAGGGGATCATTTGACAGCCTCCCCAGAACTGGATGATCTTGAGGAAGCCTGGTAAGCTGGCCATGTACCCCCTATGCTCCTGGGTCTGACCACGTATCACCCACACCTCACCGCAGTAGGCCAGGAAGGTGAGGCAGGAGGCCACGGCGGCGGCCAGGGGCCTGGGCGAGATTCCCTGGTGGCTCAGGACCATCCAGGGGAAAAGCACCGAGGCACTGAGCGTCATGAGCGCACCCAGGGCCGCCACGGTCACGGTCAGGTTCTTCCAGGAGATGGGCAGGAGACTGTGGAACTGGATGACGTTGATGATGTGGATGATGAGGGTGAGGGTGAAGAAGAAGCACCAAGTGCACATGCAGGCAATCCAGAAGGTTCTGGCCTGCTGGGGTTTGAGGAGGGGCTGGTGCTCCAGGGATGCCACCAGGCTGAAGGTGATGCAGCCACAGAGGAGAGCCCACATGCGCACGAGGAACAGAGGACTGGAGCAGTCTCGGGCCTCCAGGACGTGCACGGCCATGGTCTGGAGGTCAGGAGGTCAGGCTGGTGAATGGTCAAACAGACAACAAAAAGGACAA
>JAXIVH010000001.1:19422409-19424909 GCA_036785325.1 Urophycis tenuis
TGTGTGTGTGTGTGTTGGAGAGGGTGGTTCGTCTAATTGCTAAAAATGCTAATGAGTAACAGGCTCACGTAAAACAGTATATCACAAGTGCATAGATGACTTGTATGGTAGCTGTGTCCACATATGGTTCGATAGCCTACAGGTGTTCTCAGGCCCTTGCGGTCCTACAGCGCAGCACCTCGTCTCCTGTCTCATTACGGACATACGACACCCCGTTTGTGAGAGTGTGAACGTGAACAAAACATTCCGCCGAACAAATTCATGAATGTGAAAAACGCGGTTTGAAAAACATGTGATTTACTTTTTGTTTGTTTTTTTTCTCCCGTGATTCACAGATCTTCCATCTTTCGTGGCGTGTCTGGAGAGGCGGGGGGGTGGGGGTGGGGGGGTGGGGGGTGGGGTGGGGGGTGGGGGGGGGGGAGGCCCCCGGAGCTCTCCACAGCCCCAAGCCCTCCAGGCCCTGGGCTGCTGTTTGTCCTAATGATACACAACGTCTCTGATCTCGCTGATGAAGAGCGCGGGCGGCCGGCCGGAGGAAGAGACGGCGGGCCCCCGCGTCCGCAGGAGATGAAGACAGACGGGAGATGAACGCCCGCGAAGGCGGCGTCCGATCCCGGCTTCGCCAGATAGAAAGGGCTTTGGTGGGACGTGAAGGAGATGGAGGTGGTGATGGCGTCCGGTGTGGAGATCCATAACCTGTTATGTTATGTAGCCTACAGTGTGCTCAGTAAGGCTGTCCCAAATATGGGAAATGTCTCTGAACAATATGTCATTTATCATCATCATCATCATCATCATCATCATCATCATCATCATCATCATGTTCATCATCATCATCATCCTCATCATGTTCATCATCACGATATAACGTCAGTCCTCTGTCTGTCTGAAACTAACCAAATATATTTCATGTCTCTTAAACGAAGAATGACATTTGACCATAGACTTTAATAGAAAACTAGTGCGAGTTCTCATCTGCTTGATTCGTTATTATTCAAACGTTCATATAGCGAATTATAATACCATTTTTGACCCGTCAAACACATATGTCTCTAGAGTTTTACAATATAGCCTTTAAAACTCATAGTCGAAGGAAGGGCCTTTTCTTGTGTAACCCCTCAAACAAAAATGCTGCAGCCGTTCTGTCTGGGCATAATATCTACTAAACTTGGTAGACTTGACTTGATGTGACCTGAGAAATGCAGACATACTTCATCCAAATGCAAGGACACAGCTAGAGATTAAACTAGTGTCTGCCCGTCTAATGTTCCAGTCAACCATGTATTCTCAAAGCGAAAGAAAACATTTGCCAGCAGTCACACACCTTTCCCTTTGCTTGGCTGCACACGACGCCAGCCATCGTGGAAACTCAGGTAACGCGTTGGGACTTCTCTGCCTTGTACGCTGTGTTAATGGGAGTCACATAGCCAGCACCTCAGAGTTTCATCCAATCCTTTACCTTGAGAAAGGTACCTTTCTCAATCTATCTTACATCACAGGACAGACGAAAGATGTGTCTGGTTAAGGATCCAAGACCTTACGTTCACTGCAATGCAATTGCCATCAACAATTGTCCTGTGATGTTGGTGTGGACAGTGAAAAGTGGTTGAGTGATTTGTGGTGAAAAAACATTTAAATCAAGCAATTCAACACATTCCCAGTAAACTATAAGTAGTGAAGCGAACCGCGCTCCTCCTGCCCCAGGACCAGGCCAAGAGGAAACTTCTGGGTTCAGAGGTCACAGACCAGAGGCCACTGACCGATGTGTGTTCCAGAACGTGGCAAAGAAGAAGAGTTGAACCGCCCAGCTCTCCCTGGTTGTCTGAACCCCACCAGAGAGGTCTCAGGGAAGTTATGTGTTGTTATGTGTCTTCACTTCTTCTGAGTGGTCGATGCTCTGACATCAGATTCTGATCTATTTTTCGGGTGTTGTTGGGGACCCAACCGAACTGAACAAGTAAGCAGAGTCAAGACATTTCCATGCTGTTTACAAAGAACAAATTGCTTTTTTGTGCCGGGAGCGGTCCAAAGTCTCAATTGGCTAAGACAGATGCAGGCAAAGTCGACTCAAGCAGATATTCTCTCAGAGCATTTAAATCTCTAATATTCAACACTAGCGCAGTGTTTTGCGATAGTGGAATTTAACTTTAAACCATTATTGCAAGTAATCACTGAGCAAATAGCATCATCTGCCCACGTTTGGTCTGGCCTCCTGAATTGGCTTGTACCGTGTGGTTGTGTACCAAACACAGACTCCACCAGCAGTGGTGAATTAAACCCATCACTATATCGATAATATACATAAAGCCTAGTCTTTGTTGTGGATCTTCCAGTAGTACACTAGTAAATAGACCAGTATAGCATACGGCCAAATTAAAGCCCTTCATCTTATAACAGTAGGTAAATCATTTTTGGTTTTAAAGAATAGAGTTATATATGAGAGGGTAATATTGACCAACAAGGTATACATTAACAGGAAATATTGCGGACAGAAAAGAGC
>JAXIVH010000001.1:19429909-19432409 GCA_036785325.1 Urophycis tenuis
AGAGAGAGAGAGAGAGAGATAGGGAGAGAGAGGAAGAGAGAGAGAAAGAGAGAGCGAGAGAGAGAGAGAGAGAGAGAGAGAGAGAGAGAGAGAGAGAGAAAGAGAGAGAGAGCAAGAGAGAGAGAGAGAGACAGAGAGAGAGAGAGAGAGAGAGAGAGAGAGAGAGAGAGAGAGAGAGAGAGAGAGAGAGAGAGAGAGAGAGGCTGGCTGAGTTTACAGACCAAAGAAAAGACGCAGAGTGAGCAGCTCTTCAAATCACCCCATCAACACCCTCATATGGACTCCCCCCCGTCTCTCTCCCCTCTCTCTCTCTCTCCCCCCTGTCTCTCTCCCCCGTCTCCCTGTGAAGAGCCCACCGCTTCAGAATCGGCGCTCGCCATTCGGCGCCAGGTGATGTCACCGGATGAGCACGGTGACACAGCATAGAGGCAGAGAGACAGAGAGAGAGAGAGAGAGAGAGAGAGTCACTGCAGAGGAGTCACTGTTCCCTACCTCAGGTGCACCCGGGACACTCCAGCCCCGCCGGGCCGCGGTTCGATCCCTGGGAATGACGATGGCGGTTGTTATTGTTGCTTTAGTTTTTTTTGTATGTTGTGGTGGCGGCGGTGGTGGTGGGGGGGGGGGGGGGGGGGGGGGGGGGGTCAAAGGTTAACTGTCCTACACCACACGGAGGAAGCTGCTTTGTGGGTTTCCCCGTGGACTTCCTGTCTCCGTGCGTCCATGAAAGATGAGATGACATGCGGACCACCGGGTGAGGGGCAGGAAGCCCCCCCCCCGCCGCCCCCCCCGCCCCCCCCGGGCCTCAACCACTGGGGGCCCAACAACTGGGGAGGTTGGGGTGATCATCATCATCATCATCATCATCATCATCACCCACCATCACCACGGTAACCGTCTCTCCTGGGTTCGCCACCACATCCGTTCCCAACATGGTCCTGCTGAGGTCACGTTCTTTGTGCCACAAATGTAAAACAACACAGCATGGTGCTTTGTGCTCTGTGGTCCGTTGGTAACTACAGTACTGGTACCGGTCCACAGACTCTGCACTGACCCCGCGACCCTTTCAGTCCAGAAGAAGAAGGCGCCATACCGCCATTGTTTACATCCACGGCTCGTGTGCCCACGCTTATGGCTGTCCAGCACAACGGCTCAAATGATCCTGACCAATTATATTGCAGAGGGATGTTCTACTGAAGCCAGGAGAGACGGGCGGTTTGATCAGCCGGACCAGAAGCCGTCTCTGTGACTCTTACGGGTCGCCCTGTTTGTGGATTATTAGTCGGGATTCTCGTCTCCGTATTTCCTTTTTGTCCGTCTCATACAATAATGTAGCTGTGATTGTTAGCCAATGTTGAATGACAAACCCAATTAAGGGAAATGGGGGAAGTCCAGAAGGGAAGTAAAGGTCCAAAAAGTCACTGTCAAAAAGTTTCTAACCACTTTCATCGGGACCCGATGTCTGGCCGTTTCATGTCCTGGTGTCATTATTTCCAATAAGTCACATCGTCATTTGGCAAAGTGACACAAATCTTGTGTGCAAAACTGAAGGTTATGCCTCCTGTATAAGCCCACCCCCCCCCCCTGGGAATACCGGCTGTGAGCGTCAACATCCCGCAGCATTCCGTGGAATCCCACTCAATCGGAAACATTTCCGCCGGTGGATGTGCAGCCCCTCCCCTAACCCGCGGCGAGCGATCCGAATACGCCCGGACACGGCCAACACTCTCTGGACCGTCATCTCTCTTTCCCTTTGATTGGCGGCCAGGGCCGGGCTCTGTGAAGCCCCACTGACCACCCCGCCTCCCCCCTCTCTCCCCCGCTGTCTCCCCCCCGCTCTGCACGGGGGGGCCCCTCACCGCAGGGGGGTGTCAGTTAGAGATCTCTTACCCTGCTCTCTCTCTCCCCCCCCCCCCCCATCTCAGCGAGAGACAAAGCCTTCAAAGGAGAGAGGTTCCTATCTGAGGCCCGGGGTAAAAGGCTCTAACCCCGGCATCCAGGGCGAGGGGGAGAAAAACTCTCCTTCTGTCTCCTCTACTTATTCTCCCTCTCACTCTCTCGTCCCCCCCCCCCCCCCCCCCCACCTCTCTCTCTCTCTCTCTCTCTCTCTCTCTCTCTCTCGCCCCCCCTCTCTCTCTCTCTCACCCCTCTCTCTCTCAGCCCTTCTTTATTTAGGGTTCCTGAGGGGACTGCACAGTGGGGACACATATTTGTGTTGCTGTGTGCCCACTTTATCCCATGCCCCCCGCCGAGGGGGGCTACACAGTATGGAGCAGGAGGCCATGCCGGAACGCCCATCATGCACTGTGGAAACTGTGACTGCGTTTGATTTTAAATGGTTTCAGATGCGCCTTTTTTGGAAGCACACAGCAAGGAACAGCTGGTGTAGCTTGCGGCTATTGATATGCACAGTGAAGAAGAAAAAAGTGCTTCAGGATTCCTCATGTAGGCCCCATAGGTCAGTGTGTGTGTGTGTGTGTGTGTTGTGTGTGTGTGTGTGTGT
>JAXIVH010000001.1:19437409-19442409 GCA_036785325.1 Urophycis tenuis
CAGCCACCGTTAGCCTGACTGTGCCGGCCGCGGTGATACGGCCACCATTAGCCTCGCTGTGCGGGCCGCGGTAATACAGCCACCGTTAGCCTCGCTGTGCGGGCCGCGGTAATACGGCCACCGTTAGCCTCGCTATGCCGGCCACGGCAGCCACCGTTAGCCTGACTGTGCCGGCCGCGGTGATACGGCCACCGTTAGCCTCGCTGTGCGGGCCGCGGTAATACGGCCACCGTTAGCCTCGCTGTGCGGGCCGCGGTAATACGGCCACCGTTAGCCTCGCTGTGCGGGCCACGGTAATACAGCCACCGTTAGCCTGACTGTGCCGGCCGCGGTGATACGGACACCGTTGGCCTCGCTGTGCGGGCCGCGGTAATACGGCCACCGTTAGCCTGACTGTGCCGGATACTTGTCCACGCTCTGCAACACAGCGCTGCAAGGGAAGAAAGAACTAAAAAATGAACTAAATGCACTTCTTTGTCGTCGCTAACGTAGCCTTTTTCTCGCGGTGACGCAGCAACGCGGGGCCTAAAGGTTCTGGTGGTCTCAGACCCAAAAACCTCGGGGAATGTGTACGAATGGGGGCAGAAAGACAGAGAGAGAGAAAAGAGAGAAAGGGTTTGGGAACGGAATTTGGTGAGATGAATGCTCGTTGTTGTCGGCCATTCTTGACACAAGAGGGCAAATTACAAAATGGCGACGTCGTTGTTTTCCAAGGACAAACAGATTAGGCCCTGGTGGGAATGCTTACTCGGGGGGGGGGGTCCACTGCCCAGGCAGAGGGGGGCCACGCTGAAGCCCCCGTGTGGTATCTCTCAGGGAAGAGACAAGTAGAACACCAGCACACACTGACATCATCCATGGGAACGCATCAAGCATGACGTCATTTGTAGGCGTTGGTGTGTGTGTGTGTGTGTGTGTGTGTGCGCGTGTGCGTGTGCGTGTGTGTGCGTGTGCGTGTGCGTGTGCGTGTGCGCGCGTGTGTGTATGTGTGTGTGTGTGTATTTGTGTTCTGTGTAATTGTTGGGAATGCTGTAAAAAAATGTGCTGAAAAATGTTTCCTTTTTATATGTTGCAATTAAATGATGCCATTTGCTCATGAAATAACTTTGGCTAATTAAGTCAAAAGGAAGGTTGTAAACTAGGGTTACGATCAGTGGTGGTAACTTGAATTAAATATTAAAGCAGAAACATCAAAGCTACGTTTAAGTTCCTTATCTCAGTTATTGTGGTTCTGTAACAAAACACTTTTCATTCCATGTACGAGGTACCATTACACCAACATGTAAGCCACGGTTCCACCAACAGCACCCAGAACCTTTAGTCCCAGGAACCACATTTCAAGGAACTAAAGGGAACCTTCAGCCCCTTGTTATCTGGGTTTCAGTGTAAAGACCTGTGAGGCACATCGTGTTGTTCTACATCAGCCACACAACGACTAAAGGACGGGGAAAAGCCAGAAAGGCTGAGAAAAATCAGGCCAACAAAACCACGTCGGCCATCAGTTATGACGTAGAAATGCAGCATTTTCCTATGAGAATGGTAATGAAAACAGATTGTTCCAATTGTCAGCCTCATGCAGCCACAGATGATATGAGCGTATGCTCCATACTCTATCAACATATCCAGTGTGTTTAGTTTGTGGATGAGGGGGATTAAGATAAGTGGGTGTGTATTGTTTAATATGTTTTAGAGATGGTGATAGCAAAACATAATGGGTAACATTATGTCCCTGGAACTTAGTTCAGACCTTAGTTCCACTAGTGGAAATGTTCCTCCAATGTTCCCTGGGGAAAGTTCCCGTGCTGGAAACACAGACTGGCATCCTGGCATGTTGGTTCCATGTTTACCCATACTGCATCTGGGCAGGACCCAGTCATCTGACGTCCATCTTCAAGGGCTACTCAGCTGCCCATTATTCAGTATTCAGGCCCTTTTCACCCGCGCACTGCAACCCCGGACTCATCCAGACACTGTGACACCATGTCAGTGAGAACCCCGATGTCCCGATCAGTTGGACCAGACATTAAACAGATTTTTAATGCACAGAGACTGAGTCATGTCCAAATCAGCCCTGTGTGATGTGAGCAGGTCCCTTTAACGAGAATCCACAGCACCCAGCTCCCGCTCTAAACACTCCACTACCACAAGGGGCAGTAAATGTAGATAAGTAGCACAACAACATTTCTACCGTGGCACATCGCAGGCACTTAGACTGGAAGAATATGACATTGCACACATTGGTACATACATGTAGAATCGTACGTACATGTAGAATCGTACATACATGTAGAATCGTACATACATGTAGAATCGTACATACATGTAGAATCGTACATACATGTAGCATCGATGAGCACACGAGAAGAGTCGTCGCTGCGAAGGGCCGGCCTCCTCAGCCATCTTGTAGGCGCTGCAGACACAACAGTTCTGCAGCGTACTCTGGGAGTCATGTCCCGCCTCCTGCACGCTCTACCAGGGCATCACACCCTGGTCTGAACCGGGCAGCTGACCTCTCTCAGCGCGTCGACGATCTCCTGTTGTGTGCTGCATGTGTGAGAGGGGCGACGGTCCGGACCATGTCCGTACGTGATTCTGTTCGTCTGTCTCGCTCCACCGTGATGACGCAGCACCGAGCACACCTCCAAAACACCCCACAGCCACCACACAGGAGGCTGGCCAGCGCAAGGCGTGGTCGTTGGTGGCTCAGTTTTCATTTAGATGGATCCAAGCATGTTCAAGCCCTCTGCAGTCGCTCCTTAGCAGGGCGGTTCCACGAGACTCCCTGACTGGTCCTCAGGCCCAGGACAAGGCGTTCTCTAATTAGTGTTTTCACTACTTATTAATGGCTCTAGGCCAATTTGCCTACACATCAAGGTGGGCTTATGGAGCCCTTTACAAGCTCATAAACTTGGCGTGACTACCAAAACACACACACACACATGCACGCACGCACGCACGCAGGCACACACACACACACACACACACACATGCATGCACACACTCTAAGCAATAGGATTTAATTGAAATATGAAATGAAGCATTGTGGTGCCCGATGACTGGTTACGCTGGGCAACGCCACACACTACAAAACACGGTTACCACCGTGCCTCAAAGGGCATTCCTTACATCTTCAATGTTCTGTTCGTCGACGACTTCCTCCAGCTTGATTGTTTTCTGACCATATTTTAAAAGAAAAAAAATAACAACAACATACATGTTCCACGTGTCTCCCAGTGTATATTACTGCAGCGTGTAATCATTGTAATAATCATACTTGCTGTGAGTCACGGCGGTGATTTCCCCGCTCAGAGGCGTGCGCTGCATGAGAATAGCAGCTATACTACGCGGTTATGAATTATAGATCGATTTTTTGCTGGATAATGCTCCTCTCGGCTTTCTCTGGCGTCGGCTGCTTTGTTGCACCCTCAGTCAAGTCAAGTGTATCTGAGGGCACCCACTGCTCAAGGCACCCACTGCTCAAAGTCATGTCTCAGGGCAAACGCAAGTTCACATGCATATGAACACACACACATGCACATGCATGTGCACACACGCACATGGAAATACACACAGATGCATGCACACGCACGTGCACGTGTAAAAAGAGACAATATTCATCTGAGGAACCACATACACACACACGCACACACATAGCAACATGAATACACACACATAGAGACATGAATACGCACACATGAAGACATGAATACACACACACACACACAGGAATGCAGAAGGTGGTGGTTCATACCAGGGGCGATGAGAGAGCTGTGATGAAGGCCTGTAGGTTCAGCCTGACGGTAATGGAGGGTGCTGATGGGAGAAGCAGCCTGGCCCCTCTCCAGGCTCCCACGTCACACGGCCTTCACCTTAAAGTGCACACAGCCTGTTGTAGGACTTCAGCCGGTGCTCTGTACTCAGCGTCAACATCAAGTCAACAACTTCACATATCGCTGTAACAACCCCACTCAAGTTTCAGGTTTTCACAGAAAACTTTTTCACGAAACTTTTTTTTCCTCCCCGTTTGAGACCAACGTCTTTGGTTGACTGCGGATCACTTGTGACAGCAGCGTCAGGCGTGTGAACCTCTCCGTGTGTCCTGGTGTCTTCCTGCCAACTGGGTGAGAGTGGAGGAACCCACAGCAGGTTTGTCCTGTAGAACGTTGGAGGCGGCGGGGCGCGGAACGCAGGTACGGAACAACGGCAAACCAACAAACACACGCACGCACACATGTACACGTACACACATATGCATGCACACGTGCACACGAACACACATATGCATGCACACACACACACACACACGCAGGCAGGCAGGCACGCATACACACACACACACACACGCATGCATGCACACGCACACGGACGCATACACAAATACACGCAGATGCACACATGAACACACACACACACACACACACACACACACAGGCAGAGTCAGGGAGTATTAAAAAGAGATCACTCTAAACTTATAACAATGATGGACTGATAGTAGGGCTTAATTTCACTTGACCCGTGGCCGCTTTCATCAGATCGCACGCCTTCAACTCCAAGTTGATTCATTATTAAATAGTGTGGGTGAGGGTGGGGGGTGAGGGTGAGGGTTGGGGGGAGTGGGGGTGCTCGTTTGAAGCTCTCTTCGAATGCGTTTTTGCTGACAGATAAAAGTTATATTATTATTCGGCCCCCGTTTACCAAATGCGAAATTAGAACAGATGGCGAAAGCTAACGCCATGCTAATGTGGCCATGCTAACGCGGCCATGCTAACACAGCGCTGTGTTTGACCGGAGGTCGGGTGGTGTTACAGCAGCCCTTTGGATGCTTTTTTGAAGTCTTTTTCATGTTTTCTACACATTCTATGTTGTAGCAGGTTTGGTTGAAGACACAGAGAGATTTGGGGTTTTTGCATGCAGTGCACGTGTGTTTGTACTACTTTATAAATCACTACAACGAGTTGGGAATAGATTCAGCACAGGGGTTCAGTAGTTAGTGTTCTGTA
>JAXIVH010000001.1:19447409-19469499 GCA_036785325.1 Urophycis tenuis
CCCTGGAGACCCTCCTCACCCTGGAGACCCTCCTCACCCTGGAGACCCTCCTCACCCTGTAGACCCTCCTCACCCTGGAGACCCTCCTCAACCTGGAGACCCTCCTCATCCTGTAGACCCTCCTCACCCTGAAGACCCTCCTCACCCTGGAGACCCTCCCCACGAAGGAGCCCCTTCTTGGAACAGGCTGACAATGTTCCGAGCACGTTGCAGGAGACGGAAATCACTGGAAATGCTGTTCACGGTGGTGGGGGGGGGCAGACATGGGTCCAGAAACGAGTCCGTCTTGGCGTCTTGGCGTCTTGGCATCGTGGCATCAGCGTTCCGCGGTGACGCGCACGAAAGCTCGCGGAAACCCTCAGTGTGACTTCTTTGATGCTGCACTGTGTGGGTGACACACACAACCCCCCCCCACCCCCCCTTGTGCTTTTTTAACGACCGGGCACTTGAAATAAGATCTAACGCGGCGTCAGTCCCCCACCCCACCCCCACCACCCCCACCCCACCTCCACCACCCCCACCCTCACCACCCCCATCACCCCCCCCCCCCCCCGCCGTCAGTTAGAGTCCCAGAAGAGTCCTGGAAGATTCCGGTGGGGCGGTGCGGGCCGCTGTGTGCAGCGCTGCAGACCTCGGGCTGCAGCGTTACGTAACCCCCCCCCTCCGCCCCTCGTTGACAACAGGCGCACGGCGCGGGGAAAGAACCTGCAGCACAGACGGTGTCAAAGCACACAAACAAAGGCCCAGACCAGCACAGATCTCTGGTCTTTGATACGCGTTCCCAGACAGACGGAGACGGAATAATGGAGGGAAAACAAAGTGTACCGTTGGATCTTTCGCTAGCTCTGATAACATGCCTTTGGAGTTTTTCTATTTCCATATTTTCTTATCAACATATCCAACAAAAAAAAAGTAACAGGGAGGTGAAAAAGTTTGAAAGTTTGGTGATCTGATATCTCGTCGGTTACAATATCAAACAGAAACTTAGTTGTTTTGTATACGTGCTAGCAGTCGTAGTAAATCATTAATGCAATTGGGTTACAGATTGGGATATACAGTAGAATGGGACAGAATGGTGGAATTGGGTTCAACAATAACTGCACAAAAACCTCTCACACTTTCAGATGAACCGTTTCACACATTCTCTTTGGGAATTAGCATCCAGTTCATAACTTCATTTTTGTAACCATAAGCGGTTTTCACTGGCATTCCAAAACAAATACATTTAGCCTATGCCTATTTGTCCTTTAAATAGAGCCGTGTTTCTGTTAAACACAAACACAGCTTGCTGTCATCACGTTGAATTTGGTTCCCAGTGAGCAAACAACCCTAGGCCTAGCTGCTGGCTGCTAGCTTGTTGTTAACTGCAAGAGCAGCAAGTGCAGTGCTATCTACCACCCTGCTTGGGAAACAATGGGTCCATGTGCATTTCTAAAGCCCTGTGAGATTGCAGTTGTTGGGAAGGGCACTGCAAATAATCTTGATTTGAGGATTCTCTGCATAAAACGTTTTGTAGTGAAACCACAAGAAGGGTTTGGCTGTGAGGGAGATGAATTGTTATTTTCATTTTTCATCAAGAAGTTGTACTAATTACGATCTAACTGGTATCCCTGGGATACAAACTTTAGCTACACGCTGATGAACAAAGACACAGTGGATAGAGAGGAAATAATGGACGACTTAACCCCCAAATGGGATTACAAGAGGTAGCCCACTATCCCTGATGGGACTCAAACCGGGAATCTTAATAATAAAAATAGCACAAAAAAAATACCACTACGATACCACAGCATTAATGAATATGTTAGTGGGCTACTCTACTGTTAATGAACTGCATCCACTGCACTCTGTGAAAACTCCCATTTAATATGTCAAATGCATTTATGGTGCGACACATGGTGACTGGTAAATAATATATCCAAGAAATTAAAAATGAATATTTTTTTCTGTAGTTATTTCCCCCACAAATTGCACATTCCAAAATAGGTGCAGTCCTTGTTCTGTGTTCTGTGTGTGACACGTTCTGTGTTCTGTGTGTGACGCGTTCTGTGCAGACACCACAGCTATGTACCATCGCATTTTAACAATTCACACTGCAACAATATAACAAAATTGTTGATGCTCGTCTAAATTTGTTTGCTGGAAAATCTACAATCTGGCGCTTGGAATAGAGAGCAGGTTCCAGAGGTTCAGGAATGTCTTTCGGATTGACTTTGCCCATCTGAAACTCAAGGACGTGCGTGGAAGGAAATGTCATTCTTTGATTTGCCATTTCAAGTATTACTCGTGAATGATGACAACGTTGCTATTGTGAATCCAATCCGATAGGATTTGCTATATACAATATTGATCAGTCCTTCTTATCACCAGAGTCCAGGACACATTCCTGTTCCATCTTGCTTTGACCTTCATGGCTTAATTAAAGCCTCACTTTCTCATTGTATTGCAGTGGGTACAGAGAAATTACATTTCTAAGGCTGCATGAGTGAACATGACTTTATACTTTTCTATCATCTATCTTTGTGTTTTTAATTAATGCGTGGACATATCTTAGCGTGTGTTTTTGTCTCCTCTCCACACAAATTGACCGAGATGAGACATTTTAGGCGTGTAGTTTAAATGTACACATGGTGTAATTAGCACAACCCACGCTGCCCGTCTCCTACTCAGATATTCTCTTTTTACATACTAAAGAAAAAAATATCTTGGGATTTTCTCCCATTCATTTAATTTATTTTTCTCCCCCCCCCCTCCCGTTCTTCCCGTCAGCCGTAACAGGAGGGTGCGGTGCGTCTCTGCAGTCTGAACAGCGGTGGTCCCACTGCACCGCTCTAATGCCAACACGCCTGTCATCGTCACTCTCTTGTTTCAACCCACGCGTCTCCTACCTCATCAGGAGGACGACTCCCTCGCTGACGGTCTCACCAACGCCCTCTCCTTCAGCGAGACGGCTCGGCCAAACGCGAGTCTTGCTGGGCGCTGCTCTCTGACTGACTCAGAACTTGGTAAATGTGCTCTTGCTTGATTACTGATGAGCGCCAGAGATATTCCTCACCACTAATTTACCACAACAGTCCAACGGGGACGTCTGTGATCGATAGGTCACCTCAGAACGGGCAGAATCGGGCGTTCGCTCGGTCAGACAGTTATCTTGGGGATTTTGTCCAAACGAAGAAGCTAATAACATTTAGTCAATACTTAAACCAACAATCTTTCACCCGTTAGTGAAAATGGTGTGCCAATAGTCCATTATGCACATCGCCTTGGCACTGGAATGGAAATCATTCCAAGATAAGTTGAAAAAGTAAACCTCCACTATGCTGGGTTGCTACTGGTAGATTACCAGTTTACATCCAGAACCAGTTTTCTGCAACAACATGCCCCCAAGGACATGCAGAGACAATGGGCTGGTTATTAGTTCAACCGTAATAAGGCAATTAACCGCAGTAAACAAGTTTATGATACCAGATAAGCACATGGTGAAGGAATCTATAGTAATTATATTTTGAGACAGAGCGTGCAACATGTGATATAAACCTGGAGAAATCCTATTTATACCTGGAGAAATTGGATGAGATACGATAACCCTAAACATGGATATTTTACAAATGGAATTTTTCATTCTTCCCAAGAGTGAACTTTCACTTTCACTCCGGTTTCTCTCTAGAGACAGGATGTTGAAACTTATATTTTTTTGGAATAGTCCAAAAAGTCCTACAAAAGTTGTTTTAAACATTAGAATGTACTAAATGTCACACTCTGGTTCAAGGGTAAGGATTCGAAATAAGCATTTAATCACATTGAGGAGTCCTATATATCACCACATCCTATATCATATTGAACATATCATTGGCCAAGCACTAGAGGCAGCCATGAGTTACTACAATGAGCAGTAAATAGCTAATACAGATATGATACAAAATAAAAAATTACCTAAGAGGTTGAAAAAGACCCTCTCCTCCTAATTAGACAGCAGTTCAGTCCCATTAACGCTAACGAGCGGCATCCTGTTAAGGTCTCGTCAAGGAGCCAGGAAACAGGAACACCTGAGCCCACGCAATCACTGCTGGGCTTAACATGCAAACGTCATGCCACTAATCATGTCAACGTGTTTTATAGGTACAGCGGCACGGCTCGTCTAGCGTGTTTTGAGGAGATAAGAGTGGGTGTAGAACGGGGTTATGGTGACGGTGACCCTTGACCCCAGTCAGGGTGATATGGGAATATATATATATATATATATATATATATATATATATATATATATATATATATAAACTGTACACACACACACACACACACACGTCCTCCTTAGCCACAGCTTTCACATGATTGGTCACATCATTTTATCACGGCAAACTAACTCCGCTGCCGTGGTGGTGACAGCTGACGACTGAGTCGATCCAGGAACAACTGATGAAGAGCGAGAGATAAAGACGCAGATGAAGATAATTGCGACTCCCAGGGGAAGCCAGGTGTTGTCATTCACCGCGGCCCCTCCCCCCTCCCTCTCACATCCCATACTCTTCAACAAGAGCAGCTTCATTATGAAATAAATAAAAATCAATTTAATGGGAAATATATATATCAGGGGGAGGAAGAAAAAAAAAAAAAAACGTTCGGTGAGCTTGTGAAGACACACCATCTCAAAGGCGTTTGTGCTTGGGAGGAATCAATTAAAAATGTACAGCTGCCGCAGATGGATTATTCATGTGCAAATCTTTTCCCATTCATCTATGGGCTGATGGATGTCTCTATCAGCTGTGGGGAATGAGGAAATCCATCCATGTGTACATCAGTAACAAAAAATAAATAAAATAAGGAAGGCGAAATCCCATTAAAAAACCTTGTGTGCGTGTGTGTGTGTGTGTATTTATGTAAGTCCATATAGGATGTGATACATCTCTCCGAGTTCTGAGGTTTCAGAGGATTATGGACAAAAATCAATCACTCAATGGATTCCCATCATATCCTGTTTATGTCCACCAGCGTCTCCCCCCCGTCTCCCCTTCTCTTCCACTCTCATCCTCACCCCTCAACAATGCTAGCTAACTCTCTTTTCAACCTCTCCTCTCTTTGTGTTTCGGTCTTCTGACAGCGTGTGTGTGTGTGTGTGTGTGTGTGTGTGTGTGTGTCCGTCCGTCTACCTGTCTGTCTGTCTGTCTGTCTGTCTTTCCAGGGAGATCTTCCACGTTCTGAGTGGTTTGAAGAGCGCGTCTGGCCTCTGTGTTGTGCTCCTCTCTGTATTAACCTCAGAGTGAAGCTCAGTGCAGAGAGTGTTCAGGACGGTCGGGAAGGAAAGGAGGACGCACAAACACTATTATTGACAAGTTCTCCAGTTCAACGCAAACTGTACACTCGTGCTCTGCCTGTAGGAACCACGCGCCTCACCTGCAGCACTGAGATGTGATTGAAGAGAAGAGAGCCAATCAGAGACCGGGCTTGCAAACACACACACAAACACACCAACAGGGCCGCACACATGGGTGGGTGTGTTGGAACATCTGAAGTACTTCAAATGTCGCTTTTAAAAAAAGTTTCTCACCAGCCACATCAGTCGAGGCAAAACTCAAGAGAAGGGGTGGCGAGTGAGACACAGAACACTCCCATGATCACACACACACACACACACACACACACACACACACACACACACACACACACACAGACACACACACACACACACACACACACACACAGACGATCATATGTACATGATCACACAAAAGTATTCAGATTTATTGCATTCATATCTCTGTTTACTGCCCATGCAGTCGCTGACATCTGCTTTGAGCAGATGTATCATAATGGAGATTAAATAGATTGATCCTAGATACCACCCATGAGCAGATAGAGGTGAAAAGTGCACTTTCACATACAGATCCCTGAGGGTTTTTCTTTATGTAAGTTACTGTGTTCACACTGCATGTGTTCACACTGCATGTGCACGTTTGTTCGTGCAGACATGCGTTGGTCTCTCTGGAGTTCTGGAACACTCTGCAACATGTTTCAATGTGTTCCATGTGTACACCTGCCTTAACGCTTTGCACAGAATAATTGTGGTTTTAATCTAGAAACTTTTAAATGTATGCTGTGAGCCATCATATGTACATTTTTTTCCATTGTGGCAAAGCAAACCGTACTACCCATGAATGTCCTCTAGAGGGCGAATGTCCGACATCCAGTTGTTATTTCAAACACTATCTGAAGATGTAAATAATATATAATCCACTATTAAGCTCGATTAGAAGCACTTTTTTTTTGTAAACCAAGCACAAGTCAATGATGCCCCACAGCCTTTGTGTGAGAACACACGCGAGACAAGAATCTCAGTCTCACGCAAAAAAGAGGAAAATGCATTGCAGAGATGGCGAGAGGCCGGCTGCAGTGGGGTGGATCCAGTCAGACATTTAGTGATCTTTACGGGCCGGTAATGAAAACATGGGCGGCCTGTAAAGATGATTAAGGATCTTTACTGTGCAGTTCTGACAAGGTGGGGGCAGGATGCAGCAATACTGAGTGGTGGGAATACGACAGACACACACACACACACACACACATATCTTTCTCTCTCTCTTTCTAACCCCCCCCCCCCACACACACACACACACACACACACACACACACACACACACACACACATATTTCTTCTTTCTCTTTCTCTCTCTCTCTCTCTCTCTCTCTCTCTCTCTCTCTCTCACACACACACACACACACACACACACACACACACTGCAGCATCAACCAAAGACAGTACACCTGGACAGGCCCAACCCTCGTCACCCACACACACTTTTTACGCACTGTTCCCATCCTCTCTCTCTCTCTCTGTCTGTCTCTCTCTCTCTCTCTCTGTCTGTCTCTCTCTCTCTCTCTCTCTCCCCCCCCCCCCCCCTCGCTCTCCCCCGTCCTTGATAAAATGGAGGGAGGACGAGCTCCGACAGCCTGGGAAACGGGGGGCTAACAACCGGAGAATCCGGAGCGCCGCTACATCAAAGCAACGCCCCATTTGCACTGCAGCTTAGGCACACCCACACACACACACACACAGACACACACACACACACACACACTCACACAGACACACACACACACACACACACACACTCCCACACACACACACTCACACACACACACACACACAGACACAGACACACACAAACACACCGGCTTACATATTTGGGAGCGCTTTCTCTGAAGTTCATTACGGCTGGCAGAACTGTTCCACCGGCCCCTCCTCCTCCCGCTTCTGACAGCGTGTTCATGTGTGCGTGTGCATGTGCGCGCACACACGTGTGTGTGGGTGCATGTGTGTGTGTGTGTGTGAGAGTGAAGTGCAGCGGAGGCAGGGAGGACGTGCACACCTCCCAGTGATGAGGTTCATCTCTGCTGTAGGACGGGAGGTACCGTTGTTCTGTGGGCTGTAGTGGACCATGTGGAACGCCTCAAATACACGTCTTATTGTTTTATCTCAGTCTGGATTTACAGCCAATAAGATGAGTAGGTTCAGCGGTGAGTTAATTGTGTGAATTACGTGTCAGCTCAGAGTGGTCGGTGTGGGAGTTCTACTCAAGGAAAAATAAAACAAGAATATCTATCCAATTTTTTTTTTTTTTGCACTGATCGCTTGCGTGGTTTTTATTGTTGTGTTGCCCTCGGCTTGTTCGACATCAGCGCATGAATCGGAATAACAAGGAGCTGTGTTAGAGGTCACCCCAAACCCATCCTCCTCCACCACCCCCGCCACCTCCACCACCACCGCCACCTCCTCCACCACTACCTCCACTACCTCCTCCACCACTACCTCCACCACCTCCACCACCTCCTCCACCACCACCTCCACCACCTCCTCCACCACCTCCACCTCCACCACCGCAGGTATCCTGAGAAGGCAGACGGCCTCCTTCCTTCCTCCTCTCACCGAGCACACTTAATCTGCAGTGGCAAGACCAACGCACCGCTAGCTCGTAGCTCCGCGCTGCTTCGCCCCCTCTCCTCACCGCACGGCAAGGCCTGGCGGCGTTGGGGGGGGGGGGGGGGAGGAGGAGGCGTGCCACAAAGTGGGTTTAGAGTTTAGAGGGGAGAGCAGAAGGACAGTCAGACGTGAGAACTGAGGAGGAGGAGGAGGAGGAGGAGGAGGATGGGAGGGGGAACGAGGAGGGAGGGAGAGGAGGAGAGTTGCGTGCAGGAGGGAGGGAGGGAGAGAGGGAGGGATGGGATGTGCGCCTGATGGGTCCAGGATGTGTGAAACAGCAGTGGGAGGGGCCCCGCGTGCTGCATGGGCCTCCAGACGGGTTCAGGACCCGGGTCAGAGTGAGGAGGCATTAAGGGGGCTGTGAGGGTCCACATGACATCATCAGAGCTGGGATTACGGTGGCGCGGCGAGCGGTGGCGTCACGTTAGAAGCTGCAGAGCAAAGTGAGCGACTCTGGCCTGTCGTCCGGGGGCCGTCCTTCGCCACACCGCAGTCCCACCGGAGTCTTCGTCTCGGGGCCCGGCTGTGTTTCTGTGTCTGACGTGAAATCGGAGTCAGGGTGAACGAGGACCTCAAGCAAAAAAAACGACTCAAAGCCACCGTGACGACGACGACGCGGAGAAGAAGAAATGACTTTGTTGGTAAAACTTTACCTTACATTCCTCCCAGCAGACAACATCACACTGTGGGGTCAGGCAGAAAAAAGGCTTTGCGCACATGTTGGATTCATTACATGATGTCATGGCGCTGTTATTTCCCACCACTCGCTGGCACGGCGAGAGGAAGTGATGTCACGGGCGGTTCTGAGCCATCCAGATGGCACTCGTAGACCATTAAAGATACTATCTAGGCCTGGATGTTGCGGTGTGGGCGTGGGCGTGTGCGTGTGCGCGCGTGGGGGTCCATGTGCGTGCGTGCGTGTGCGTGTGTGTGCGCACATGTGTAGTACATGTGTGAGAACATGCATGTAGTTTGGTGGTTTTAATGAGGCATGTCTCATGGACGGATCACCTGGTGCATTTCCCCTCAGCCTCGCTACATCAGTGAGCAATTTATGAGACGCTTTTTTCGCTAAAACCGTCGGCTCTGAGATGTCAACAAGGTCTATTAAAAAGAACTTTGTGGAACGTGTTATTTTAACTCCACATCAAACAGGCCGGGAGACACAGCATGTGCACACATGCAAACTGTTTGAGTTCAAACCGATTCGTTTAGCTATATACATAAAAAAATGAATCTAGCTAAATAGCTAAGATATATAGCCAAGTGTATTCATAATGCAATTTCCTAACTCTAGCTAGCTTTCCTAACTCCTTAAGGGGCTGTGTGTACAATCTTTACATGCATAAATCGCTTTAAATAGTCAATATTTGAACATATTTACCTTCCCCGACTCTCTCCGTTGAGTAGAAAAGCCTGTGGGCTGATTTTGATTACATTAGAAGCGGGCAGGTTTTGCCAGGGAAAAGGGGAGGAAGTGACATTGGAGCGTGGATAATGTCAAAAAGTAACAAAAGTTTAGGATTGTTATTGTCTCAACTCACAGAGCTCACACTGCATTGGCCTCAACGTTCTCCAGCAGGCTACAGTTCACTTACCCTCCAAAGGGGTCAAGAACGAGATTCTTACACATGTACACACAGAGTTACAATTACTGCTAATAATTACATAGAGTGACAATATTAAATAGAACCAAGTTATATAAACGTGCTATTAAAAAAGGTATCACCGAACAGAATAACCCGCGTCAACACCAAACACCATCAGGTGATTAATTTCCATTTGTTGCTTGTTGTAAGAACTGGTTCTGCCCCAAATCATCGGCTCGGGGGGGAAGCCGAGATGAGACGGCGAAGGGGCGGTTAAGTGGATTATTCTGCAAGCGACGGGAGGGGGAAAATCACAGTAAATATAAGGAGAATAAACGGAGAGAGAGAGAGAGAGAGAGAGAGAGAGAGAGAGAGAGAGAGAGAGAGAGAGGAGGAGAAGAGGAGTGAAAGTGGGCGATAATGGCACAGGAATCGATGGTTCTCCCGCGGCGTGCTCCGCGGGGAGTTCCGCCCGGTGATCTGAAGCTGCGCCCCGCGGCGCCAACCTGGATGCTTTGACTGCGGCGTTCCCTCACAGCGCGGCGTGGAGCTCCAACGCACGCCGGGCCCTGATGAGAACATAATGAGGCTGACTCGGCGCCGCGGCGAAGAACGGGGCAAAGTGGGAGGAACGCCGGATCTGAGCGCCACGCGAATCCCACCGCTTCCACAGAAGACAAATCAGAACACTTTCCAACCTATCTTTTAGGGGGGAAGGCATCTATCCAACTTTCTTGCCAACAACTTATCAGGATGTGGGTGGCAGTGGAGGGTGGGGTGGTGGGTGGGTGGGTTGACAGGCAACGGGATGGTTGCTAGTTCAATCCCCGGATCCACTTAGCTGAGTGTCGAGGTGTCCCTGAGCAAGACACGCTAACTGCTCCCAACGAGCCGGCTGTTCTGCCCTGCATGGCACTGCTGGTGCTGTGTGGGTGTGTGTATGAATGGGTGAATGTGTATGAATGGGTGAATGTTAGGAAGCAATGCATATCTTTTGAGTCGCACGATGGTTAGAAAGGTGCTGTATCAATGCAGTCCATTTCCCATCCCAGGGTACCGGGGCTGATCTCAGGGGGTAATGGAGGCCAAGCTGGAGAGAGCCTGACAGACATCTGCCTCTCTCTGCCCAGTTAGGAGTCTCCAGTTACCCTCACCTGCATGAGTCTGACACCAGGAAGGAGCCAGGGTGTCTGCCTGAAGCCAAACAAAAACTAAAGAGACAAGATAGTAGAGAGACGTACCCACTGCGATACGGAGACAGGAGACAGGATGCAGAGCAGTCGTCCTCCTATAGGCAGCAGAACTGCACCTTATAGATCCATGAGGCCGTACAGTAACAGACACACACATGGAGTGATTATGAGATTAATTTCCTCTGCTTTGGTCACTTTGCTCATCTGACCCAACTTCCAACAAACTAACAAAAAGTTGTTTTCAGAATGTGACCTCATTACGTTATCAGAATGAGGTGTGCTAATCCAACTTTAAATCCCCTAATCCTTCTTTGGAGCCCAAAAACACAAGTTATGTTTACAAAAGAAGTCACCCAAAATGGTGGCGGGGGGTGTTTTCTGATCCTAGAATTGAATCTTCGTTCACTGACTGGTAACATTGGTTTAGACTTAAATATTAATAACAACTAGAGTTCAAAAATTCCCTCGAGGGAAATTTTGATAGTGCACGGGTGTCGCTACCGGAGTGTGAACCTCTATCAGAGTCACAGCCGTTTGAGTAATGGTGCTGATCCCAAAAACAGCAGTCAACAAACTGAACGTCATGAAACAGTGAAACGTAAGGAACCCAACATGTCCTGAACATTCGCCTCCAAACCCTATCTAATAGCAATAACATGTAATGAAACAGAATGCCAGAATGTCGCAATGCATTCTGGGAAACACTCCCCCAACACGTTACAAAACACGCTACTATCCACGATTTCCTCAGGCAAGTACAACAACTTGAACTGATAATACAAGAAAACACAAAAGCATTAACCTAATTTACACAAAATAGAAACAACATTTAATTTGATTTGTGTCCGGTGACGAGAGAGACGCTAGATGGTAACCATGGCAACGGAGACTCGATATCTCACAGTTTATTTATCAACGACAAGACAGACAGATCTCACTGCCCATCACTGATCAACTGCTGCGGTCGGGACGTGTGTGTGTGTGTGTGTGTGTGTACACAGGTGCTTCGCGCGATCGATACAGAGATCGCGTCACTCAATGTTATGAATTAAAATGACAGTTTTGCAAGCACCCACACACGCGCGGGGTCTACATAGACGTTGAGGTTAGGGTTAGTGTTAGGTTTACTTTACATTCACATTTAATTTGATTTGTGTCCGATGACGAGAGAGAGACGGAGAGAGATAGAGCACTTTGGTAGAGAGACGTACAATAACAGAGAGCGAGCGCCGGTCTCGATAAAGCCGTTAATCAGCGAAACGAATCGTTATTTCCCGATAGTTTCACAGCGGTTACATTCAGCAGGTAGACACGGCTGAACTGCACCGCCGTTAATCAGCGAAATGAATCGTTATTTCCCGATAGTTTCACAGCGGTTACATTCAGCAGGTAGACACGGCTGAACTGCACCTATCTGAATCGCATTATCCAATGAAAAGTATTAGAGCTCTGTGCGTCTGCAAGACATCTCGTCTGTGTGTGTGTGTGTGTGTGTGTGTGTGTGTGTGTGTGTGTGTGTGTGTGTGTGTGTGTGTGTGTGTGTGCGCTGCGCGCCATCGATACAGGTCACTCACCCACACACGCAAGGTAAACACAACACAGCACTTCCCGCTTTTCAGCTGGGCCAAACCATTAGAACACCAGCCCCCCCCCCCCCCTGGAGTCTGCATTGTCATGGTACGGACTACCAGTAACGAACCCATAACAAAGCCATTTCTGCCTCGGCACTGGTCTCACATTTGGGCTTATTCTGACAAAACGGTAGCTCCTATCAGAAAAAAAGCAAGACCATCATCGCCGTAAGGACTTCCCGAACGATTTCGTGTTTCTACAATGTTTCTAGAGTAAATATTTCGGAGACACTAGCAAGTTTAAAACAGGGGTCCGTCCTGCTTTTCTCTGAAAATATTTGAAATATTTGTATTGGAGTCAATGAGGAGAAGACACCGACTGGCCGCACTTAGAGGCTGCTAATTCGAATTCTGTAAATCTCTCCGATTTTTTAAACACATTGTGAGAGACAGAACACGTATGTCTACAAAGTTGGAAAAAATCATGTGTGTACATTGTAAACTGTGGCCAGGAGCAGCGTGGAAAGAGATTATTTTTTTTATTTTTCTGGAGCTCTCTCCACTCTAGCTACACTGTAACCCTAATAAGGGCATGCAATACACACCCATTGTAATCTCATAATTTCTCCATAAATGATCATGGTCATTGAACAGTGAATGATCAAAAAGTATATGACCTATCAAAACATGGAAATATACATAAAATACACAAGACTTATGTCTACTGTTTAAAGTTCAAATGGAGTCTCTAGGTGAAAGTATGCAGGAGCAGCAGACAGCAGTAAAAGTATGTATTTTTTGACCTCCTCCCATGCATTCTCTATGGGAAAATATTCACAGTTTTTTGCAAATAACTTCATGAAAAATTAATATTTTTAAAATTTGTATTGAAGCACACCGATCCCGATGAAGACGCACATTTTGATATATAATTTGTCCTACAACTCTTCGAGTTGTAGGACTAGATACGCATCAAAAAACGCGAGGAAGAGGAGTGAATAATAACTAGAGTTCAAAAATTCCCTCGAGGGAAATTTTGATAGTGCACGGGTGACGCTACCGGAGTGTGAACCTCTGTCAGAGTCACAGCCGTTTGAGTAATGGTGCTGATCCCAAAAACAGCAGTCAACAAACTGAACGTCATGAAACAGTGAAACGTAAGGAACCCAACATGTCCTGAACATTCGCCTCCAAACCCTATCTAATAGCAATAACATGTAATGAAACAGAATGCCAGAATGTCGCAATGCATTCTGGGAAACACTCCCCCAACACGTTACAAAACACGCTACTATCCACGATTTCCTCAGGCAAGTACAACAACTTGAACTGATAATACAAGAAAACACAAAAGCATTAACCTAATTTACACAAAATAGAAACAACATTTAATTTGATTTGTGTCCGGTGACGAGAGAGACGCTAGATGGTAACCATGGCAACGGAGACTCGATATCTCACAGTTTATTTATCAACGACAAGACAGACAGATCTCACTGCCCATCACTGATCAACTGCTGCGGTCGGGACGTGTGTGTGTGTGTGTGTGTGTGTGTGTACACATGTGCTTCGCGCGATCGATACAGAGATCGCGTCACTACTCAATGTTATGAATTAAAATGACAGTTTTGCAAGCACCCACACACGCGCGGGGTCTACAGAGACGTTGAGGTTAGGGTTAGTGTTAGGTTTACTTTACATTCACATTTAATTTGATTTGTGTCCGATGACGAGAGAGAGACGGAGAGAGATAGAGCACTTTGGTAGAGAGACGTACAATAACAGAGAGCGAGCGCCGGTCTCGATAAAGCCGTTAATCAGCGAAACGAATCGTTATTTCCCGATAGTTTCACAGCGGTTACATTCAGCAGGTAGACACGGCTGAACTGCACCGCCGTTAATCAGCGAAATGAATCGTTATTTCCCGATAGTTTCACAGCGGTTACATTCAGCAGGTAGACACGGCTGAACTGCACCTATCTGAATCGCATTATCCAATGAAAAGTATTAGAGCTCTGTGCGTCTGCAAGACATCTCGTGTGTGTGTGTGTGTGTGTGTGTGTGTGTGTGTGTGTGTGTGTGTGTGTGTGTGTGTGTGTGTGTGTGTGTGTGTGTGTGTGTGTGTGTGTGCGCTGCGCGCCATCGATACAGGTCACTCACCCACAAACGCAAGCACGCGAGGTAAACACAACACAGCACTTCCCGCTTTTCAGCTGGGCCAAACCATTAGAACACCAGCCCCCCCCCCCCCCCCCCTGGAGTTTGCATTGTCATGGTACAGACTACCAGTAACGAACCCATAACAAATCCATTTTCTGCCTCGGCACTGGTCTCACATTTAGGCTTATTCTGACAAAACGGTAGCTCCTATCAGAAAAAAAGCAAGACCATCATCGACCGTAAGGACTTCCCGAACGATTTCGTGTTTCTACAATGTTTCTAGAGTAAATATTTCGGAGACACTAGCAAGTTTAAAACAGGGGTCCGTTCTGCTTTTCTCTGAAAATATTTGAAATATTTGTGTTGGAGTCAATGAGGAGAAGACACCGACTGGCCGCACTTAGAGGCTGCTAATTCGAATTCTGTAAATCTCTCCGATTTTTTAAACACATTGTGAGAGACAGAACACGTATGTCTACAAAGTTGGAAAAAATCATGTGTGTACAGTGTAAACTGTGGCCAGGAGCAGCGTGGAAAGAGATTTATTTTTTTATTTTTCTGGAGCTCTCTCCACTCTAGCTACACTGTAACCCTAATAAGGGCATGCAATACACACCCATTGTAATCTCATCATTTCTCCATAAATGATCATGGTCATTGAACAGTGAATGATCAAAAAGTATATGACCTATCAAAACATGGAAATATACATAAAATACACAAGACTTGTGTCTACTGTTTAAAGTTAAAATGGAGTCTCTAGGTGAAAGTATGCAGGAGCAGCAGACAGCAGTAAAAGTATGTATTTTTTGACCTCCTCCCATGCATTCTCTATGGGAAAATATTCACAGTTTTTTGCAAATAACTTCATGAAAAATTAATATTTTAAAAATTTGTATTGAAGCACACCGATCCCGATGAAGACGCACATTTTGATATATCATTTGTCCTACAACTCTTCGAGTTGTAGGACTAGATACGCATCAAAAAACGCGAGGAAGAGGAGTGAATAATAATAATAAGAAAAAATCCACAGTATAACAATAGTGCTCGGGGCTTCGCCCCGAGCACTGGCTCCACAGCTTTGCTGTAGGGCCAGTGCTCGGTGCGTTTGCCCCGTGCACTAATAATAAGAAAAAATCCACAGTATAACAATAGTGCTCGGGGCTTCGCCCCGAGCACTGGCTCCACAGCATTTGCTGTAGGGCCAGTGCTCGGTGCGTTTGCCCCGTGCACTAATCACACAAAAGATTAGAGAAATCAGGAGGCCTAACGCTGCCCAAATCCCAGAGCTGTCTTTCATCCTTTCTACCAGATCAAATACCTAAACCTGGCCGCCACATTAAAGGCCCCATCAGAGATACATCTAACCTTATTCCCTCGCTCGCCCGTGGACGAGAAGGGAACAGAAGGTCATTTGCTCATTCCAAAATAAGAGCGCTCAGCAGTGACACCAGGGCCTGTGTGTTCCTTAAACATCCCCATCAGGGGAGGCCACGTTTGCCCTAAGACACTTGCTTCCATTTTCCAATCAATATCTTTAGTGGAGACACCACGGCTTAACCCTGACAACATCAAACAAACCACAGTGGGGGGTTTGCGCGGAGGTGGGGTGTGTGTGTGTGTGTGTGTGTGTGTGGGGGGGGGGGGCAGCCATTACTTACAAATGATCCCTGGCTGAGCAGCAACACCTGCACCAAAAAAAAAACACTTCTTCCTTCCTCTGCTCCTCGCGGGACTTGGCGGGAGGAAGCAGAAAGCCCAGAACTATGAGGAGAGTTTACGCCACTTTAAGGAGAGTTTACGCCACTTTAAGGAGAGTTTACTGTCGACGATCAGAGGGGAAGCCGGAGCGGGCTAATGATGCAATCACTGTAACCGGGGGCGCCCCGCATGGAGAGTGATACTGCTGAGTCTTAATGGGGCCCCTCGTTTCACACCTGCTTGTTTACACCATAACGCAACATGTCCACTGGGACTTTTGTGAATATTTCTTTTTTTATATATATATATATATATACATTTTCACTTGGTTAATATAAAAAATACAAAATCTAAAATTATATTCGGTTCCAGAGAACTCTGGAGAACTGTGTAGAAGATCAAGGCAGCAGCATGAAACAGACGCCAGCTGTTACAGACAGACAGACAGACAGACATACTTTACGTCCACCGGACGCACGCTGAAGCTGGAGACATGGTGTCGAATGCTTCCCGGCAGCGGCGACGCAGAGCTAAACAGCTCAACGGGCCGCGGCGCTGGCCGGACTCGGCCCGCCGCCTCGCTCGCAGATTCCCCCCATGGCGGCGGCGAGGAGGCCCACGCCACGTGAAGCGGCGAGGAGGCCCACGCCACGTGAAGCGGCCAGGCGTGCGAGTGGAAGCCTTGTCGCCGTGTTGCCAGCGCAGGATTCACGGTCATCGCATCGCACGCCGTCCCAGGCGGCGCCGCTTTTAAAACCGCATGCGGAGATTAAAAGCCTTAGAACATTAAAGGGGCGGGCCACCTGTCTCCCTTCCCTCTCTCTCTGGCTGAGTGAGACCACAGGGAGAACCTCTTCTCCTGCCATGCACCACCTGCCACCGTCCCTTTAATGTCAGGCACGTCCGGGGGAAAAAAAAACCCAAACATTTAAAAATACCAAAAATGCACAATGGCTACTTTGTGACAGTGGCCTGATTAGCATGATAGCTGTCATGCCGAGTTGACTTGCCTTTAGCTGGGGAAATACAAACGTTTCTCGTGCTGATGTTTCTTAAGCCACATTACGAGGGAGCAATAACAAATACTCTATATAAAGAGCAGGAGCTTTTTAGCTGGAATACAAAATTTGGTGAAAACATATTTTTGGAGTGGTTTTATATTTATTGCGACATACAGCTGTAGCAATTTCCAAAGAGCACTACATTACTTATTTAATGGCATTGAGCAAGATATTTTTTACCACCGTCTACAAATTTCTATTTTTCTAAAAGTGAATCTTAAAACACAATGCAGCTCTCTGAAAGTTGTATTATTCTGTTTGTTTGCAGTTTGTTGTTCTCATTACTTGCCCTCAGGACGAATGCCCTCTCCAAACTCAGAAACCATTTAACTTTCCCACCATAAGCCAGAAGCAGACTTCAGACGTCAGAAAGCTTCATCCGGTAAAGAAGTCTGGCGAGCTCATAAGAATACAATTAAGCGATCGCGGATAAAACTAACAAAGGCATACCTCGGCACTTCTTGCACCTCCAGGATTTTGTAACTTGCCCGAAATCTCAGCAGATGACGGCAATGCGAGTGCAGTGTGTGCGATTAGTCAGAACAAGAGAACGCAGGCGGGATTTATTTGGATCTGATTTCTCCGTCTCCATGGAGAGCCGGGCGGTCTGACGGACCGCCGTGTGACCGAACCGAGACCCCGGGGAGCGCACAAACAAGTCGGCCTGCAGAAGGACTTCTTCATTCTCGGGCCAACGGGAATAAAATCAGATTCTTTTGAAGTGTGCTGCCGTCTCCTGCATCACAGGGCGCCTTCGCTGCGGCAGGGAACAGCAAGCACAGCGCACAAGGGAGTCCAAGCATTTTTTGGGGTTTGGTTTTAGGTTTTTTTTTTTTTCTTTTACAAAGATTAGTTCTCTGGTTTATTGAGTCTGTCAGCCTTCTCTTGGCTCTGGGCAAACCCCCCCTTTAATCGCTTGTTCCCACCCATACCGCCATCCATGACATTCAGGAGTCTGGTGAAGAGTGATTGGGATAACGCTGCAGAGCGTGAGGAGGAACCAGTGGTTTCTCAGAGTAACTAAATGACCGTAATGATAATCAACGCCGATCCCTCGCCAAGCTCCATGGGCCACCACGGGCCTTCAGTGGCTCGCTGTCAAATTGGACACTGCACATCGCCAGAGGCAGAGAGCGAGGGAGATAGAGAGAGATAGAGAGCGAGAGAGATAGAGAGACAGCGGCAGAGGATACCGATATTGAGTTTTGCTCAATGTTACATTTAATTATAGCCAGAATGTCGGACACACAAAATTAAAAACTCCAAACGTGATTTTCTTCTAAAATAAACAGGAAGCTGCTGTCAAGTAGGGCAACAAATTATTTTGCACAGGAAAATGTGTTATCTATACCACCGCCATGTGGGCCAACGTCATCAAAGGAACAATACATCTGAATAAAAGTGCTGTCGCCCCAAGACTGGCCACCTGGGGGTTCTGGCACACGCCAAAAGAATCCACTTCTGGACTATTCTCTTCAGATCCAGTTTGAACTATTTGCCACTGGTAAATCATGTGAAGTTTGACTACGAAGGGGCTTACAACATCAAATGCTGTAAGGCAGAAACACTCCTCTCCTGAGGTGAGAGGCTATAGTTTGAGCAACATGATTGATAACTGGGGTTGAACTCACAGGCTAGCGAGGGAGATGTCAAAACTTTATCCAGGAGTGTACACCAGGTATCAATACCACAGGTTTTCTCCATTGCCTTTCCTACTTTACTTTATTTTGATTTGATATCTCATGGAGTATAATCCTCTTAGGTCAATGCTCATGTCGTCTGTGTGTGTGTCACCTCGACATCTGATACCGGCATCAAGCCAGCTTTAATACTGTATCTAGAACCCTGCTGTCCCCGTAATGTCCTGTGAAGCAGCGTCCGTTTGAGACATGACCATCACCAGAGCCCTTCCCATGCAGCGTGCGTCTGCGTGCGTCTGCGTGCGTGTGCGTACGTGCGTGTGCGTGTGCGTACGTGCGTGTGCGTGTGCGTACGTGCGTGTGCGTGTGCGTACGTGCGTGTGCGTGTGCGTGTGCGTGGTACATGCCTGTGCATGCGGGCCCGGGGCGGCGGTCATGTGACCCGCGACGCTTCCTCCTCGCCGTGCCACTCGGAGCGCTGGGGCAGCACAGCCGCTTTCCCATGATGTACCCCGGGCCGCCCTCCTCCCCCCCTCCTCCCCCCCTCCTCCCCCCTCCTCCCCCCACGCCTTTTGTTCCTGCTATTAAATATAAGAAGATCAGGTTAAATGATCAAAGGGGCCACGGCTTCTAGGGCTTAAGTGTTGCTTCCATTTCATCAAAGACCAGAAGTCCTCCCCCCTCCCCCACCCCCTCCCTCCCTCCCCCCCCCACCCACCCACCGTCTCCTCCCCCGTGTGACTTCAAGGCAATGTTAGAATTCCAGGTAGTCTATGGCTTTTCCTGTGCATACTGTACGTGCCATTTCTCCCCCCTGATGGGAAACCAGAGGATACAATGACACCAGAAAAAAAGTCCCTTCTCTCAAGCTCCCCCCCCCCCCCCCCCCCCCCCCCCCCCCCCCCCCCCCAGGGCTTTTTGTGTAGTCCGAACAACAACATCACATGCGTCTCCTTTTATCTGTACAAACAATGTCAACAGCCCTCAGATGGCCATCCTGCCAACGCTGGGATGTGTGTGGACATCGGTGCCACTTTGTGGGGCATTGTGTGGACAGGAAGTGGCTTCCTCTCGTGCCCAGACCACCACCCCCACCCTCCAACACCACCACCACCACCCCCACCCCAGGGGGCCTCAGGACACGGGGGCCCCTGGAAAACCACAAGCTTGGAAGCGGTTTCGGATGGCCGGGTAACGTATTCATAAGGCCACCATAACGCCGGCTTCAAGTCGTAATGGTGGGAAGCGTTGACGTGTCTAACTGGTGGCATGTGTTCTATAGGTGGAACATACGGGCTTCGGCACCGGCTACGGTTCTCCAGTTTGCGGGCCCGTTTGCTCTCTCACGTAATCTTTATTGATTCGGAAGAAGCCCAAAACAGGGGCCCCTTATAGGTCAGAGGTAATGGATTCTTCTGGAAGTAAATCTCCAGATGAAGGTGAAAACAGATTGCTTTACTTAACGTGTAAAATGGGTATCTGTTTCGACGCCAAACTAGATCCAGACCAGATGGCGGAAAGAAAATAAAAATAAATCTTGTTCCTCTCTCCGTTTTTTGTTTGCATGTGTGTGTTTTCAGCCGCTCTTCTGACATGAGAAATGTATGATCGCCCGTGTGCCTTTGTTTGATATTGTGTTTAACCTGTATTCATCTAGCTTATTCATGCTCAGGTTCACATGCTCTTTTTCAAGAACAAAACCAGGAAAAACCCAGGACTTATCGCTGTCAAGCCTCTGCGCTAACCGCTGAGCCCTCATGATAACCACTGAGCCACTATGCTAACCACCACGCTACGTGCTAAACCGCCATGCGAACCAACCACTGAGCCACCATGCTAACCATCCAACCGTCATGAGAACCAACCACTGAGCCACCATGCTAACCATCCAACCGCCATGCAAACCAACACTGAGCCACCATGCTAACCATCCAACCGCCATGAGAACCAACCACTGAGCCACCATGCTAACCATCCAACCGCCATGCAAACCAACCACTGAGCCACCATGCTAACCATCCAGCCGCCATGAGAACCAACCACTGAGCCACCCATGCTAACCATCCGACCGCCATGAGAACCAACCACTGAGCCACCATGCTAACCATCCAACCGCCATGCAAACCAACCACTGAGCCACCATGCTAACCATCCAACCGCCATGAGAACCAACCACTGAGCCACCATGCTAACCATCCAACCGCCATGAGAACCAACCACTGAGCCACCATGCTAACCATCCAACCGCCATGAGAACCAACCACTGAGCCACCATGCTAACCATCCAACCGCCATGCAAACCAACCACTGAGCCACCATGCTAACCCATCCAACCGCCATGAGAACCAACCACTGAGCCACCATGCTAACCATCCAACCGCAATGCGAAGCAAGTGAACCACGTGAATGTCTGCAGAGTGGTGATGCAGAGCAGCATATTTCTCTGTGAGAACAGCAAGGTGAATTATTGAGTCAATCCCCTTTAACGGTGGTATCTGGGCCGGAATTCAAATTCAATAAATAGTAACTATAAGCACTGATCATCCATCACATCTCAGGGACAGCGCTTTGAAAGTCTCAATGTTTATGCTTTTCCTTGTCTTTTCCTTTTTTGGTTTTTGGGTTTTTCTTCATCATCGGAAAACGGCTATTGGCATGAGTGAGACCGAGTGGAGAGAAAGAGGGAAAAGATTGTGTGGAGTCAGATAGGAGTAATGATCATCCATCACATCTCAGGGACTGAACCAGTGCTGGTGAAGCTGGCCACGGCTGTTGGAATGGTTTCTAAACCCAATGTGGCCCATGGGGGGAACACTCATCAACTTGATTACAACAGACTTGATAATGGGCTTGCATGAATAAATATGAACCAATGTTCGAGTGTACATGCAAGCTGAATTGCAACTCACACCAAAAAAAGGGTTGATGCATGTATTTGATTAAAAAAAAGGCTTTGAAAGTAGAAATCCTGGAAACCCAAAAGTAATTCCTAAGTAAAACAAAGCACATGAAGCAATTTAGCTAAATTATGGGAGCCATGCAGCAGCAAGCTCTATGGCTGCGATTAGTGATGCAAAGTATGAAACAGGGATGCACAACGACAACCTTAGCTTAAGTCTCTCTGCATTTTAAGATTTGAATGTAAATAATTGTCACTATCTAACTATCTATCGCCGAATGAGGTACAAAGAGGTGAC